>CM077229.1:17528668-17921168 GCA_039654775.1 Spinibarbus caldwelli | reverse complement strand
GACAGGAAGTCTCTGTACTGAACACAATCCCTCCTGCTAGACGTATCATCATGTGGACAGGTTAGTCTAATCCACTGCCAGAGAGTTAGAGCTCATGAAAGTGCCCATAATTTTTACATTTAAGGCATTTAGCAGATACTTTTATCCAGAACAACTGATTAAAAATGTTTTAGTTTCTCGTGTACGACTGTCAAAGTCAACAGATGGCAAGAAATTAGTTCTAAAATTAATTTGCTAGAGATTCACCTGGCTTTCTTCTCCACTGTTTTTATGTTATTAGTTATACCATCCTTTTGATACTTATTACTGTGTATAATTTGGACAACTTGGACTGCGTTTTGCATTTTATGGACGTCATAACTGTTCTTAATTGGGCGGTTTCCTCTTACCTGACAGCAGAATTCTGGATCTGCCAGATGTGCCCTTCACTGTCCTTTTCTTCAAAAATGACCTCTAGTCCTACTGGGACAATAAAAAGAATCTGTTCAGTTTGATATTCAGGGATGAGCACATCATAAAAGAGGAATGTTTTTGACCTTTATGTCTTTTTATGGGTTAGGTGATGATAATGTCACAGGAATGACCCAGCAGCGTTTATGAGCTGCAAAGACAGGCTTCAGCTCACTGTACAGCCAAAGACAAATGCTGACAAATCTGTCTCATGTGCTTTACTGATTATAAACACCTCTGTCGATGTAAACTGGTTCAGTTGAATTTTTAGTATAGTGAATTATTAATACAGTTTAGTCTCTGTTTGAAATAATAAATACTCACAATGTAAAAATACTAAAGAAATATATCAAAGATATACTCAAAGAAACTTTGTACATTGTTTCAAGAATAAAAGTGTCAAAGTGTCAAATCAAACCTTTATATTCAAGTTACAATAGGAAAAGTTATAGAAGTCAAAACTAGATTTATGGTTTCTGCTGTCTCCTATTTTTATTGTGAAAATATATGAAATTCATGAATTTTCCCTATATAATGGCGGCTAACAGAATGTCACAAATATTATTCTTTAACTGTGTTTCTGAATTCACTTATTTTTCCTGTCAGTAGCAGTCATAAACAAGACATCACCATCACAGGTGTGGAAATTTCAGTCTATACGCTCCAATTGGTTGTGACATGATTTCATATCTTAGTTGAGGTGCCGTTTTCTGTATTGCTACATTTAAAACTCCCAGAGGCTCCGATGGCTCATCCAGAATCAGCAGGTCTTTATTGTGCTTTCTTTGAGCAAATCAAAAGTTCAGTCACTGTATCACCACGGCTCCTCCAGAGGTTTAATGTTATTTCTTCTTCCTGTACGATTATTACATGCATCGCCTCACAGCCTGAGATGCTTTGCTCTCTGCGTAGCTCTACTGTAGACTGTTATTCTTTTCTGAGATTTATAACCAGACGATATCAAGGGTCCATAGAGGGCTCTTACTTATATATTGCTAGACTATATATATTGCACTGTGACTCACTTTGAGAGGCCTGCAGTAATGATTTGGGTCAAATTTTCACCTCTTAAATGATGAGCTCACCAAAGATCATTGAATCAAATCAGCTGGTGTTATTATGGACATTTTTCGCTGTGACAGAAGTCATGTGATTCAAAGTGATTGCAGACAGCAGAAGACCACTTGAACCAAAGTGGTCCATTTTGAATCTAAGAGTGTCTTATTATCTAAAATGATATTTCGCACATACACATTTTGAGTGAAAAGAAGAAACAGCAAAAGAAAGATCAACTTCTCACAGAAGCATACAAATAAAAACATAAATTAGCATTTATAGTTACTGTGAGTCTTTACTCAAATGTCAATCGTCTGTCCCACAGGATTCCACCCAACGTACGGGACATTGTATATTGCACAGGTGTTTCTCTGATGGATGAGGACGTTTGGGAGTTTATCTGGATGAAGTTTCACTCCTCTACAGCCATCTCTGAGAAGAAGGTTCTTCTGGAGGCCTTGACCTGCAGTGACAACATCTTCCTGCTCAACAGGTCAGTCGACATTCTTCATTAACAATGACATGACGAAGCAAAGAAATTCAAATAACAAGCTACTGTAGCTTGACATGTTGATCAATCAGTCTTAGCTGAAAGTTTTAGTTTCTTTTTTAGCTTGGAATCTCAGTACCATCCACCAGCCTCTTCATTCACTTTTTCATGATATTGGGGTGACTTTCTGTTGATAGCAAGAAGTGTCTGGAGGTCTCTGGAGCATGTATGGCGAGACTGACTATAACTCACTTGTTAGTTTGTAGCCTACTGTACCTCATGAAGCAATCCTATTCAATCCTTTCCTCCTTCACTCACAACAGCAGAGCTGCACTCACTCCTCTGATGGAGCAGTAAAGACAATGGCTGGCGTAGGAGCTTTTCCCACTAGTCTCCATGGTGTCTTAAATCCTCTCCCAACTCAATAGCAGGATGAGGATAGCGACAGATTACATCCTATCCAGAGTAGACGAGAATCTCAGAGCCCACACATATTCTGAAGCAGATTCACTCCATTTATTCTGTTACATTTGGTCATTGTTTTATGGATGCACTGAGAGAAAGAAACATCCCCATATAAAGAGACTCAGCGTGACCCCTCTCTGCAGTGTGTTCAGCACTCAACAGGCTGATTCCTGTGGGACGGCTTCAGTGTGAGTCTGTTGAGAGGGATGTGGTTTGCCTCAATAGAGAATGAAGATAAATAGCACCTCACTTATTAAGCACATTTCAGTGCTCTACATTCAGGGATCTTCATCTTCATTTTAAGACACTATTCATCATATTACATTCAGCAAGGAACATTTTCATTTTTTCATTTTTTTTTTTTTTCTACAGTGATAATTGCCTTCCTTGAAGGTAAAATCAATTAGTTTTTCTCACTCTCAGTGATCCATGACTTGGCTGTCATACACAATACACCTAGAAACAAAATCATTTTCAGGAACCTCCATCATTCCCCTACAATACAAAATTTTGAAAGGTCATCCAGCTGATGGTGTCTTACACTTCTGGACATTCTGAACATTCCCTTCGACCAGTCAAATTGTAGAGTTCATTTTAGATCTTAGGGACAGGCTTAAGGTTGATGTTTAAGTTTACAATATAATGCACACTTGCTTCTGTTGCTTCTGTTTTATCTGTAGTTTTTGGTAGTGTTGTAATTGAGACCAGTCTGAGTCAAGACCAAGACCAGAAAAGGGACAAGTCTGATTTAAGATCGAGACCAGAAGAGGACTGAGTTTAAGTCAAGACAGAGACCAGAAGAGGTTTGAATTTGAGTCAACATGCACCTGAATCCATGATAAAAACCAAGACCATGAAAATATGGTCTTGGACTCAAACTCAGACCATGACCATGAAAATATGGTCTTACACCCAAGACTCGAGTCCAGTGCCATAATTTCATTGTCTTGGTCTTGTCATGGACTCATTCAGTTTCAACTCAGACTCGACCCTCTTCTGGTCTCTGTCCTGACTCAGACTCAAATGAGCTGGCCTCAACTTGTTCTCAACACTGGTTATTGGTTAGGGTTATATTTGGTTAGTACTATATCTTCAAAAATCCTACTTGGCAAAATCATTGTCACCTTGTGATTATTTTATTTGGTTTCTTAGTGACTGAAGCAGATCAATTATTGCCATTACCTGGTTCAACCCTGTTAAAAAAACAGCATATGCTGGTTAGGTATGTTTTGAAGCATGGCAGCTGGTTTGAGCTGTTTAAGATGGTCCTTAGTTGGTCATGAGCTGGTTTAAGCTGGTCATGTGCTGGTCCTTAGCTGGTCCCAAGCAACTAGCTCCTGCTCAGGACCAGCTGTAACCAGCTTAAACCCAGCTCAGGACCAGCTTAAACCAACTCATGACCAAGTAAAGACCAGCTTAAACCAACTCAAACTAAACACAAACGAAACATACTTCAAAACTTACCTAACCAGCATATGCGTTTTTTTGTTTGTTTGTTTGTTTTTTTTTTGTTTTGTTTTTTTTCTTTTTTTCAACAGGGAAGCTTGTTTAGGTGGTTAACAAGCTGGACTAACAGCCAGTTCTAAAACACATTTTGGAATCATGGTTTTCATCCAAAGTTGTGAATTTAGCTTATGCGCTAAATTGGAATATTGCATAAAACACAAAGCATCCAAACATAGAATTTCCATTCAACAAGCCAAGGAGAACAAAACCGTCACTTCCTGATAAACTGGCACTAAATATCACTAAGAAAAGTAGGAGAAGAAACTAAATATAATAATTTTCAGATTGTGCCTCAGAGCGAGCAGACGAAACACAATAAATGTGGTCATTGCTTTCAGAGGGGGATGCTTGCTGTTTGGGAACGCAGTCGTGTAAGACAGTTCTGGGAGGCAATAATACAGAAATACTTTGATGACAGACTTTGCTCAGGCATTTCAGAATGACCACAACAACATTTCAGATGCTGTGCAACGAGATCGGTTCGCTGGTTAGTAAAGTTATGCCGTCCCATCTCGCAAAGTCACATGACTTTTTTTATGCGCAAAGTGGAATTTATTCAGTAAATGTGTTTCCATCTCCCATTATTCGCATTAACTCTTTTTTGCACAAGTCAAAAAACCACCTCAAGTGAGCGTAGAAACGTTTTTGCAAATTAAGGGAATTTTTTTTCAAAGTTTGGTGTTGTTTCTGATATGATACTTCAACATGCGGGTGATGGAAACACAGCAATTTACTACCTTGACTTTTTTGAAAAATATGCAAAGAAAAGGCCAATAAACCTTTTTCCCCACACCACAAAAGTATCTGAATATTAGCAAATGATGTTGCTTGCAGTAGTGATATGGTGGTGTTGAAAGTGCCAGACATCATTGTTAGAAAAACACAGGCGCTAACAATACTCACATGCTAATTAGAAACTGGCACCTAGTGCTACAATGCATAGCATTAGCGTGATATGATAGCCACATCGATGTGTGAAGAACCTGCAACTGAAATTATACCAGCCTAAAGAAAAACTGCAACTGTTGACTGTCCTCTGAGAGTTATCACTGTTGAATGAATTCCCATGAAATGAAGTTGTTAGGCATCTCTGTTCAATCTGCAGGTAGCGCCTTATGAATCATTATTGCCTAGTGAGGATTTGGTGTTGCGTTATATACAGTACTTCAAATATCTCTCATTACTGAGATTTGTTTTTGTGTCAGATAATGAAGATCTAATTATGTATTTGTCTTCAGAAGTAAATGATGTCTAATCAGGAAGTTTCAAATACCTCTTTCCTCTTTCAACCTCATATCTGAGCCATGTTGTTGATAACACCCCATAATTCTCTCTCGATGTGTGTATAAATGAACAGGAACCCACTCCTTACCAGCTTTAATATGCCCAGTTGGGTTTGTATTGGCATATCCATGACTTTATTCCTATCTGCCTGAACAGTGTGACTTCAGAAAGATCAGGCACCGTTCGACAGCACCATCATGATTCAAAGGTGCAAACTTTCCTCAAATGAGGTCTCAAAGGAGTGATTCTTTAAACCCTGATTAAATCTAATCCAGTCTAAATTACAAAGTTAATAATGATTCTCCTTTGAAAAGCCATTTAAGTATAAAACTACACAATCCGTCAGGTATCTGCCTGTATTTGAAGTGATGCTGTTGTCGGCTCATTCAGAGCCCTCCAGGAACCCAAAGACTGGGGAAATTTAACATATTTCTTGACTGCAGCATTCAGACCATTGCTCTAGTGTCGGACTTAAAGGAGTAGAGAAGACCTATAGATGCAGTTTATTGATTTCAGCCACACTTGAATTTCACACAGCATGCACAAGCAAAGCCCACCGTCCCAGATGAGCTGCGTGTGTGTGTTTGTGATGTTTAATCTGCCACAGAGAAAACTGACCTGTGTTTGGAGTGAGCTAGTAAATGTGCTTCAATCACTGAGTCTCAAGGATGGGGTGTATGGAGTCTGTGTTTAGTATTGATTTCTATGGCATGAAGTGAATTGCATGTCTCTCCTCCATGTTTTTACTTCTTTCGATGATATATGTTGTGATCCAGTGGGCTGGAAATAATTCCTCTCCACTACTGGAATGTGTGTGTGTGTGTGTGTGTGTGTGTTTTAGCTGATCGCACTTCCACTCTGACTGCTTACCTACAGTGCTTACCTACAAATGTTCCTGCAGCCTTAGAGACCGAAATCTCAGTAAAAAAAAAAAAAAAAAAAAACACTACTGTAATCACTTCCTGTTCATTCATCACACTAGAAATTTAAGTTCAGGTCAAGTGCTTTGCATTGTGGGATACAGTATCCCATGCTGCTCTGGTTGTACACCATATTGCGGTAAATGGAGTAGATATCCTTATCATATAGAAAATGTACATACTGTTCACAGTGTACATTCTATATACTTAAGACATGCTAGTATGCTAATCTGAACATGCCAAAGTTTATGATGGCATTATCAGTAATGAACAAAACACAGTGGCAACCTATGCTTACAACGTCTGACATTTTCACACGGTCACAATTATACTTGCTAGAAATCAATTACACAAGTCCGAAATCAGAATTTCTAAGTGTGAACTTTTTAAAAAAAGGATTCGAGAATGAGCGCAGCAAAAGAAACTCCTCTGAAAGCTTGTTCACACTTATCCAGCTTCCTCTAAGGACATGTCACGTTTGCGAGCTGTGAAGCTGCCGTCCGCACACAGATGTGAGCTTCATCACTGTGGCAATAATCTCCAGGGTGTTTGTCAAAAAAGGTGCTACAAGTGACTCGGTGACGCATGAAGTCAAAAGCCCAGAAGAGCGGTTGAACTGAAATAAGAGACCAAAAAACAGCGAAGCATTTACCTCACGTTTTTGCAAAATGAAACTTGAGCACCGTGGCAGCATTTTTATGTGAAACATCTAATTTCCTATTTCTTCCTTTTTCATCTAGGCTACTTGACATTTCGCACCAATTTGAAGCGAATGGGTCTATCTGCATTTGATTTGGGCTTTTAAGGTTAATTACTTTTTGAAGACGCTGACTCACAGTCTTGAAAACATATTTGAATAATTGTTTCGCAAGGTCTGTCAGTGGCTGTCTTTGCTAAAAACGGCAAAGAATAATGGGCCTCATTTACGAAACGAACGTACGACAGAAAACTGGGCGTACGGTCGTTTCAACGCAAAACTTGGAATTTATCAATATGGGCGTGAGTGGTGGCTATGATCAAATCTCACGTCTGGTCTCAGCTCTTGTACGCAAGTTTTTGAACTTGCGTGCAGCATAGTAAATCGGGTGGAGAATTGTAGAATGACAGCATTTTGTTCATTTAGGTTATTTTCCTGACCGTCAACCGATCGAAGCTCATGTCTTTTGTTGTTGTTGTTGTTTGTTTTATACAGGGCTTTAGCTTTATATGCACGAATAGCAGCGTAAACAACAGACCATGAGGATTCAATCATTGCATCATGCACCTGCAGCACTTTTGTGAATGGAGAAAAACAGAAATTAAGTCTATAAAAGGAATAAAATAAATAGGACCACACAAAATATATAATAGACTATAATATAATAGCCTATTATAAAACAAAAGGAAAATAACTGTGCAACAAATATAGGCTACACTTGTTTTTGTGACACTCTTAATGCATTTTATTTCTTTTCTTTATATCTTTATTTGATTTTATTCATCGGATCGCGCTGGCGTCTCGCACACACTAACAACATTAGTTCTAGCGTTGCTTGACATTTCAGCTATTCATCATCAAACTAAAATGCAGTAAACGAAATATAAAAGTTATACCGTTTATTTTAAAAGGTCCGCTGTGAAATCAGCACGCAGTGCCCAAACAAACATTTTTACGCATGTTAAGTATTTTACGTGAATATTGGAACATGAGTGAAGTATAAAATCATGTTTAGGCTACATACTAAATAATAGTTTAACAACCAAATAATACAAATATTGCAAAAATGGAAAAATCTGGATTCTTGTCGAACGAGAGAGGCTCGTGAGCAAATGCCGTTTCAGCTTTGCTTGACGTTTGTGTGCTGTTTATAATAAATGACAGCTTATAGCATGATTTTTTTTAATATTATAGTTTAATATATAATTGTATAGCTGCTTATTTTGTCATTCTTGTTCTGTAATATCATTAAAAGTAAATGCTTTGTTGTGGACTGAAAGGAACTAAATAGGCTAAATGTTTATGTTTGTAAAGGTTTCCTTATATTTACGGGTATTAAATGTACATAAAAAATAATGAAATTCTTTGCAGTTACAAGGTTAATGGGTGTTTTTGCAGTAAGATCAATTTCTCTTTCATGAGATTACTTCCCCTGATAGGACACGTACATCTCGGAGATGTCTATTTGACATCTGCATTTACATCTGCAAGACGTATTTTTTTGAGTGTTTGCACGTCTATAGGACATATTGATGTCAAATAGACGTCTATTAGATGTCTTTAAGATGTTTATGATTTAGAATGTATGTAAAACTGACATATGAAAGACGTCTGTCAGACGTTTGTAGACAGCAGATGCTTTCCAGATCAAGAGATCTTTAACAGACTTCTTGCAGACATACGTGTGCTATCTGGGTCCTCTTTTTGACCGGGTTTTGTTTCTCTGTGTCATAAACTCTAGGGGCGAGGCTTCTAAACCGGGGTGTTTTTAGGGGCGTGATATTCAATTGACGATTGTTTTCAGCCGCCAGATTTATCAACATGCGATCATTCGTACGATGAGATTGGCGGCATACAAATGTTTCATGAATCACACATGAACTCCGTCGTAAGTTGATTTGTGCGCACGGATCTGCGCTCAGTTCTACGTTAGATTGATAAATGAGGCCCGATGTGTTTTGCATTTCTGATTCTGACTCAACCTTAAAGGTCCCATATTGTCAAAACTGAAATTTCCTGGCTTTTTTTCATGATAACAGAGGTCTAGGGGCTATGTACCTACCATATAAGTTTCAAAACTGTCAGTCCACAGTAGATGTGATCCACTGGTGGTGGTTGAGGAGAGACCCCCCACATGATTGCAAAGCGCTTTGGGTGTACAGCAATACACATAAAAGCGCTATATAAATGCATCATTCATTCATTCATTCATTCATTCAGTAAAATGCACACAGCCTGCATAAAGTAGCTGTGATTTTTCACGAGCCTTTGTGACTTCCGTAAAAATGTGACGTCCGATGTACTCAGTCACCACCTTCAGTCATCACCCTGAGCACCGCCCACCGTCCTTTTGCCAAACCCCCAGACAACATCGCGTCCATGCCTTTGCTGAGCAACAACAACACTGAAACATGTCAAAAAGGTTAACTTTAACGGACGAGACCAGATCGGCCAACCTGTAACGTTACACTCTCACTCAAAGGTTGGACGATCTGACAGGATTGTTACCATAGACATATCTATGACTGTTACTATGAGGTGGATCACATCTAACGTATAGACACGTTAAGTTTGTCTTTACTATCTAGTCATGATGATGTAAATACATTTCAATTTCAGCATGCAACTATTTTTACAGCTACATTATTATTCCAGCCACAATTAATCACAACAATGTATAGACAATTACAAATGATTATATATAAATCGTCAGTTTGTTGTTTTACACACATGCACACAGACATTATTTCATATATGACATAGTCGTGAGATGCAAGAAAACTTTAGACGCGCCCATAACAACAAAAGACAATACTTTACTGAACCCTTTCTGATAAGAAGTGTGGGCTGCAAACGCGAGCATTTTTGACGATCGTTTCTGTCCAGTCTGCTCATTTTGTCGCGTTTAACCACAGCTGTCACCGTTTTTTTGTATGGCAGTGGCAGCAGGTATGCGATCAAATTTCTAATTTGAGGCTGTATTACGTTGATTCTGGCACCCAACATCACAACAAGATGATATGTAAGAGGGGAAAAGTCAATAAATTGACCTAAAAACACAGGAAAAAGTGGCTTATATTATCTTATATTAACCATCTGCACGCATGAGCATTATCCAACTCGGCTCCTCCCGACCATAGACGCAGGTTTACAAGCCACTTTTTCCTGGGTTTTTCAGTCAATTTCTTGACTTTCCCCCCCTTATGAACAACACCTTTTCGTACATGATAAAAGCTCCTTGTGTTTTCTCCGTTTGACCTATTTGAGCATCCATAAACAACGCAAAACACAGGCATTTGGAGTTTCTGCTACTGATTCCTATGGAGAAAAATCACTTCCTGCCCTCCAGCTGCATTTCGCGCTTCATCAGAATCACGTGATTGCAGATAACCTATCTGCACTGGTTTAAATAGGCCTATTTCACAATATGGTGACCGACAGCGGAAGTAGGGAAGTGGTACGTCCGGTCGCGCTGCAGCCCGCTACGATCGCCATTCATTATTTAAATGTGCTGGGAATAGTTGTTTTCTCGCCGTCATTACATTAATTTATTTTCTTATAAAGTAAGGATAGCCAATGTTGTCCATTTTGTGGACCACTTTTAGGGAAGGCTAAATTACTTTTTGAGAAAGTTATTTTTTTTTTATTGTCAAGATATGTATTATTTGGCAGTTCCCATTATAGCTAATTGCCAATTTATCACTTGTTGGCTTTATGGATGAATTTCAAAGTGGTTTAATAAAAAACTTGTTGACTATTTGTGTATACTGGTTTAATTATACTTGTGAGGGCCAATTTTCCTCACTTATATAGTGAAATATTATGACAAATGATTAGTGGCCACATCTAGCATTTTGCACGTTTCTATAATAAGTACGTTTAGTGGTAATGGTTGGGTTATAAAAGATATAACTCACCTGATAGAAAACAGATGCAAGTCTAAGCAATGTCCTCACTAATACTCAAACAAATGTGTGTGTGTGTGGACAAGTCTCAAATAGTATTGCAGAGAAAAGTGGTAATTAGGTCCAAGTGTTGTTAATAAGAAAGCATGAGGAGCCACATCAGCTTGAAGTAAATACAGACTGGATTTAGCTAATGATGATGGTATATTTACTGATAAGATGGTTTCAAATATATTGGTTGTCTCAGTGTCTATAACAACTTATTATTAACAGCACTCTCTGCGAATAGGATTAATATATCATGGCATGTGATTAAAAATGCACGTTTTCTGTGCCCACTGACCTATCTTTTATATTATATAGTAATGGTCATTTTAACCCTTATTCAGTGTTTGGGGGATTTCAGGGCACCAAATTTTGTTTGCTTTAAAAAAATGTTCCCTTCATTTAAATGGCATGACATTTGAAGATTCAGCTCCCACTATATATACACACACTTCATAAATTTGAATGATGTCCGATAGTAAATGGCTTTAGTTGAAATTATTTTAACTGTTTGTTTTCCAATAAACAGAAGTGGTCTTCCACTACACTATGGCACATTTTTCATTTTATCACATGAATGAAATTGAGAAATGTAAATCTTTACAATGACTTTGACTTAAAACTTCTATTCTATATGCACATATACAAAAGGCAAATAAATAAACACAATACCATACCACCTGTAGACTTAAAATATCAATTAAGTGGGTAATATTATTAAATGTTTAAAATTGTTTATAATTTGGTTACAAAATAACACTAAGAATCAAAAATGCACAAGCAAACAGCAGGCCTGGTATATGCTCTGCACCCAGTTAAAAAAAAAGAAAAAACGTATTTTTCAAAACAGTTTTTTTTTTTTTTTTTGACAACAGTTAATTAAAAAAAATAAAAAATAAAATCAATGTAAAGTGCATGATGTGCAAATCAGATTACAATGGAGTGCAAGAGATATACATATTTTGTTATGACATCTGCAAGCAAGTTCGAAAAAGCAGCTCAGCAGAGGTTCTTCACTGCACTGCTGAGAACTTTAATGTTAATGTTCTTCCTTGTGGTGTCTTCATCCACCCCGATGCTTCACACCTTGGTGCCAGTCCAGATGGAAAAGTGGACCCAAATGAAAAACCTCCCTATGGCCTGGTAGAAGTGCCCTAATGTGAAAGCCATTGGATAGGCATAGGCATCACAAATTGTTTTTTTTGCAAAAAATAAAAATAAAATAAAATAAAATAAAATAAAATAAAATAATACACCTACCACTAGCATGTCCAGGGTCTGCTGATGGTCACTGGCATATAGCATGGGGATTCTCTCATGAAATAGGCTAAGGGTGACTATGCAACTTCTCTAAAAGGCACTACCTGCTCTTGTTTGCGTAGCAAGTTTAGGAGTTGTCTGATGTTACTGAGTGTTAAGAAAATGTGGTTGATGTTGCTGGGTAATAAAGAGGAGGAGGAGGATGTAACTGGATGATGAGGAGGATGTTACAGCAGGTATGTAGTTGAGGATGAGGTTACTAACTGGATCTATGCACTTAGTTGGGAACCACTGAGCTTAGCCACAGAGAGCAGTATAAAGAGGGGCAGACATAAGAAAAAAAAAAAACAGTCAGAGATGGGATTTAAATTGTATTGGTCAGAACCCCGCAGAAGACCACGCAAATAATGAAAACACATTCACCTTACTAAAATGTTCCACTGTTAAAAGTAACTGCTACAATATGGTAGCCTACCTTACGTTTATAAGGCAATATATAAGCGTAATCTATTTTAAATATATTGTGAAATTTTATAGTCACTGTTTAGTTTCAATCATCTACTGTTTTACAGTCCATTAAGAACGTTATACTCACCGGGAAAGGTGGCTCTTGTAATCGTGTTTCTCCTGCATCTCTCTCCATTTCATCATCAGCTGCCATCCATGTCTGTAGTAAATTTCATCATTGGGAAAGTTGTAAAACGATAAACAGTTGCCTTTTATTCATGTTTGAACATAAGGGCACAATACAGGACTGATTACTTTCAGTCTTATCCACTGTTCTTTTAGCGCATTCACCGGACCGGAAAAGGGTTTTCCCTACTTCCGGTATGCATACGTCACATTGTGAAATAGGCCTATGGGCCACCTCCAGTTTCCCCTTAGCTAGCGCTGTGACGTAATTGTGACGGCTGCCCTAAAAGGTCTACCTGTGGTTGGCCTGGCCGTGCGTCAATCAGAAAACAACAGGCCAATCAGAAGAGAGGCTCATGAATATTAATTAGACAGGCCAAAATCGACCTGTTCTTAGCAGAGCTCCTGAGAGAGGAGCTGTAAAAATATATTGAGATGGTTTTTGGTACTTATACCGCAAATATATATCCTTAAGGACATCAACTCCTAAAATAAAACTCCAGAAAGGTGTACAATATGTGACCTTTAAAACTAGCATAGGATCACAAAATTGATTACGAAAAGCATAATTAGTAAAGATATAACAACTATGACAAACTAAGGAAACATTTATTTGTGTTATCCACAGGCTCCTAAATCTGTCTCTCACCTCTGACCTGGTGCCGGATCAGGATGTGATTGATGTCATCATACATGTAGGCCGCAATCCACTTGGAAGACATTTAGCGTGGAGATATTTCCGTGAGAAGTGGGACATATTGAATTCCAGGTGAATGTGGCTTCATTCATCTCTATTTATCTCAGTCCCTGATATGAATTTCACATTCGCACTCTCATAAGATATTTATCTGTGAATGTTATTTCTTGTTTGTGTTTGGAAGACGAGAAAGCATTATGGGAAATATCTATTTGTGTTTGTTTGCTTCTGGGCTCATTAGAGGGCTGCTCCAGTGTTTTTAATAACAGTGTCTCTCATTGGCAGGTATGGAGAGGCCTTATTTATGAACTCAAAATTAATCAGCGGCGTGACAGAGTTTCTCAACACTGAGGCCGAGTTGAATGAGGTGAGGCTGAACTTTTACATCATCCTGAGGCTTGTACACCTCTAATCAAACTAAAACAGTAATGAATTATTGACGAATCTTCATGGAGCATTAATACTTACAAACAAACTTTGGTCAGCAAGTTATTGAGATAAAGAAAATGAGCAAAAGTAAACTCTGAAGACTGCAGAATTGTGCTCTTGACCACTTCGTTGGGTTATTTCCTCATTGTAGCAGCTTAACCTTATTACAGGAAATGGAACGTATATTCACTTATTCAAATTCATTCAGCTTCAGTCCCAGAGGACACCGACTGCTGATGCTTCTCTCTGCAGCGCAGCACTTTCTCATCCAGCTGACTTCGCCTTCCACAATTTATCATTCATACTGAGATAATACGAACCCCCTCAGTGTTTTCTTAAACAAAGCATTAGCATACTGTCATTGACAATCAGCTGCTGCCAGAGCACTTCATCCACAGATTCACGAACGATCAGTGCTACGTTTAACGCTGTTGGTTTGAAACGAGTGTTTTATTTTCTTTTAAAAGTTTCTATGAACGAACAGCAATTTTGAAATAGTTCAGGAGCAAAAGAGCAGCTTTAATCCTGAATCCCCAGGCATGTTCAGTCATGTAGTTCTCATGACCTCGGGAATTAGGAATTGTTTTCAGAACATGTTATTTGGTAAATTGAGATTTTAAATTAGATTTTTATGCCCTTAATTGATGTTAGAGGCTAGCTGAGTTTTTTTCTGACAGACAGTGTCATTTGCTTTCAGAAACACAACAACACCGATAATTCTGTTTACTTCAAATGCATTCCCACACCTCATTATCATAAACATCATTGTTATCTGCAAAATTACATGTGTAGTGGACAGCACATTCCAAGGCCCAGTTTATGGCAGGGCCCCTCTCTGACCACTATAGTGGACAAAGGTTTGCTAGATTTTGATTGGATCTTGGTGGACTAACATAAGCAAACTGTCCAACGCCATCAGATAAAGATCCCAGGACAATGGCCAGACACCTCTTAGAGGGCAAGAAGAAGACCTTTGGTACAAACCCCGGGAAGGACAGGACTCTCTTGCGGACAGGACTCTTGCAATCTCCTCCTTATCGGAAAGGGATAAAGTTACCTTCCCAAAAGATACTTCTCGTTCTGAGTCTGAGTACTGCAATGGAAAAGACGTCAACAGAAACAACCTGTTCTGAGTCTGAGTCCTGAAAGGGAGAGACACTAACAGAAACACTGAAGTTCTGAGTCTCCGGCACGTCCAGGGGACACTAACAGATCAACACTTTCTGAACCTCTGGCCCGTGAGGGAAGAGGCAATAACAGATACCAAGTCCTGAGTCTTCAGCTTTGAGGCAGCAACAGATCCACGTTCTGAACCTCCGAGGAAAGAGATCATCTGCGTCCAGACTTCATTCAGAGTCTTCGTCCAGTGAGACAACAACAGATGCAGCACGTCCTGAGTCTCCATCCTAGAGAGACAAAGCAGATCGGCCAAATTCTGGGTCTCTAGCCCAGAGAGGCAGAAGACACACAGACATTTGCAACAAGGTTAAGCTCCGGCGAGCAAACCTTCACTCCAAGGTACCTTCGCTTGCGTGTTCCAGGCTAAGGACCTTCTGCACCTACTTCAGGGTCACATCTGCGTGTTCCAGATTTTAGGACCCTTTGGTGCTCCAGGAGATCAGCATCCTCTAGCGCTTCGTGTTCAAGGCTGTCGGATTCCTGCTCCTTTCCCCACTGCATTGTTACCAGCACAACCAGTGGATGAAGTCACCGCCACCGGACTGCTCACTCAACCACAGAGAACGTAACTATCACCTATCCAAACCTCTTCCAGAGACCTTGGCATTGTTGTCTATTATCAGTATATGATTTTTCTAATTGACATTAGATGTTATATAGCTGATTGCAGTTGATAACAAATCATCTTTCAGGTATTTGTTTGATGCATAAGGTTCTTCACCTTACTTGTTTCAGAGTAGTGACAGTTTATCTTTCCAGATAACGTAGCTCTGACATAGCAACATCCAACATAATCACTTGCATTTTATGCATCTTATGCACTTTATTCCTTTTTCATTCATGGTATTCATTTAGTAGTTGTTGATTGCTCTTGTCTATCTTTTGTTAATAAAATTTATTTTATTACACTTGTCTTCCTTGTGTTGATAATGCAGTAAGGTTCTACAAGTTAGGTATCCCACCAATCTTTCTTATGTGATGTACTCCTAACCACACCTTAAGTGACACGTGATCCAAAAATCATAACGTCACCTGTGACGTGAGTACCCATCACTATACTATTTCGCCTCCTTAGTTTGGCGAAAGCAAAATTCACTACACATGTCAGGCATTTTCATGTAAATGCATTGTATATTCTGACGCCGTTTAACTGTCAGAGATGAAGGTGCCACTTACATGAATAAACACACAAACTCTCTACATCTGATACACCAGTCACAATACATGACAATGTTAATGATAATGTTAACCATTTCTGTTGTTTATCTTCTTCTCCTCAGCTGAAAGAGTTCATCCTGACCAGCAGGGGAGAGTCGGCACCTGCGTTCGCTCGAGCCATTGAGATCGTTCAAGCTAATGTAAAATGGCACATCTTGTTCCAGCAACAGTTTTACCGGTGGCTGCGGAAAGCTCTCGATGGTTAGCCTCTATTAGCATGGAAACCCTATCAGACTTTTCCAGGCCAGAGACATGAGGACACTTGGGTGATATTGAAAATAAAACATTTATGGACTCTTAGAAACAGCAAAATTGTACTTCTATTTCCCTGCTGTTTATGAAACAACCAGACACTGACAGACCAAGACGAATTCCCAGAGATTCCCAGAGCCAGCACAGTCACTGCACAATAGACAATATAAGGGGGAGGAAAAGGACAACTTGTATAAAATGAATTGAAAAAAAAAAATTGCATCACTCGATATAGTAACTGAAGGAATGAAATTTGCACTTTTGATTTAAAAGGAACCATTTGAGTTTCATTTTACACTAGAACACACATGGATTGACTCGAATAGACATGATTTCACCCAAAGAGGCAAATTTATGATTCTATTTTTATCCCAATTTTATTCATAATATGAAATATGCATTCTTTTTAAAACAATCTTGACAAGCAGTTTAGAAAATTTCAATCTTTCCTCAATTTAGGAGCACGTATGTTTATTAACTACAAAAGAAACAAAATGCCTATGAAGAGACTTTGTCTACACTCACTGCATTCCCTCCTCAAAGACTGCTGCTGTTCTCAGATGGAACAGAAACTCTTTTTAAAGTTTCAATTTCAGTGATAAGCTGCTCTTTGCTTTCCTTGCACAATCACACCATTTTATTGATTTATATTTTGTACGATATCAAATGAGGCCATATCTACCTTCATCAATCAGTTGAATAAAGGTAACTGCAGGTCATGAGAGGATCCAGAACAGGCCATTGTCATTTGTCTGTTATCATGGACAAACTCATGCAGGCTTGTCTGATTATGGGTCGATCCTAATTAAGGAATTCTTAAAGGTGCCTATCTCTGTTGTCTTGGGTCAGAAGTGGATTGAAGATGGAGATTCTATAATATTGACACATGGTGATTATATAACTTGAAGGATATGCATATACATGTATGTTGGTTTATGTATATATATTTATTCAAAGTTAAAGTAACATATGGGTCAGTGATGTGACATTTTTTTTTCTTTATTTTTATTTTATTTATTTATTTATTTATTTATTTATTATTTTTTTCCCCGTTTTTTTTTTTTTTTTAAGGTGTAGTTCATCCAAAGATGAAAATTCTGTCATCATGTACTCACTCTTATGTCGTCCCATATGACTTTCATTTTTGGAATTAAAAAGATATTTTGGTCCCACTTTATATTAGGTGGCCTTAACTACTATGTACTTACATTTAAATTAATCATTTGATACAATGCACTTATTGTACATACATGTTTTTACATTGTACTTATATTTTAAAAAAAATACCTGCATGTAATTACACCTGTAATTAATTTCTGTAATTACATTTATAATAACACTGTTGACCCATCTCTTACACCTTAACCCACCCTTAAACCTACCCATACCACCAAACCTGTCCCTAACCTTACCCATATCCCACCTCAATAGCAGCAAAAGTGTTTTGCAATACAATATGACCAAAATAAGTACACTGTACTTATTTTTTTGATGTAAGTACATAGTAGTTAAGGCTAGCTAATATAAAGTGTGACTGATATTTTTAATATTTTCTTATGATTTTTGTCTTCTAAAGAGACACGATTGCTTTATATGATAAACGGGTTAATTTAAGCTTTTATTCCTATTTAACCATTGGCCAACGCAAATAAAACTAATTAGTATGCTAGAAGCTTAACCGTGTGCTTGATGGGCAAGAGCAAACCTTAATGGATTTCATCCATCAAGAAAGCAAATGATGAAAGAATTTTCATTTTTTTTTTAAATTAAATATCCCTTTAAGTTATTTATAAGTACTGTATATTGATGCAGTTCATACATACAATGACCTAAATGCTGAACTTCTGTGATGAAAGTGTTCAAATTCTAAATTAAAATTAATTTTGATATATTTTTTTTTTTTTTTTGTGAATATTAAAATGAAACATGTCAGGGTGGCGTAATCATTAAAAGACTGAAATTATTTAAAAATGTTTGCCATCGTTATATATAATTATTTCTTAATAATTATATAGTATAATTATTTATTCTTCTTTCTTACTTTTTTTTAAAGAAACAAATATTAATATTTGAAAAACTTTTGTCCATCAAATCCAGATCACTGTGGTATAACCAGCATATAGCATTTTTGTCAACGGATATCATGACAAGGTCAAATTTGACATTTGACAACCTTTGTCACGTCACAAAAAGATGTCAAATGGTATAACCTGAAATTATTTGGAAGTAATGATGATGTCCATATTCCATTTATTTCCTTATTTTGAGATATATGTGTGTGTGTGTGTGTATGAATCATTGTTTTATTACCTGGTGGTTGCACCTCTTGACATTTTTATTAAATATATGTTTACATAGACCCTAATCGACCTATATTTTTTCTCTACTCTTGTGTAGATACATGCTTATTACAAAGTAGTTTTCACCATATACATTTTGTAGATATGTTGACCTTCATCTCCTCAAGTTAATTTGTGTCTGTTTATTTTTGTAAACGTTGCAGACATAAAATGTAAAAATGAAGAGCTTAAAAATATATGTCAGTGCCTTTTCTACCTCACTCTCCTTTTCCAATTAGAAAGACTGGCAGTGCCTTAAATAAACCTGTCGTAAACAATCTCATGATTTGGTGTCTGATTTTTCAAACAAGTCAGACGTAGCAGGTTTGAAATGTTTCAAGCTTACATAAAAGCAGCTGGAGCCCTGATACCACAGGTGTTGACACAGTAAGATGAAGTGTTCAACGTTATGCAGACTCTGCTCTGACTGTTACTCTAAAGACCTTACAAGAAGTATAACGAATGACAGAAAAAAAAAAGAAAAAAAAAAAAACCTTGACACAATCAAACAAATAAAATGGTTCTATTGCACACTGTAGATGCCAAAATAATTCTGCAAATGTCTATTCTTCCTCAAGATCAGGAGTTCACTTTATCAGTCAAAAGCATTTAGAGAACAACATGAGAACATTATTGTACCATTAAAAAAATAATTAAATAAATAAATAAAATTCAAGCAATATAAAGTGTATAATGGTTCCGTTTGAACGGAAAATCTACCAGTCATTGGCTGATTGGATCAGACCTTCACAGTGTCTGCAAAGCTGGACCGCGACAAGAATTGCTTGAAAATGCAAGCACCTTTGTACTCTTTCTACCTTTCCATCACGCTGCTGCACCCTGTCTGTCCTCCTTCATTCATCTTTGCCTCCAGGCCACGTGTTGATGTTTCGATCCTGTGGCAACTGTCCATGGTTCTGAATAACCTCCTTTACTGAACTGATAAATAGCAATGAACACCATTCTTGCCTTAACACTCCAAGTGACTCTCAAAACAGACATAATATGCACCTGAGACTAGCATGACTATAATCTATAAATAAAGATTTTTTTTTATGATTTTTAAGATCATATATATTAGGGGTGACCCCGAATAGTCGACGATTCGATGCTTCGATTCGAGGAGCCTGATTCGATTCCCAATCTCACAGCCGAATATTTGCGAGGTGTTATGATCATGCCATTTTGGCTATATGGGGGTGCTCAGTGTCTGATTTCTCATCAAACTACCGGTTTTCTCCCAATAAGTTAATATAAAGCCTGTTACGATAATGCTGTAAATAATAATCTTAAAAGAAAGAAGCTTTAAATGAATATTTTAACGTGCGTTAATAAATCCAATATATAGATTAAAGTTTCGCTTTCTAATCCGTCACCGACAGAGGAGCATCTTGGCGGCAGGGATTTAAATCTTTAACAACACTCAAACTGACACAGGCAGAGTGGAAGACTTCATTTAACTCGTATAAGATGCATTTGGTTGAGTTACGCTACAGTAAAGCGCTTCATTGTAGTACTATATGGTGATTATCTCTTCAGCGCGCAGCGCGAGCAGGACAACAATGCAGAATATTAATAACTATGACTGGCTCTGTCATATACATAGCATTATAACGAGAACACTATTATAATAAAAAGCTGTGAATTTTTAGAGTTTAGTTGCCGTGTTTCTGCATGTTATTGCGTGAAGAACGCGTCCACAAAAGGAGTTCATTCAGAGCCGCGCAGACACGTTCATGTGCATTCGGGGCATTTTGTGCAGATAGCCTATAAGTCGTAATATTAACGTTATGTTGTATAAATAACGAAGCGTATTCTATGTGAGATAAATGAGTTAAATCCCATTGATTAAAAACTGCTATCATATGCTTCATTCTATTGGTCATCTTCAGGCGCGCAGCTCAAAACAGAAATGAAGAACTACGGTCATATATATAACGTTACAATGAGAGCACTATTGTAAAAAAAAAAAAAAAAAAGTAAATAAATACATAAATAAAATGTTGTGAATTCTTAAGGGTTTCGCTGACGTTTAATGTTAACGATCTTTTAATCAAAACATAAAACATTCCGTTATACATTTTCTCTGTGTATTAATGACTGTTGAATGTCTGACTTGATTCTTGGTAATGTATTTTGACCCCGCCTCCAAACATATGATTCGAGTCGACTATTGGCATGATTCGAAAATTCCGATTCAACTATGAAAATATATATATATATATATATATATATATATATATATATATATATATATATATATATATATATATATATATATTTATTTTTTTTTTGGTAACTTATTTCAAAAAATGAAACTTTCATATATTCTCATATATATTTTCATAAGTCGTGGTCTAATGGTTAGGGAGTCAGACTTGTAACCTGAAGGTTGCCGGTTCAATTCTCGCACCGGCAGGAACTGAAGGTGGGGACTGTGAATGAACAGCACTCTCTCTGCCTTCGATACCATGAGTGAGGTGCCCTTGAGCAAGGCACCGAACCCCCAATTGCTCCCCGGGCGCTGGAGCAATGGCTGCCCACTGCTCCGGGTGTGTGTTCACGGTGTGTGTGTGTGCGCGTTTGTTCACTATTCACTGCTGTGTGTGTGCACTTGGATGGGTTAAATGCAGAGCACCAATTTTGAGTATGGGTCACCATACTTGACAATACGTCACGACTTTCACTTTCACTTTCACTTTCTAGATTCATTACATGTAAAGTAAAACATTTCAAAAGTTTTTTTTTTTTTTTGTTTTGTTTTAATTTTGATGATTAGAGCTTACAGCTTATGAAAGTCAAAAATCTAGTATCTCAAAATATTGGAATATTTCCTAAGATCAATCAAAAATAGAATTTGCAAAACAGAAAAGTTCAAGTTCTTTAATGTTCATTTATGCACTCAATACTTGGTCGGGGCACCTTTAGCACAAAAATTCCAGCATCAGTGAGGTGTGGCATGGAAGCGATCAGCCTGTGACACAGCTGAGGCACTATTGAGCCTTCAGCTCATCTGTATTGTTGGATCGACTGTTTCTCATCTTTCTCTTGAAAATATCCCATAGATTCCATATGGGGTTCAGGTCAGGCATGTTGGCTGGCCAGTCAAGCACAGTAATATCATGGTCAGCAAACCACTTGGAAGTGGTTTTGGCACTGTGGACAGGTGCTAAAGTCCTGCTGGAAAAGGAAATCAGCATCTCCATAAAGCTTGTCAGCAGATGGAAGCATAAAATGCTCCAAAATCTCCTGGTAGACGGCTGCATTGACTTTGGACTTGATAAAACACAATGGACCAACACCAGCAGATGTCACGGCACCCCAAATCATCACTGTCTTCAGAAACTTCACACTGGGCTTCAAGCAGCTTGGATTCTGTGCCTCTCCAGTCTTCCTCCAGACTCCAGACTTTGATTTCCATAGGAAATGCAAAATGTACTTTTATCTGAAAAGAGGACTTTGGACCACTGAGCAACTGTCCAGTTCTTTTTCTCCTTAGCCCAGGCAAGATGCATCTGATGTTGTTTCTGTTTCAGAAGTGGCTTGGTAGCCCTTTTCCTGAAGACGTCTCAGCATGGTGACTCTTGATTCACTGACTCCAGCTTCAGTCCACTCCTTGTGAAGCTCTCCCAAGTTTCAGTCGGATTTGCTTGACAGTATTCTCAAGCTTGCAGTCATCCCTGTTGCTTGTGCACCTTTTCCTACCCAATTTCTTCCTTCCAGTCAACTTCGTATTTAATATGCTTTGAAATAGCACTCTGTAAACAGCCACTCCTTTCAGTAATTACCTTCTGTGACTTACCCTCTTTGTGGAGGGTGTCAATGATTGTCTTCTGGACCATTGCCAAGTCAGCAGTCTCCCCCATTATTGTGGTTTTAAAGAACAAGAGATACCCGGAATTTATACTGTAGGGATGGTTATTTAATGAAACTCAAATGTAAATATTCTAATATTTTGAGATGTTGGATTTTTGACTTTCATGAGCTGTAAGCTCTAATCATCAAAATGAAAAAAAAAAAAAAAAAAACCTTTTGAAATGCTTTACATGCAATGAATCTAGAATATATGAAAGTTTCACTTTTTGAAATAAGTTCCAAAATAAGAACTTTTTCACGACATTCTATTTTTTTTTAGATACACCTGTATACACTACCAGTCAAAAGTTTTTGAACGGTAAGATTTTTAATGTTTTTTAAGAAGTCTCTTCTGCTCACCAAGCCTGCATTTATTTGATCCAAAGTACAGCAAAAACAGTATAATTTTGAAATATCTTTACTATTTAAAATAACTTTTTTTATTTGAATATATTTTAAAATGTAATTTATTCCTGTGATCAAAGCTAAATTTTCAGCATTATTACTCCAGTCTTCAGTCTCACATGATCCTTCAGATCCATGATGATTCATCCACATAAGCCATGCATTGGTGTGTGGAGGTATGGTGGGAGCATTTATCTAGATACTGTATTATTTGATTTTTGTGGTTTAAAATCATAAATATTCTTGTATGTAGAATGATGGGGTAAATAATATTTAGTGGACACATATGCCCCCCAGCACACACGTATTCTTTATTTTTAACAGGAGCACCAAGAGGACATAAAGTGGAAGTTTGTAAGGGACATTGATCCAGCGTGGTGCTAGATACAGAGTCACCGTGAGTTATTATGTGGGGAGGTGAAAGGGCCTGCCTTTCAACAGATGGACAGTAAAAATCAACAGAATGCCATCAAAGACTACCTGGGGTCGAACTGAATGAAGCAAGAGATTATTCATCTCTCAGGACCTGAAGTGGGACATTCACATTGACTAAGGCCCATTAAAAAGGCCCAGCAGAGGCTGTACTTCCTTCGCCAGCTGAGGAAGTTCAACCTGCCACAGGAGCTGCTGAAACAGTTCTACTCCACCATCATTGAATCCGTCCTCTGCACGTCAATAACTGTCTGGTTCAGCTCAGCTACCAAATCAGACCTCAGATGACCACAGAGGGTAGTCCGGTCTGCTGAGCGAATCATTGGTACAACCCTCCCCACTCTTCAAGAACTGTACTCATCCAGAGTGAGCAAAAGGGCTGGCAAAATCACTCTGGACCCCTCACATCCAGCACACTCCCTCTTTGAACTGTTACCGTCTGGTCGACGCTACAGAGCTCTGAGCACCAGAACAGCTAGCACAGGAACAGTTTCTTCCCTCAGGCCATCTACCTCACAAACAGTTAAATGTTCTCCCCACTGTGCAATAAAACATGTGCAATACACAACTATCCATAGTTATATTTATTATACATATGTTATTGATTTAATATATCATACATCTATCCACATTCCCTTGCATAATTTGTATATAGCACATCTGTACAATACAATATATTGTCTATTGTCCTTTTGTCTATTGTATATCGTTTTCACGTATTTATTTTTAACCACTTGTTTATTTCATTATCTGATTTCTGATTCTGATTGTTTTAGTATCCAGAGGAGCTGGACATATTCATATCAAATTGTCTTGCTGAACAAGGTTTGAAAGTCCATGCCATGTTTCTTTGAATAATCTAACAAGTCAAGGAATCTCTCTATGTAGCTTATGTATGTGTGTATATGTTCTGCATTTCAAGTATTTCAAATGTTCATTTATGATAGTTGGAACATATCTTTTATAGAACATATATTTGTTTTTAAAATAATAAATATAAAAATACCCAATGAAGCAAGGGATGTCTGTTTATTCATCTTTAAATATGTGGAGGACCTGGACACACTTCATATGAAGTTCTGTTGATGAACAAGGCCTGAATCTCAATGCCATGTTACTTGTATAATCAAGCAATCTCTATTTAGCCTATGTATGTGTATTCTACTGCATATGGAGAACTGCCAATCCTATCATTCAAATGTTAACAATTTATGATAAGTGGAACACAACTTAAGAAAATTAAATGACAATTATAAATTAATAAAAATGTGTTGTGCCTTTTACAATAAAATCTAATTGTCCCCTTTAAATTTGATAAATTTTAAAAAGGTGTCTTAGTTTAAAATCGATTGTAATAAATGTGAAATTATCTCGTTACGTAAATGAATAAGGTAAGGTGTAGAGGTTTTTATTACAATTAGCCTAATTTAATCAACCAATGCAAGTGTTTTACAGGCTGTTGTGATGACGAAATCATCTTTAAAGAAATAAGAAAACGTGTATTAGTAAAATGAAAGACATTATTTTATTTAGATCCCGGAAACGGCCGTAAATTGCTTCGACATAACATTACTTCCGGTGTGGTGACAAATCGAGTCCCCCCTCGAAATCCGGTCCCATTAGGACCCCAAGCGACCCCATTGGCTCAAATTACTTTTAATAGGTACTTTTTTTAGTGCCTGATTACAATTCCTACAAAATCATGTTATGATAAATGCTGTTTAAACTACGTTACAATGATAATTAATGTCTGTATTCGTTAGCTTATGTATAAGCATAGCATACAGATACCTGTTTAGCTGCATAGCTTATTTTATACAGGAATTTGCACTTATCTTACATGTATTCACATTTTTTTTTTTTTTAAATTATGTTTTAAATGAAGTCTTAAATGTCAAATGTTTTATTTTATAAATAAAACTAATTAATGATTTTCAAATTTTTCTCTTAATAGGATATTATTACTTTTATTTATTAATTAGCAGTTAATCAAGTGTAAGAAATTACATTTAATTTGTTTCATTATGCACTATTTTGTTCTATTATGCACTATATAGTAAGCCATACGCTTTTACATTAATATCTTTATGTATTTATTTAGGCAATAGGATCACTCGGGGTTCTAAGCAGACCCGATTTCGAGGGGGGATTCGATTTCTCATGGTTTCCCCAGTACAGGGATGGGGAATCACAAGATGACGTATTTGATATGGACGTGGTTTCTGACGTAACGCTTTGACGTGGGCGTGGCTGTATTGGGTATGGGCGTGGCTTCTGATGTCACACTTGGACATCAAGTGCAGGATGCAGCGAGCCCTACTTGGGAAGCGCTTGAGAAACACTCAAAGCTCAGTAGGCTTTCAACTCGTTTTTTTTTTTTTTTTTGGCTCGAGCAAGAGACTGTATGACATTCATGTTACATGATTTGCCTGATTTTTTACATAGAAAGGGCAACAGCGTACTACATTAAAGAAATTAACATTCATGTTTTCATAACCGCTGGCCAAATTTAAAAACGAAACTAAAATTAAATCATCTTTGAGAGCAAGGGGCCCCCCTGGTGTTTCGGGGGCCGTACACAGCTTGCGTACTTTGCGTATAGGGAGGATCGGCTCTGATCATCCCTCACTACTACCAGAATACTTCAGCAGGTGTCAGTACGCTTTCTCGCAGTCCTGGACTGGTCCCTTGGCAGAGAGTGCAAAACGGATGCGAGCTGCGCGACGCGACGCCTCAACAGCCATTGGAATCTATTATAATACTGTTTATACTCGATTAAACACGGAGCGACACGACTAGTTACCGATGTAAACATAGGCTCATTGGCTTTTACATATATAATTGTATACTTGAAGGTATAATTTCTGATTTTGTTATATTCCCTCTATCTTAAATACCTCTCCGATCTCTGTCCGTCAAAATGAATTGTGCTTTATATTTACAGGTGACTGGAGGCCGTTGATTTATTTATTTTTTTTCTTTTCTGGATATGAAGGCAAAGTCAACAAAATGGAAACACATTAGTCATTCTTTTATCAGCAAAGTAAAGATGTTTTACCAGGCATTTGGTTCGCTCTTGGCTCTAATGTGGAATCATGGCCAAGTACACTAATATTATCCCTCCTGTCTTCCATTTGGAAAAGTGCTGCAAGACACTGACAACAGATCAAAACAACAATATGCGCCAAATGCTGATGGGATAGAGAGAGAGAGAGAGAGAGAGAGAGAGAGAGAGAGAGAGAGAAAAACTGAGAAAGCCATTTTTATCACCTCAACATGAATTATTGATGCTTAGTGTTTTGGTCAGAATGGCCACCATTATTAATCATGTATTAGCTCACATCCAAAAAATGAGAAATGAAATTAGAAAATTATTTTATTTATTTATTTTTTTCTGTTGTTCACTGTTCCATGAAAAAGTGGTTCTTCTGTAGCAAAAGAACAATGAGATCACAGAAAGCCAGTATCATCTTTACAGTAACCTTTTCAAAAATATGGAAACATTTGCATAATTTTGCAGTTTTTTCTTCTAGCTCACACAGCCACACATACTTAGTATGCATACAAATCTCTTGTGTTTTCACAATATCAAACAATAGATTTGCTAATGATCAGTCAAAGTAAATCTATTGTGCATCAATCAACCACAATGTTGATTACAAAGGAGGACTGCAATGTATTTGGGGAAAAGAGTCCTTTTACATCAAATCTCAATGAATTCAAAGCATTTGACAAGTTTGGTAGAGGAAATGGCTTTGATGTTTCAGTTTAATGAATCAAAGGGAAAAATAAAGAAACAGTGGGTTGACTGAACATCTTGGGGGGAAAACAGCGTTCAATCTGTCATTGTGTACCCTGAGCTCTGATATTGCATGCTAAAATTCACAGCGGACATCTCGTCTGAACAAATCTCAGCAGAGATTGTGTTCACAGGGCATGAATATTCTTTTACGCTCATATTTCTGTTGTTTAATTTTGTTCTCAAACATTTTGCTTCAGAGTGAGTATACTGAAGTGAAGTTAAAATAAATTTAAGCAATAACATTTGTTTAAATGATATTTCTATTAAATTTTTAATACAATTACAATTAATGTAATAATTAATTTTAAATTATTTATTAATATTAATTCACTCAGCAATAAAAATTCTATCATCATCTACTCACCCCTCAACCTCCAAACCCAAATCACTTACTTTCTTCCGTGGGACACAAAAGGAGATGTTTTGAAGAATGTTCATGTTGCTCCAAGGACAAAAAAATAAATAAATAAAAATAGACCATTAGGTTGCATTTCTGAAGTCATACAATACACCATATTATGAAAGTAAAATAGGTTGAGAAAGCATTTCACATTGACTTTTGAGGTTTGCTCAAACATTCCTAAAGACTAGAGGTATAAATACGTATATATAAACCATTATTACATATTCAAAACCTGTATGATCCCACTTCAATATCTGCTTGCCGAAATACACAATAACCAGCCAGAAGTTCTATCGACATTTACTTATAATGTGTCTGAAATGGATACGAATCTAATCTCCATAACAACATAGTGACCTTACTGTGAGTTTATCTTTCAAAAGCTCCATTACTCTTATCAGTGCTCCATTCTGTATTTTCATTTCCCATTATGATTTTAAAATATTTGCTGAGGAGGATTTAATTATGCCTCACTGAACAGAATCTGAATGTTTTGATAATCACACCACTGTTTTTCACAGAGATATTTTACTAGATATTTAGCTTTTTTTTTTAACTCCAGTCAGTAGCTCTGAAATGACAAGTAAAGGATTTAATATGGTAAGGTGAGATACAAAATACTTGATGTGATCACACTCATTTCTCTTCTTTGTAAACAACCGAGTGCTCCTGTGTGAATTTCCTGTGAGAGCAGCCTTTCTTTGAAGATGCGAGCGGATATTGGATTAGCAATGTAATCAATATCTAATTACCTTTATCAAAAGGCCTGGGGTTTTAATAATTGGTTCAGTGGGGGCAAGATACACTATTTAACATTTAACAGTTAGAACATCACCTGCTGTTCCTGCTTCCTTCTCATTAGTACTGTTTTCACACCTAGTGAGCTCACTTGTTGCCTACTGTCTAAATGGACAGCTGCCATCTAATGCAACATTCTCAATTAATCTTAACTTAAATGCTAGTGACTATCATTAGTAGCCACAACTAGTCCACCTCAGACAATTAGCAATTGATTTCAATAGAAATTGTCATTAGAATGTTGCTAAGATAATAACATAATGGTACAATTAAAGTAGATGCAGAAGTATACATTACCATATCCATGTATAAATTAAAGTGCATATTAATGGCATTTAGTCCAAGATTATTAATATATAAAATAAAAACAAATGGCCCAAGGACTGATCCCTGTGGTACACCTTTAATTACATTTATAAAACTGGTGTCTGCAATGTAAATAAATTGAGATCTATCTCATAAATAATTCTGATGAAGTAAATAATTACCAAACCATCCAACAGCATTTTCTGATAAACCTAAGCTGATGAGTTTATGCTTCAATATTGCATAATCCACCATATCAAAAGCCTTAGATAAATCAATAGAAAGGGCTGCAAAATGTTGGTTATTATCTAATGAAGCCATAAAATTACTTTTAAGGCTGTGGTAATGGTGCTATAAAAACTGGACTAAAAATCAG
The DNA here is from genome assembly GCA_039654775.1 of Spinibarbus caldwelli. NCBI lineage: Eukaryota > Metazoa > Chordata > Actinopteri > Cypriniformes > Cyprinidae > Spinibarbus > Spinibarbus caldwelli. The sequence continues at coordinate 17,891,966 of CM077229.1, read as the reverse complement.
ATAAAATATATTTTGTCGAAAGAAACCGTTTCAGTTATTTATAAGACGTTTTAGAACCTTGGCTAGAATAGATAAATTGTAGATTCCAGCCTACCTTTGGGAAAAAAGTACACTTTAACTCACAGGTTCTCAACTCTGGCCCTGAAGGTCTACTTTACTGCAGAGTTTAGCTTCAACTATAATAAAAAACACCTGAATAAGCCAATCAAGGTCTTCGAGATTACTACAAAATAGCAGGCAGGTGAGTTTGATCAAGGTTAGGGTCAAACTCTGCAGCAAAGTGGACCTCGAGGGCCAGAGTTAAGAACACCTGCTTTAGCATATTTTTTAAAAAGAGTACTTATGGAAATTACATACTTTAAAAGAGTATACTTAAGTGCAAACAGAATGTAATGTTTTCGGACTCTTAACTGACCCTTCGCTGGGAGTTTGATTGATAGGCGGTCTGACCAATCATAACGTTTTGTCCAGTAAACAAACCAGACTGGAGAGTAGATTAACATCGGTAGAATTGAACTTGAAAAATGGTGTGAAAATTGACATCTTTGCGTGGTTGAAACAAGATACCTTCTGATGTCCATTCATGTTTATTTTGTGCTTTAACTAGTAAAGAGGAAGAGATGATCAGTTCACGTGCCACTTGAATTGAGGCACTACAGCAATCTGTCACAACACAATGAAGAGCCACAAAACGGTATTTGTTTAAATTTATTAAGTACTTTACAAGTATTTTAGATGAGCTTTATTACGTTAGTCAATGCATCAAAATTAATACTTCTTTAAAACATTTTAAAGATTAAAACGATTATTTAAAATGTAATTTAAAGAAAAATCTCCAAAAGTCAAAAAAAAAAAAAAAAAAAGGCTAAGGAGACCATTAATACCAGCTTATGTTGATTTAAGATTTATTTTTGTCCTTAAAACCTGACCTGCCTTTGTAGGCAGCTTTCTATAACAAGGCAATTATCTCACAGCTCCTTCTAATACCACATAGTCCTTGCAACCAGTGTAAAAAGTACTTGCTGATCTAACATGACTGCAAGACAGTATAATATAGAGAGCTGGGAAAGAGAGTTGAACTTGGCTGCTGTTCTGATTAAAGGGCTTCTTCCCTGCCATCTGCTGTCTGTTTTCTTACAACTAATTCCATTCTTGAGCCAGTTTCTCTTCACCCACTGATAGCTGCACCTTTGTCCTGTCTGTCTCAAGCTGTATCATCTTTCAATTCTTCTTTCCCTCCATTTCATTTGGTCTTTGTTCCTATAAATCATCTCCCATGTTCTCCTTCTCCATCTTGGGCTAAAACAGAGCGTCAGCAGAGGAGATTATACTCAGCTATATGAATTACAGTGAGGTTTCAAAGAGGGTTAGATAATGTATATCTCTGTCCTATGGCTCTCTGACCCCGGATCAATACCATCTCAGCTCCACAGTCACATAATCACCTTATAGATGAATGAGACCGGTCTGAGGTCTGTCTGACGACTCTCAGACAGAGTATCTGTTGCTTTCCGAGGACATCCAATGGGGTCCAGTGTAGCCGACAGCCATTGATCACCTGCATCTCTCCAGAGGGAAAGGAGAGAAATGAGAACAAGGTCCCTGTGGAATGTCTTTGGTGGCTGAGCATGGATGTTGAGATGATGTGAAGGTTGTTCCAAAGAGTAGGCATCAAGATTTTCTTACTTATAATCGCATTTTAGTGAGAATCAAAAAAGAAAGAAAAAACGCAAAGCATGCAATTTGAAAATAAGGCATTACCAGTAGGGGAAAACAGACCTGCAACAAAATTAGCAAGGCAGGACACAAGGGGTGCATTCAATGACAAACTAGCACAGCACAGAAAACACCGGGAGAATAAATAGGAGAGCAAACAAGGAGAGTAACGAGGGAGGACAGACGGGGAAGATGAGCTAATAATCAGGTAGGGTCAAGATTAAAGGGATAGTTCCCAAAAAATGAAAATTCTGTCATTAATTACTCACCCTCATGTCGTTCCAAACCTGTAAGACTTTAGTTTATCTTCGGAACACAAATTAAGATATTTTTGATGAAATCCGAGAGCTTTCTGTCCCTGCATGGAGAGCAATGCAACTCAAATGTTCCCAGGTTCAGAAATGCAGTAAGGACATTGGTGAAACAGTCCATGTGACATCAGTGGTTCAACCGTAATTTTACGAAGCTACAAGAATACTTCGGTGCTGCTGACGTACAACATGCATGAACTGCGCCTTGTTTATATGTGTCGTGGTACTCTCCGTAATGACAGATGACATGATCTGCAGGAGAAGAAGTGTTGAATAAAGTCGTTATTTTTGTTTTCTTTGCGCAAAAAAAAAAAAAAAAAAAAAAACTATTCTTGAAACTTCGTAAGGTTGAAACATTGATGTCACATGGGCCATTTTAACAATGTCCTTGCTACTTTTCTAGGCCTGGGAACATCTGAGTTGCGTTGCTCTCGGATTTCATCAAAAATGTCTTAATTTGTGTTCAGAACGAATGTCTTATGGGATTGAAATGACATGATATTTTTGGGTCGACTATCCCTTTGAGGTTTTTTCCAATTGTTTTCAATGGGAGCACCCTGAGCACTCTGCGTTTTTTTTTTTTTTTTTTTTTTTTTTTTTGGGTCGCTGAGATTTGAAGAATGTTTAACTTTGGGTGTGCTCATAAAATGCAGTGCTCATCACTGTCACTTTTTAGTAGCCCATCCTATCACAGTGGAGGAGAGGTGGGACTAATACCACACAGACCAACTGTCACACCCTACTTGTAAGTTACTATTGCTTGTTTCCGAGCATTTGTGTCTTTACTCGATGGAATTCCCGGACTACCACAATATTGTTACGAAAAATAATGCTTGGAGAAACATTTCCGGTTACACTTTATTTTAAGGTCCAATTCTTGCCATTAACAAACCATTAAATATGAAATTTGCCTTAACAAACTCCTAATTTGCGTTGTTGTTAAGTTTAGGTAATGAGTGTAGTGAATTTTGCTTTCGCCAACCTAAGGAGGCAAAATAGTGTAGTGATGGGTACTCACGTCACAGGTGACGTTATGATTTTTGGATCATGTGTCACTTAAGGTGTGGTAAGGAATACATCACATAAGAAAGATTGGTGGGATACCTAACTTGTAGAACCTTACTGCATTATCAACACAAGGAAGACACAAGTGTAATAAAATAAATTTTGCTGATCTCCTGGAGCACCAAAGGGTCCTAAAATCTGGAACACGCAGATGTGACCCTGAAGTAGGTGCCGAAGGTCCTTAGCCTGGAACACGCAAGCAAAGGTACCTTGGCGTGAAGGTTTGCTCTCCGGAGTTTAACCTTGTTGCAAATGTCTGTGTGTCTTCTGCCTTTCTGGGCTAGAGACCCAGAATTTGGTCGATCCGCTTTGTCTCTCTAGGATGGAGACTCAGGACGATGAGGAGGAGGTTGCAATCTGGCACTTCTCCATTTCCAGGCTGTGATTGGCTATTTCCATCAGAGTGGGGGGACACGGCGTGGCCCACCCTTCTTTCCTCCTGTGGAACTTATTTGCATAGTCCAAACACACATTTAGAAAAGTGTCAATAAAATTTTACCAATACATCATTCACTTTCCAAACCACAACCAGAATACCTTTGGCAATGTTACGAACACTTTAAGTCCAAACATGATGGAAGAAGATTGAACTGTCATGCATGCATTCATTTGTCCATTAACAGCTGAGTTTGTGTAAGATGTTGCACTACACATTGCTGTCACTGAGAATACTTATTTCTCTGGATAAGTATGAGATGTGTGTGTTGTAGTGTGCATCAGTTTTAAGGTTTGAGAACATAGTTATGAATGGATTTGGATGGAACTTTGTGACTCTGTTTCACCCACTACTGCTGCATCCAGAGGCCCTGAGGAATTTTTATGGCGGTCACACGCAGAAACTGCATTTTGACCAATAGGAAGTCCTGTCCTTCCCGAGCTTTGTACCAAAGGTCTTCTTCTTGCCCTCTAAGAGGTGTCTGGCTGTTGTCCTGGCATTTTTATCTGATGGCGTTGGACAGTTTGCTTATGTTAGTCCACCAAGATCCAATCAAAATGTAGCAAACCTTTGTCCACTATTGTGGTCAGAGAGGGGCCCCGCCATAAACTGGGCCCTGTGATGTGCTGTCCACTACATGGGGATGTATTATTACTTCATGAGCACTAATAAATAGCCAATGTGTTAATAATAGGTATGCTAATAAGCAACTAGTTAACATCGAGAATTGGTCCTCTGTTAAAGTGTTACCACACTTCCTCAATGCATCTGCCACATTACTTCCATGGATATTCCATATCATAGCAACCAAAGTGTCTTAACTAAAGAAAACGCTGTGCCACAGAAGAGCTCTCAACGCTCACAGTTAGGTGTTTTCAGGAGAGCGTCTGACGTTTTCAGCTGGCTAAAAATGCTTTGGTGGACACACAGCCTAACAGGCAGGAAGTACATGGCACATAAAATAAAAACAAAGCCATGTGCCCACACAAAACATGACACAAGAACATACACCCAATGAGAAGCTGGCCAAGCTGCATACTCACACAAAACAAGATGAACACTCAAACCATGGCTGTTCCTGACCACATGGATTTTCCCTCGAAAATTCGCCAAACAATGGTAAATGTGACCAGTCCTATGTAGACAGTTTACCAAAGGCAGCTCACAGGATCTGGGAACACAGCTTACTTCTTGTTCATCATGATTTTACTAACCTTGCACTGGCTTCAAGGACAGAAGTTATCAAGTAAACAGTGGAATAGCACTTGATATGAAAGTTATGCTTGCTTAAAACACTCAATAATGAATTAAACGTACAATGACCTTGACTGACTGTAAACACTGCAAATCCACAACAAATCAGCAATAAATACTCTTGTGACAAGTACAGGGCTTAACAGTACAGCAGAACTCCATAAACCAGAACACAAACATTGGGAACACATAATCTGACAGCAAGCAGAAATGAAGGGTAAAGGGGCAAATGTGTGGGATGGTGTGATGATGCAGTTTTGTCAAACAAACAAACAAACAAACAAAAAAAAAACATCAAAATGAAACAACCCAGCTGGTTTGGGGCACTATTAGATGTACTGTACACTGGAAAACGGTGGTCACTGGTGCTGCTGTTACCGTTGGCAGATTGCTATTGAATCCTGTGCCACAAGGGTGGGGTTTGGCCTTTATCAAACATATGCCCTCACATCCTGCCCCGCAGCAAATGTAACCAATTCCTTTGTCAGTCTTTGGCTCTGTCTTGAACTCTGTGGAGACTGTAGCTCTTGTAGAAGCTTCTCTAGTGTACTGTATATTTCTTTGAACAAGTCAAACCGTTTGTTGCATTTTGGTGGTGTCACCACTAGGGAGCTGACTTATATGTGTGCTTAAAATAAAATATTTATTTCTATTTGAAAGAGATTGATTTAGTTCAAGCAAATGCTATATAGATCAATTACTCTATATTTCTGAACCTTATTCATGAAACACAAGCAGAATGTAAAACCAAAATCGGTAGCACTTTATTTTAAGGTGTCCTTGTTACACGTTACATGTACTTACTATTATAATAACAATACATTAAAAAAAAATAGATAAATAATAATCTATTGATTTTACATGAAGCTGCATCCACACAACTAGGTGTCGGTATAAAGGTCTGGTCATGTTTCCCATTGCTAGGTAAATTTCAGGGACAAAATCTCTTCATTTTAATAGGAGTCCATGCAATTTGGAATCTCGTGTGAGGGGAAAAAATCCCAAAGCATATTTTGCATTGGGTTCATGTTTTCCATGTGAATTCGTCACAATGAGCATCAGAAAGCTATTTGGTTTGAGAGTGGCTTTTGTGTGATACATTTATCTCTATACTATTGCCACTGGACAAATAACATTTTTGCCTGCAAAATTTTACTAATGTGATGGCACCTTAAGTTCAAGACTACAACACAAATACTGTGGGAAAAATATAAATGAATAAAAATACTGTGTGCAATTTTTGTACTTTCTGAAGCTCAATGATATGCCATTTTTTTCCAGAATTTTCCAACATGGTTTGAGGGTGTTGATACTTAAACAAAGATGACACAAATGAAGGCTGTGATTTGTGATTTTCTGTGATTTGTCTGGCTGTAAGGAAGCTGGAGTGGCACTAAGTTGTTTATTTTCCACACACTCGCATCTTTCTCCCTTCTTTTCTGACTCTACAGGAAACAAAGCCCTGTGATAAGAGAGAATCCATTCCAACTCCTGCCGTTGACTTAAATGTGAAAGCGTTCTGATTGTAGGTATTGTGGAAATGGCAAAATATTAATTTGCATTCGTGGCACAAAAAGGATTTATTGTAGTGCTTTGTTCTGAAATGCCAGCACAATTGGAAAGTTCGCCGTTCTCTGGTAGATTATAATTATTTATTTATATTCCGAGGCTTTTTGAAGTGTTACAAATCACAGGATTTATTATGTCTCTGAGATGTGAAACATAGAAAAATGAGTCAACACGCTTACTTAGCCATGAACAGACATACAAATGTACCTAAAATCAGGCCCGTTTGAAGACATTTTGAGGGCCAGTGGCTCAAAATGACAAAAGAGCACCATACTTTTGAATTACAACAGATTAAGAGTTGTTTACTGAGAAAAGTATTCTTAATAGCTTTGCTATCAAATTAAGGAAATTGTATTTATTATTTTAAAGGGAAAAATCACCCAAAAATGAGAATTCTGTCATTTTCTCACCCTCAAGTTCCAAACCTGCCCAAGTTTTCTTTCTTCTGCTAAATACAAAAGAAGATATTTTGAAGAATGCTGGTAACCAAACAGTTGTCTTTCATAGCATTTTTTCCCATACTAGAGAAGTCTATGGCTACAGTCAATTGTTCACAGTTGGATTGTTAGTTTTTCTCTGCAAAAACTGATAAAGACAAAGAAGAAAAGAGCATGTAGGACTTCTATGCGGGGCACAGACCCTTGTGATGCTCCTGAGACTAAAACAAGCAGGGGCTCAGAGCAGGACGTCAAATGGCAGCAAGACTTGTGATGTTCCTCATTTGTAAGTCACTTTTGATAAAAATATATGCTGAATGAATAAATTTAAATATAAGGGTCCCTTGATGATGCATCTGATGAAGTGGCAATGGAAATGGACAAGCTGGTGGATGAGGTGAAGCCAGCTGTAGAGGAACACACTCAAGACTTATTTTAAGTCAGAATGTCTGAAGTAATAAATTATGTTAATGACAAAAAAAAAAAAAAAAAAAAGCTAAAATGAATCTCATTCAGGTGTAGATTATATATGTCGATTATATATCATTTTCACTTGTAGGCTTCATACCAACAACTAATTACAAAAATGAATGTGACTGTGAGTTATTAGATATTTCCACATCCCATACTCACATGTGCTGAAAGTGAGATTCACATAATCACAAAAAGGGTACATACAACATTTTAACCGGGGGATGTCAATGTAAATTAAGGTTGAAATAACTGGATTAGTTAAGAATGTCTCAGGTTAGTAGGTACACACAGTTAGAGCTGTGGGTAAAATTTAAATAAATAGATTATTTTCTTTTCTCTTTTTCCTTATCAAATTATGATTGCTGGCTTTATAGGAATTGGCAGATATACAGGCAAATCCACATGGGTTAGAGTTTCCTCAGGGAACAAATATTTTCGTAATTACAAGATATGTGAAAAAAAAAAATCAAGTGGGATGGACGTAGGCCCTGTGATATATCATTATACAGTATACTGTATCATAATTTGTATTGTAATGTAATATATTGTGAGGCAGATAACAATACCCAGCCCTGATATATAGTATATACTGCACGGATTGATCATTTCTTGAAAAAAAGTATATTTATTAGTGTTACTTTGAAATGCACAGTAAATTCAGACCACACAAACTCTCTTGTATATAACCCATCTAATCATTCAGATACCTCATTTATTATTATATAAGGACTTTTTTTATTTCAAATGGACGATTTATCCATCTTTAATAATGTACATTATCACGTTGTGATACCTTAATTTACTTGCAACACTATTATTTAAAAAAAAAAAAAAATAGTTTGTTTTAATATTCTTTTTGCAACAAAGTGGTATAGATTTATGATGTCAGCCATTTATTGGTTATGAGCCACAACATAGAAATAATCAGCATATCGATATCAGCTATAATTTCAATATTGGTGCAAATTTTGTAGGAGAAGCAGTGAAAAAAATATAAATCCATGATAACCCTAGTAAAAAAGAAATATATTTAAAATACACTTATTTCATACTAAGTTTATTTCAAATCTATTAACATATTTACTGACATATCGCTCAGACTTACTGATATAAAAAAAAAAAAAAATATATATATATATATATTATTCAACTTTTTTTTTGGAGTACTACTTGTGCACAATGCACTTTCTTAATATTAAGCCTAAAATGTGTTTTAATTTCAGTATTGATGAGGATTGTATGATCTTTGAATAATATCGGTCTTTAAATGCAAAAATATTTAAAGTGTACCTGAAGTATACTTGCAATAGTTCCACTTTAGCACAATCAAATATACTTCAGTATATCTTTAGTTGGACTTCAGTACTACTTCAATTAAAATGCAAAGTACAAAATTAGTTATTCCAATTTAGCAGACTTTAAGTATACCAGTTTAGTATACTAAAAGTACAACTGCAGGGTATTTTTATTGTGCATAACTATGTAAATGTATTTGTAGTATACTTGAAATAAATGTATTTCAAATACATTTTAGTATTTTTATTTTTCACTAGGGAATGGACAACCTTCTGGGTGGAAATTAAAGTAACTATATATCTATAATTGTATGTATAAGAGGTCCGAAAGCAGACAAATAAGTGGAAATTGAGCTGTTGGTATCACTACAGAGCTTGATTGTAACCTAACTAACCAAATACCTTTGATGCTTGGCCCTGTAGACAGAAATTTCCTGTAACAGCATAAGCACTGAAGCAGCATAAGCATAGGTTAGCTCTGGATGGAGGTAGCTCTCAATAACAGGCACAGTTAGACCAGGATGCATTACTGTACAAAAGAATTTATTGTAAGCATTAAAATCTCTAAGCAGCTCTGCTCAAAACACAGAGGATATTATCTCTAATTTAGAAACAAAAGAGAGCTTTACGTCAAACACAACATGAAAGGAGAAAAAAGAAAAAAGGCTGGAAATGTACGTTGGATCATTTTGATATTACACAGGCAACTTACAACTTTGTAGTATCTGACTAAAGGGTCTTGCCTGGGGATTTCATTAAATACCCAGCTAGTCGTTTGAAAAGTGGCCTATGTTCCCCAGTTTCATTCCTCGAGAGATACACACCGCCAACTGGATACAAGAGACTATTAATGGGCTCTGAAGTCAAGAGGGTTGTGCACCATTCAGAACTGAATTGAGAACGCCTTACAAATTGCAGTTCAATTCTTGAATTTGAACTGAATCTGAATTGAGGTAGCAAAGAGGATGGCAGAATTAAAATTCTGAGAGCTTTTATGTAGTTTCTAAAAAGAATCACCAGAACAAATTAACCAAAATAAATCTGTAAGTGTGATGTAAAATTTACCATCTTCACAATATATGAGGTATTTCCAGACACATTAACTGTGAAAGATGAAAAATGTTAGAAATTAGTATATTAAATGGTTAGGTATGGCTTTCCCATATGTGTGGTTCATGTATATTATATTATATTATATTATATTATATTATATTATATTATATTATATTAAAATTGTAGCTAATAATATATATTACATATTCCAATACAGAAAAAAAAAAAAAAAAAAAAAAATATATATATATATATATATATATATATTCACAGAATTAATAAAAATTCCAATTGGTGGCTTTTCAAAATGAGTTATATGAGCAATATATAATCAATATAGTCAAATTTTGATGTTAGCTGTGTTAATTGTTTTGAAAAACAAGTTATTTAAGTCATAATAATCATATACGTGATAATAAGCAACTGAATAAATGTATTGAGGGAATAAATAAGGATGATTAGTTACAATTGATAATGTAATGATTCATATTTTGCTGCAAACCTTGTGTCGGACTAATGAAACTCATCTAATGTCTTCAAATTCTTCAAGTTCTTCAATTCTGAATTTTGCCCAAGCCTGAGAATCATATACAGTAGTGATGGACCAATATATCGACCAAGACAACCAACTGGCTGATAATTAGCCATTTTTTCAGATTGTCCAATTAAAATGTGTTAATACTCATTATGATTGTTGATAAATAATATGTGCCTGTAAATTTTGTGTCTAGGTCACATTTTAGCAAATTTCTATACATCTGTTTTGTCATCCTTACATTTATCATAGCTATTAGATTGGTCATCGGACATCATTAAAACAAGATAAATTTACCTCAGAAGCAAAATTGCACAGACAGATGCTTAAAAAACAAAGGAAACAATCAGTAAGCAAAATAAATAGAATTCAAGATATATCCTCTAAAAAGCATTATATTACACAATTTTGCTTCAAATGTAAATTTGTCTTGCTTAACTGATATACATATATATATATATATATATATATTTTTTATTTATTTTTTTTTTTTAATATTCTTAATTTAAAACAAGTCAAACATACAGAAACCCGTATATTGGTCAACCACTACATCATTTTCAACACTGCACGTTTAACCATTCATGTCCATGTAAAAAAAAAAAAAAAAAAAAAAAACTGAAAAAGAAGAAAGATAAAACTATGAAAACCTTTATAACTGGTCTCCATGACAACCATCCATTTCAGAAGCTCACATTATCCACAACAAGATAATATCTCAGCACTGCATTGACCTCCTTCCAGCTTTTCAATATATCATACATGAAAATATCGACACACTGATTATTTTTCCACTCAAACAAACACACCATATTCAAGGACAAACCCTCCAAAACTGGAGAGCGAAGAGTAACACTGAGAATGCAAATGATCCAAGACACCTGCGGGTTAAACCATCACCGCTCCAGCCAGGACCTGCAGAAAACCCTCCAAAAGATTCCCTCTTCCGTTTAGTACTGTCAATTCAGCAAACAATAAACGCCATGTGTACAAGAGATAAAATTCAGTCTGCTCCTCTTTATGGCTTTGGAGAGAGAAAAGGCTACATGAATACTTCTCCTTTTTGTCCTCCTTGTACTCTTCCAATCAAAACACTGATTGTCACGTCTTTGTGCTTAATCTAAATTGTGTTTATATTTACCGAAGAGCAATCTCTTTGTACCGTCATCTGGTCTTCAAAGCAAATCCGATATTCTTAGGACTCAGAAAAGGTCAAATTTCAGCAAACAGAATGACGGCAAGAAGGAAATGACTTTCATGCAAAATACGAGGGGAAATGGAATGTAAATCGTCCGTTGCTACCGACGTAAGCCACCATGCAATTTCATTGATTCCTTCAGTGTTTTTCAGCCATTCATTTCATCCTGGTCTGTGAGGGCCTGGTCGTTTCAAAAACAGCAGGGAAATAAAAGCTCAATTTTGCTGATTCTCATAGTCCAGAATAGTTTTTTCGATTTTTTTTTTTATTTCACTTATATCTCCCCACGTCACTGGCCATGAGTTTCCACGCTAATAGAGCGCTCCATGCTTAATGTTGCATTAACCGTTGGGAGCTTTCCGCAGCCACCGGTAAAACTGTTGCTGGAACAGGATGTGCCATTTTACATTAGCTTGAACGATCTCAACGGCTCGAGCGAACGCAGGTGCCGACTCTCCACCGCTGGTCAGGATGAACTCTTTCAGCTGAGGAGAAAATAAACAATTTTCATTAGCATTATCATCGTATTGTGTCTTGATGTATCAGATCTTCTGTGTAAGTGGGACCTTCATCTCTGACAGCTAAACGGCGTCAGAATATATGATGCATTTACATGCAAATTCCTGATGTGTAATTTAGCAGATAACGATGTTTATGATAATGAAGTGTGGGAATGCATTTGAAGTAAACAGAATTATCGGTGTTGTTGTTTTTCTGGAAGGAAAGGACACTTGGGTGTCTGTCAAAAACAAATTCTAACATCAATTGAGGGCGTAAAAATCTCATCAAATATCTCCATTTACTAAATAATATGTAACAAAACTGATTCCCAATTCCTGAGGTCATGAAGAATACATGAATGAACATGGGCGGGGATTCGGGATTAAAGTTGCTCTTTTGGTCCTGAACTATTTCAGAATTGCTGTTTGTTTATAGAAACCTATAAAGAAATTGTTTCAAACCAACAGCGTTAAACGTAGCACTGATCGTTCGTGAATCTGTGGATGAAGTGTTCTGGTAGCAGCTGATTGTCAATGACAGTATGCTAATGCTCTGTTTAAGAAAACACTGAGGGGGTTCGTATTATCTCAGTATGAATGATAAATTGTGGAAGGCGAAGTCAGCTGGATGAGAAAGTGCTGCGCTGCAGTGAGAAGCATCAGCAGTCGGTGTCCTCTGGGACTGAAGCTGAATGAATTTGAATAAGTGAATATACGTTCCATTTCCTGTAATAAGGTTAAGCTGCTACAATGAGGAAATAACCCAACAAAATGGTCAAGAGCACAATTCTGCAGTCTTCAGAGTTCACTTTTGCTCATTTTCTTTATCTCAATAACTTGCTGACCAAAGTTTGTTTTGTAAGTATTAATGCTCCATGAAGATTCGTCAATAATTCATTACTGTTTTAGTTTGATTAGAGGTGTACAAGCCTCAGGATGATGTAAAAGTTCAGCCTCACCTCATTCAACTCGGCCTCAGTGTTGAGAAACTCTGTCACGCCGCTGATTAATTTTGAGTTCATAAATAAGGCCTCTCCATACCTGCCAATGAGAGACACTGTTATTAAAAACACTGGAGCAGCCCTCTAATGAGCCCAGAAGCAAACAAACACAAATAGATATTTCCCATAATGCTCTCTGGTCCTCAACATAAACAAGAAATAACATTTACAGATAAATATCTTATGAGAGCGCGAATGTGAAATTCATATCAGGGACTGAGGTAAACAGAGATGAATGAAGCCACATTCACCTGGAATTCAATATGTCCCACTTCTCACGGAAATATCTCCACGCTAAATGTCTTCCAAGTGGATTGCGGCCTACATGTATGATGACATCAATCACATCCTGATCCGGCACCAGGTCAGAGGTGAGAGACAGATTTAGAAGCCTGTGAACATTAGAAATAAATGGGAGATAAACCATAAGTGAGGAATAATTGACAAGGGCCCCTGAATTATTTAAAATTAATTTGTGGTGTGGCCATGATATGGACTTTTTTAAAGATTGCACTCCAATTCAATCCTATAGAACTCTAAACAAACAAAGTGGGTGGAGCTTAGCTGAAACAGTCTCAATAAACTGAAAATAAATGATATACTTCATTAGTTGCGCTCTTTTGCTTGGAAGAACTTGGTCTAAAATACAAAACTTGGCAAATTAATGGCTGCTATTTGACTAATATGGCTATTATGAACATGATCATGTCTGTTGTAATTAAGCCTTTCTAATCAATTTTTCTATGCAAGTTTTAAGCTTCGGTAAATCAGAACTACAAAACACATTATTCTTCGCCGTTTTCAGCAAAGACAGTCGCTGACAGTCCCGGCAAACACAATTATTCAAGTATGTTTTCAAGACTGTGAGTCAGCGTCTTCAAAAAGTAATTAACCTGAAAAGCCCAAATCAAATGCAGATAGACCCATTTGCTTCAAATTGGTGTGAAATGTCAAGTAGATGAAAAAGGAAGAAATAGGAAATGAGATGTTTCACATAAAGACGCTGCCACAGTGCACAAATTTCAATTTGCAAAAATGTGGGGTAATTGCTTCGCTGTTTTTTGGTCTCTTATTTCAGTTCAACTGCTCTTCTGGTCTTTTGACTTCATGCGTCACCGAGTCACTTGTAGCACCTTTTTTTGACGAACACCCTGGAGATTATTGCCACAGTGATGAAGCTCACATCTGTGTACGGACGGCAGCTTCACAGCTCGCAAACGTGACATATCCAGCTTCCTCTAAGGACAAGTGTGAACAAGCTTTCAGAGGAGTTTCTTTTGCTGCGCTCATTCTCGAATCAGTTTTTTAAAAGTTCACACTTAGAAATTCTGATTTTGGACTTGTGTAATTGATTTCTAGCAGGTATAATTATGGCATTGTCAGCATAGCATGGCTTTTTTTCATGACTGATAAAGCATACGTAAAGATTAGCATGCTCAGATTAGCATATTACAATGTCTTGCGAAAGTATTCATACCCCTTCATTTTCTTCGGTTTTTTTATGTTGCTGCCTTATGTTAAACTCCTTTAAATGACTTTTTTTTCCCACATCAATCTACACTCTGTACACCATATTGACAAAGCAAAAACAGAACTGTCAACTTTGTAAATTAATTAAAAAATAAAAAACTGAAATAAGTACATTGCATTAGTATCCATACCCTTAACTAAATATATAGTTGAAGCACCTTTACAGCCTCAAGCCTTTTTTGTTTGATGCGACAAGCTTTGCTCATAAGCATTTGGCAATTATCTGCCATTCTTCTCCTCGCCTCTTCACCTCTCAAGCTCTGTCAGGTTGGATGGGGGCAGATGCACATATTCAGGTTTCTCCAGAAATATTTGATTGGGCTCAAGCTCAGGCTGTGGCTGGGCCACTCAAGGACATTCACAGAGTTGTCTATAAACCACTCATGCTGTGCGTTTAGGTCAATTGTCCTGCTGGAAGGTGAACCTTTTGCCCAGTCTGAGGTTCTGAATGCTCTGGACTGGGTTTGAATTAAGGCTATCTCAATATTTTGGTGCACTGAGCTTTTCTTCTACTCTGATGAGTCTCTCAGTCCCTGCCGCTGAAAAACAGCCCCACAGCATGAGGCTGCTACCAGCACACTTTACTTTTGGGATGGTACTCTGCAGGTGATGAGCAGTGCCCGGTTCAAACATGATGCTTAGAATTGAGATTCATCAGACCAGAGAATCTTGTTTCTCACAGTCTGAGGGTACTTTAGGTGCTTTTTTTGCAAATTCTAAATGTGTTTTCATGTGTCTACACTGAAGAGAGGATTGAGTCTTGCCACACCGGCATAAAGCCCAGATCGGTGGAGTGTTGCAGTGATGTTTGTCCTTCTGTAGGTTTCTCCTGTCTCCACATATGATCATGGAGCTCAACTAGAGTTACCATCAGGTTCTTGGTCACCACACCAACCAAAGCCCTTCTCTATCAATTGGTCAGTTTAGCCAGGAAGCCAGCTCTAGGAAGAGCCCTGGTTGATTCAAACGTCTTCCCTTAAGGGTAACAGGAACTACATGCTTCTGTGAACCTTCAGTGAAGCAGAATTTTTTTTCTCAACTCTTCCCCAGATGCGTGGCTTGACGCAACCCTGTTTCTGAGCTCTACAGGCAGTTCTTTGGACCTCAGGGCTTGGTTTTTGCTCTGATATGCATTATCAGCTGTTAGACCTTTTATTAAGACATGTGCCTTTCCAAATCATACCCATTCAATTGAATTTGCCACAGGTTAACTTCACTCAAAGTGTAGTAACATCTACAAGCAATATGAATGCTCCTGAGCTAAATTACAACTGTCCCAGATAAGGGTATGAATACTTATGCAATGGAATAATTTAAGTTTTTTATTTTTAATGAATTTGTGAAGATGCTAAAAACCTGTTTTTTTGCTTTACCATTATGGTGTATGGAGTATAGATTTATGTGGAAAAATAGTAATTTAAAAGCAGTTTAACATAAGGCAGCAACATAACAAAACATGAAAAAATTAAGGGGGTATGAATACTTTCGCAAGGCACTGTACAATCTTAAGTATACAGAATGTGCACTTGACCTGAACTTCAATTTTCAGTGTGATGAATGAACAGTGGTGATTTACTGAGATTTCAGTCTCTAAGGCTGCAGGAACATCTGTAGGTTAGCAGTCACACACACACACACACACACACACACACAGGTTTCGCTATCCTTGTGGGGACTTCCATAGGCGTAATGGTTTTTTCTACTGTACAGACCGTATATTCTATTGCCCTACACCAACCCTACACCTAAACTTAGCCCTCACAGGAGACTTTTTGCATTTTTAGATTTTCAAAAAACTTCATTCTGTGTGATTTATAAGCTTCTTTACCCGTGGGGACCTCAATTTAGGTCCCCACCATGACACGAGTCCCCATGAGTCTGTGTATATTCAGGTTTAAGTCCCCACCTGAATAGAAAAAACAGGTACACACACACACACATTCCAGTAGTGGAGAGGAATTATTTTCGGCCCACTGGATCACAGCATACATCATCGAAAGAAGTACAAACAGAGGAGGGAGATACAATTTACTTCATGCTAGAAATCAATACTAAACACAGACTCCATACACCCCATCCTTCAGACTCAGTGATGGAAGCACATTTACTAGCTCACTCCAAACACAGGGCAGTTTTCACTGTGGTAGATTAAATATAGCAAACACACACTCTTACACACACAGCTCACGCTTCTGGGATGGGGGTTTTGCTTGTGCATGCTGTGTGAAATTTAAGTGTGGCTGAAATCAATGAACTGCTGCTAGAGGTCTTCTCCAATCTTAAGTTCGATACTAGAGCAAAGGTGGATGCCTGAATGCTACAAATATTTCAAATATCCTAGAATATGTTACTCTAAAACAAATCTCAGCTTTGAGAGATATTTTAAGCGTATAAAGCAAAACCAAATCCTCTCTAGGCAACAATGACTCATAAGGCGCAACATGCACATTGAATAGTGATGCCAAACACCTTTATTTCATGGGAATTCATTAATAAAATGGAAGAATAGAACTGCAGAACTCCAAATATTAACAGTGTTAAAAACTCTCAGAGGACAGTCAACAACTGCAGTTTTTCTCTGAGCTGATAAAAATTCAGTTACAGGTCTTCACACACCGATGTGGCTATCACATTACGCTAATGCCATGCATTATAGCACTAGGTGCCAGTTTCTAATTAGCACGCGAGTGTTGCTAACTCCTGTGTTTTTCTAACAATGATGTCTGGCACTTTCAGCACCACCACATCACTATTGCATGCCACATCATTTGATAATATTCAGACTTATGGAAATAACAGTTCCCTTTCGATATTTCCAGTTGTACTGCGTCTGTAAGACGCTTGTATGGGAAAAACTCTTTTTTCCTCTTCAACTGAAGCCTTTTCAATCACGCAGTGAAACTGCACGTCCATTGGTTCGTGCAGTGCTATAAAATCGAACCAATTTTGACGGCGTTGTTTCAAATGCCGCGCCGTCATTGTAAGACGTGCAGGACTCCCCTGCATGCTGATGACGGTCACGCTGAGTGCGTGTCATGCTTGATTGCGAGAGTTTCAGTCTCACCTCTCTGCGCTTGTGGATAGCTTTCTTTTCAGAAAGTGACTCCGCCCCTCACGCCCTCCCGTCTTTTTCCTCCCAGGGACCTGCGAGGAAAAGACAGCGGGGCAGAGGATTCGAGCGGCCAGAGACGAGCGAGCTCACGTCGGCTCAGTGCCCGTGTGCCTCGCCGTCACCGCAGAGAGAGAATTCGCCGGTCCTCTTCACTCAACCTGATCAGTATCCCTCCGCGGCTACGAGCAACATGATCTCGTTCGGTGGGAGTGACGATGAGATGGATGACAGCCTTTCTCTTGCGGCTTCGGACGCGGAGGAGTTATCGGGCTCGGTGTCTGACCCCGTCCTCTTCCCGCCGTCCTCTTCACGCAGCGCCAGACCAGATGACTAAGCCTGTCAGTGAGCTCGGGCTTGAGTGGTCTCCACCTGAGGAGCCGTCTCGCAGCAGGCTGGACGAGTGGTTTCTCCCGGGGCGCCAGCAAGCCCCCCGCCAATGCTCGTCCCCCTTCTTCCCTGAAGTCCACGATAAGCTCACTAAATCGTGGCGTGCCCCCTACTCGTCTCGCATTCGTCCTTCTGCTTCCTCTGCCCTCACCTCCATTGACGGTGCTGAAGAGAAGAGATACGAGCACCTGCCCCCTCTGGATGAGTCCGTGGCCATGCATCTCTGCCCGCCCACGGCTATCGGATGGAAAGCGAGGGCAAGCCATCCGTCCAAGCCGTGCAGAGCCACGTCTGCATTCACTGGACGCGCCTACTCGGCGGCTGGACAAGTGGCTTCGGCGCGGCACTCTATGGCTGTGCTCCAGGTCTCGCCAGTGAGGAGGCCGGTCTCGATGCAGCTTCACTCAGGGACCTGAGAAGCGCGACGGACCTGGCCCTGCGTGCCACCAAAGCCACCGCCCAGGTCATCAGGCAGTCGATGTCCAGCCTGGTGGTGTTGGAACATCACCTTTGGCTCACGTTGACAGAGATGAAAGAGGTGGATAAAGTTCCCTTCCTCGACACTCCGGTCTTGTCGAACAGCCTGTTCGGGCCAGCTGTGGAGGGCTTTGCGGAGCGTTTTACGGAGGTTCAGAAGTCATCTCAAGCGATGCGACACTTCCTCCCAAAACGCTCCAGCTCTTCTGCTGCTTCTAGTCGCCCCAAGCCTGCGCCAACTAAGCAGCCGCCAAGCCAACGCCGGCCACTCCCGAGCCTCGAACTAAGGATCGGCAGAATAGAGGGCATTCCTGCTCGGCAAGAAGCTACCCCTTCCCGAAGCGCCAAGAACCCTGGCCCAAGGTCACCTTGGATCTGGCGCCTCTGAAGTCCTCCTGATCAGCCAGGCAGATAGAGGAGGGGCCTGAGTCTTGCTACCGCCGGACCACCCCGCAGCCTTTAATGTGCCTCGTCACCCCGCTCAGTGCTGGGTGCAGTGGGAAGTGTGTTATTGGTTCCCCACGGGCCCACTATAGCGCCCGGGTGTCCAACCGCGGTGATAGCGGACAAAATAAAACACATACATTTTCGAAAAGAGAGCAAATATCCTCTTTTGCCTACCAGGGGACTGGTTCATGTCTCTGGATCTGAAAGACGCATACATTCACATCCAGGTAGCCCCCCATCACAGACGATTATTGAGATTTGCATTCGAGGGGGTGGCATATCAATACAAGGTCCTCCCATTTGAGCTGTCCCTGGCTCCCCGCACTTTTACGCGATGCATGGATGCGGCTCTCTCCCCTCGGCGACAGATGGGAATCCGCATCCTCAACTACCTCAATGGCTGGTTCATTCTGGCCCAGTCAGAGGCAGTTTCAACATCGCACAAGACCCTCCTCCTGAGCCACTTAGATTGCCTGGGGCTCAGGGTCAACTTTGCCAAGAGCATACTGTCACCCAGCCAATGAGTGTCATTCCTGGGGACAGTTATCGACTTATGACAGCAGCTGTCTCAGTGGAACGAGCCATGACGATTCAGCGCCGCGCGGCCTCCTTCAAGGAAGGGACCACCCACCCGCTCAAGGCTTTCCAGAAAATGCTGGGCCTTATGCCAGCAGCTTCGCCAGTACTTCAGTTGGGCCTGCTTCACATGCGACCCATCCAGTTCTGGCTGAAGCAGAGGGTTCAATCCGTGGCTTGGCGTCATGGTCGCCATCGCATAACGGTGACTCGGGCCTGTGTATCAGCCCTGGCCCATTGGAGGGACCCCCTCTGGCTGAAGCGGGGTGTGATCTTAGACACGGCGCACAGAAGGAAGGTTCTCATGACAGACGCGTCCAACAAGGGTTGGGGAGCGCTGTGCGAAGGCAAACCGACCTTTGTCTTTGGTCCAAAGAAGAGTCGGGTCTGCACATCAACTGCCTAGAGATGCTAGCAGTGTGCCATGCCTGTCAATTCTTCCTGCCGGACATAAGGGGACACCATGTGCTAATACGCTCAGACAGCAGGTCCGTGGTGTCATATATAAATCACCAGGGTGGCCTCGTCTCGAAGCGCCTCTGCACGCTGGCGAACGACCTTCTTGTTGGGGCTCAGACCAATCTGAGTTCACTGAAGGCGACGCATGTGCCGGGCAAAATGAACCAAGGAGCGAACATGTTGTTGAGGAACAACGTCTCGCTCTATGCGTTTCCTCCAATTGCTCTGCTACCACAGGTACTCAGACGAGTCAGGGAAGAACAGCACAGGCTTCTTCTAATAGCCCCCCTCTGGAGGAACCAGCCGTGGGTGTCGGAGTTATTCCAGCTGCTCGAAGCAGCCCCGTGGCCCATTCCCTTGAGACAGGACCTCCTCTCTCAAGCGAACGGCACACTTTGACATCCACGGCCCGAGTTATAGGCCCTGCATGTGTGGCCGCTCAACGGGAGCCTTTCGACCTCCCAGAGCGTGTCTTGAACACTATGGCAGAAGCTAGAGCCCCGTCTACCAAGCGCCTCTATGCTCTGAAGTGGTCTATTTTCTCGGCTTGGTGCCAAGACCGCAACTTAGATCTGGTTACTTCTGATGTATCAGTGGTTCTTTCGTTTCTGCAGGAGAGGGTGGATAATCAGCGGCTTTCCATGCCCCTATTGCTGGCCGATTGGTGGGAAGGAATAGTGCGGTGGTTCAGTTTATACGAGGCGCCAGGAGAATTAACCCCCGCGTCCTCGTACAGTTCCACCTTGGGACTTACCAACCGTACTAAGGGCCTTGAAAGGCCCCCCGTTTGAACCATTGCAATCCACGAGCCTCAGATCACTCTCATTTAAAACCGCCCTGCTGTTAGCGCTGTCGTCGGTTAATCGAGTAGGGGACCTACAGGCCCTTTCCATCAACCCTGCTTGCCTGGAATTCGGGCCTAACGACTCCAAGGTCATCCTGAAACCAAGGCTGGGTTATGTACCTAAGGTGCTCTCCACTCTGTTCAGATCCCAGGTCATAGCGCTTTCCGCGCTTTCCCCTTTGACGGATGACCAGGAATTGTCTCTGCTCTGCCCCGTCTGGGCCCTGAGGGTATACATCGAGTGTTCTGCCTCATACAGGAGATCAGAACAGCTTTTTGTCAGCTTCGGTAAACGCGCAAAGGGTCGCCCTGTTACGAAGCAAAGAATTTCCAGGTGGTTAGTGGAGGCTATCACCCTGGCATACTCCTCCTTGGGCTTGCAGTGCCCCTTTGAAGTCAGAGCCCATTCCAGAGGCATTGCCTCGTTCTGGGCATGGTCCAGCGGGGTGTCCATTTCGGAAATTTGTGAGGAGGCCGGCTGGTCCTCGCCGTCCACATTTGTAAGGTTTTACAACCTGGACGTCCCTGCCTTGCAGGCCAGAGTCCTTTCTGCTTAGTTCGCCGCCTCCGGCTAGTTAAGCAGTCTTATGGGTTCACTTGACCAACATTGTTCAAGTCCCTCCTTCACTTGGACGGTCCATATTATATGGACACCAAGTATCAACTATACGGGACGACACCCAGGCCACGGATGACCCTGAGGGCTCAGCCTATGCTTGGTGTATTTTATTAACTCCCCTGGGTCTTACTCCCATGTGAGTTATGGTTTTGAGTCGTTCCCTGTCATAGCACAGCGTGATTGTACTGGTTCCCATACAAGGGTCTTACAGATGCAGTACGAGTGGAAATATCGAAAGGGAACGTACTCAGTTACTATCGTAACCTCAGTTCCCTGCGATATGGGAACAAGTACTGCGTTCCTGGCCGTGCTATGAGCTGCACGCCTCAGTCGCTTCATTCGAAGAAATCTGAGATGCGGCGGCGAAGCTTATATAGCCCTGCCCATTTTGGCGGGCTATGGCGGGCTGCATAGCCGTAGGCTCGCTCAGTGCCGCCGCCGAGCCATTGGTTCGATTTTATAGCACTGCACGAACCAATGGACGTGCAGTTTCACTGTGTGATTGAAAAGGCTTCAGTTGAAGAGGAAAAAAGAGTTTTTCCCATACAAGCGTCTAACAGATGCAGTACTCGTTCCCATATCGCAGGGAACCAAGGTTACGATAGTAACTGAGTACGTTTTGTGTTGTGGAGAAAAAAGTTTTCTTGGCCTTTTCTCAAGCTAGTTTGTGTTTTGGAAAATGGTTGTCCACTTTAACCAGATCCAAACTACCAGCCAAGATTGTCTAGCACTGGAATTCTCAACTCTGACCCTTGAGGTGTACTTTCCTGCAGAGTTTAGCTCCAATTCTAATCAAAGACACCCTGAAGAAAGCTAATCAAGGTCTTTAAGATTACTATAAAGTTATAGGTAGGTGAGTTTGATCAAGGTTGGACCTAAATTCTATAGGATAGTGGACCTTCCAACTGAGAATCCCTAGCCTAGCAGCTCTAACTAGGTTGGCCTTGGACTTACTGGCTGCTAGTCCAGCAGATCAACCACTTAAACAAGCTTGAACCAGCTAATGGCAATAATTGATCTGCTTCAGTCACTTAGAAACCAAATAAAACCAGCCACCATCACAAGGTGACCATGATTTTGCCAATGGGTCCTGATACAAGATTTTTTTCCAAATTCACAATCCTAAGCATATTGAATCCTATTGTAACCAAAAACCAGTGCTGTAGTCGAGTTGAGTCAAGGCCGAGACGAGAGAAGGTTAAATTCTGAGTCAACACTTGGTGAACACTGAACACAGAAGCAGGATGGCCTTCAAAAAGTTTGTAGCAGAATGATAGATTTTGTATTCATGGTTCAGATGCATGACAATCAGATGTTGTATGTAGGTATATTATATATGTGACATGGATCACTGAGAGCTTCTAAGACTCATTGATTTTACCTTCAAGGAAGGCAATTACCACTATACAAAAAACGAATAGCATCCTTGTTGACTAATATGATGAATGGTATCTAAACATGAAAATGAAAATGCATGGATGTAGAGCACTAAAATGTGTGCTTACTAAGTGCGGCGCCATTTATCTTCATTCTCTATTGAGGCAAACCACATCCCTCTCAACAGACTCACACTGAAGCCGTCCCACAGGAATCAGCCTGTTGAGTGCTGAACACTCACTGCAGAGAGGGGTCATGCTGGGTCTCTTTATATGGGGATGTTTCTTTCTCTCAGTGCATCCATAAAACAACGACCAAATGCAACAGAATAAATGGAGATGTTGAACCCGCAGTGAATCTGCTTCAGAATATGTGTGGGCTCTGAGATCCTCGTCTACTCTGGACAGGGTGTAATCCGTCACTGTCCTCATCCTGTTATTGAGTTGGGATAGGATTTAAGACACCATGGAGACTAGTGGGAAAAGCTCCTACGGCAGCCATTGTCTTTACTGCCCCATCAGAGGAGTGAGTGCAGCTCTGCTGTTGTGAGTGAAGGAGGAAAGGATTGAATAGGATTGCTTCATGAGGTACAGTAGGCTACAAACTAACAAGTGAGTTATAGTCAGGTGTGCCATACAATCTCTCGAGACCTCCAGACACTTCTTGCTATCAATAAAATTGCAGAAACCCCCAAACTCATGAAAAAGTGAATGAATAGACTGGCGGATGGTACTCAGATTCCAAGCTTGATCAATGTGTCATGCTACAGTAGCTTGTTATTTGAATTTCTTTGCTTCGTTGTTAATGAGGTATAAGAATATTGACTAACCTGTTGAGAAGGAAGATGTTGTCACTGCAGGTCAAGGCCTCCAGAAGAACCTTCTTCTCAGAGATGGCTGTAGAGGAGTGAAACTTCATCCAGATAAACTCCCAAACGTCCTCATCCATCAGAGAAACACCTGTGCAATATACAATGTCCCGTACGTTGGGTGGAATCCTGTGGGACAGACAATTGACCAAAACATTTGAATGAAGTCACAAGGTAAATATTCACAGCTAATTAATGGTGTCAGCATTTAAATACTTCAACATTAACAACTGAACTGATGGAGCCAAATCGTTTTTACTATTTTCGTTTTACATAAATACAAAGATCAACTTTTAGAGTCCAGGGAAAATAGTGAAAATGGTGATACACTGATCAGCACATATGTACACTGAACAGTGCAGGTGATTAGCATTCATTTCTGTGACCAAGTATGTTCATTTAATGTTTACTGAGGGTTACATCAGATTCACACACCATTAGATCACATTGTGTTCACACGTAATTCTTGTTTTATTTTATGATAATTACATTTTCCTGAAGATAGAATGTTTCACAGCAGGAATTTGTTAATTCTTCAGGGTTGTTCAAAGATAGCAAATCACAAGTTAACGTTTCACCTCCAGAAGAATCAGTGAAAAACAGTGTGAGTGTATTTATAGATGTTTTTATCTGTATGCTTATGTGAGGAGTTGCTCTTTCTTTGGTAACAATTTAGATTAGGGAACAATATTCACTATTAATACTGTATCAATAAGCAGTAAATTAGGAGTTTTTTTTGGTTTTTTTCCTGAGGGAAAGCTCTTAGTTAATAGTGAATATGTGTTCCCTAATCTAAAGTGTTGACTTTCTTTTGCTGTTTCTTCTTTTCACTTAAAATGTCCATGTCCATAAAAAAGACACTCTTAGATTCAAAATGGACCTCTTTGGTTCAAGTGGTCTTCTGCTGTCTGCAATCACTTTGAATCACATGACTTCTGTCACAGCGAAAAATGTCCATAATAACACCAGCTGATTTGATTCAATGATCTTTGGTGAGCTCATCATTTAAGTGGTGAAAATTTGACCCAAATCATCACTGCAGGCCTCCCAAAGTGAGTCACAGTGCAATATATATAGTCTAGCAATATATCGGTCATAGTAAGAGCCCTCTATGGACCCTTGATATCGTCTGGTTATAAATCTCAGAAAAGAATAACAGTCTACAGTAGAGATACGCAGAGAGCAAAGCATCTCAGGCTGTGAGGCGATGCATGTAATAATCGTACAGGAAGAAGAAATAACATTAAACCTCTGGAGGAGCCGTGGTGATACAGTGACTGAACTTTTGATTTGCTCAAACAAAGCGCAATAAAGACCTGCTGATTCTGGATGAGCCATCGGAGCCTCTGGGAGTTTTAAATGTAGCAATACAGAAAACGGCACCTCAACTAAGATATGAAATCATGTCACAACCAATTGGAGCGTATAGACTGAAATTTCCACACCTGTGATGGTGATGTCTTGTTTATGACTGCTACTGACAGGAAAAATAAGTGAATTCAGAAACATAGTTAAAGAATAATATTTGTGATACTCCGTTAGCTGCCATGATTCTTGAATATATTATTTTCAGAAAGAAAATGGGAGATGACATAAGCCATAAATCTAGTTTTTCCTTCTGATATTGTAACCTGAATTTAAATGCTTGATTTGCTCTAATATTTGGCTGTGTGGAGGCAACACATTTATAACAGATGGCTGTTATGAGATTTTGTAAAGATACTATATGTCTGTGAGACGCTTCTGTTTTGAAACAATGTATAAAGTTCTTAAAAGCAGTTTAGCTTGAGCAGTTTGAGGTGTCTGAGTTTAATATCAGTGTTCTTTTGTTAGTCTGCGGTATCTTGTTTTTAATTAATAAATGAGGAGGACATGAGGAGGATTTGCCAGCGTTTTGTCTTTGCTGCTCATAAACACTGCTGGGTCATTCCTGTGACATTATCATCACCTAAACCATAAAAAGACATAAAGGTCAAACACATTTCCTCTTTTGTGATGTGTTCATCCCTGAATATCAAACTGAACAGATTATTTTTATTGTCCCAGCAGGACTAGAGGTCATTTTTGAAGAAAAGGACAGTGAAGGACACATCTGGCAGATCGAGACTTTTACTGTCAGATAAGAGGCACGATTAAGAACAGTTTTGTCATAATACACAATAATAAGTATCAAAAGGATAAGACTAATAACATAAAAACAGTGGAGATGTCTAGCAGATGAATTTCAGAACAAATTACTTGCCATCTGTTGACTTTGACAGTTGTACATGAGAAATAAATCATTTTTAATCACTTGTTCTGGATAAAAGTATCTGTTAAATGACTTAAATGTACAAAATATCTCAAATATGGGCCCTTTCATGAGCTCTAACTCTCTGGAAGTGGATTAGACTAACCTGTCCACATGATGATACGTCTAGCAGGAGGGATTGTGTTCAGTACAGAGACTTCCTGTCTGTTCTGACATGATCAGAAACCTCACACTGGACTCCACGGGGTAATAATTACAGAGCCACTGCCAGAGCAACTGAGCAGTTTTAGGGCAAAAGAGTGGAAAATCTTTGACTGAACAGGTCAAACACTGTCTGAATCCAACTAAGTGTGTATTTCACATGTTGAAAGCAAGAATATTAGGCCAAAAAGCTTTTAAACTGAGCAGCCTGCAATTATTAAAGTCATGTTAGAGGCCTCAGAAGTCATTATATAAACATGATATGAAGCCAAGGTCAATATGTAAAACATTGTATGTGCAATAAAGCATCTGTGTGTGTATTTATCTGTAGATTTTAGAGCACTATATTAAAGAAGCCAGCAAGCAAATTTCCAGTGTGTTTGAGGTTGCCAGTATGCAGTTTAGTGTGTATGTATAGTCTTTCATGTGTTTGTAGGCATGCAGCCAGCTGTTTGGCTTAAGCACAAAAAATAATTTCCTAAAAAGTGGGCAAACACAATATCTTGTGCAGGGTAAAGCCGTTTTTTCAGATGCACAAACACACACCCACAATCCTGTTTATTCTCCATTACGGTCATTAGTCCCTGCCGGTGGCATGGTGTGTTTGACAGTGTGATACTGCATACATGAATGTGAACATTGCTGTGGGAAGCAGGGAAAACAAATTAGATGAACAAATGTGTGTTGCCATGGACACCTGGAATAAAGCTCCTACTGTATGAATCTTGGCAGGGCTGATGAGCAGAACATATTGATCAGACCTCAAAGTGTCCATACACACTAGCTCCACACTCCATCCAGTGCTGTGCCTTGATATTATCAAAGAAATGTATGTGTGCTTGACCAAATCAAACAGGACAACTCTGGATGTCATTGGATGTATTTCGATTTTTTTCGGGTACTTTTTTTTAGGTTGAAGAGCAAACGTTAAATTAGTGCAGGTTTCCTGCAGGACTGTATTCATACAGCAATGCACAGAATCACGAAAAAACACTGTAGCAATCCAATGTGACTCAGTTAAGTGAGTCATGAAGAGTTAACTCAGTATTTTGGGCCAATTTAGTGAATCATACAGTTGTCTGATTTAATCCATGGTTTAGACAAACTAATTTCTGAGTTTAAACAATTCAATAAAAAGAACTGCCTCAACTGCCAGAAAATAATTGAAACCTCAAACATCATTATGGCACTTTGCTATATGTTTGTTTTTGTGTCAAGCCAGTGAGGAGAAACACTGGGATTGTACAGCTGTTACAGTACAGTGTGTGGGTGTCACTCTCTAAATTTGCTCACCTGTTCTTGTTGCTGGAAATCCAGTCTGAAATGAGAGAAACAGCCTGCCGGTGACAGTGTTTGTTTCCAAAACTGCAGGCCAGCATCATCACCTCTCTCTGTAGCTCTCTAAGGAAGAAAGAAGGAAGTACATCAGCAGGAAGTTAAAGATGGAGGAAGGGGAAAATTAAAAATTAAATACTGTCTACTGAGGTCATTCCCATCTCTGAGGTGGAAAATATCTGGCTTACACTTTGCAATTCGGTGTCCTTACTCAGACTACATATAAGTTTATAACTGTAATATATAATTCAGGAAATATGAAATTCAAGACTCACTCGGTCTGGTAAGCCGCCTGCATGAAGGAGCCGTCAGGGGAAGTGGCTGGCCAGCCCAACTTGTGATACTTCGGTTCCACCTGTCTTAGAACATAGTCCTAACAAAACAAAACAAAACAAAACAAAACAAAACAAAACAAAACAAAACAAAACAAAACAAAACAAAACAAAACAAAACAAAACAAAACAAAACAAAACAAAATAAAAAGGGAAGCAAAGAAATGATTAAAACAAAACAAGAAATACAAAACACAAATTAAAGCAAAACCAAACAAATGTGCAAAACAAAAGGCAGAAAAACAGTGAGTATTGTTGACACGTTGAGACCAAAATTTTAATTATTATAGTTTTTGCTTTCTTTTTTACTGTTTTATATTGCATTGTATACAGTATGTATACGTATGTGTGTGTGTGTGTGTGTGTGTGTGTGTGTGCGTGTGCGTGTGTGTGTGTGTGTGTGTGTTTTGACTCGCCATACGGTTGAGGGAAATGTCGCAGCAGGTAATGTCATGGCTAATTTAGCATGACTGCTCTCCTTCATGCCCTCTTACTGAGACGAGTGAATGATCACAGTTAGACCCTGCCATGCCACAATTCAATTCTTAACACACACTTACACAGATAAAAACACTTAAATGCTGGTAGAGGACATTGTTTTCCTTTCTGTGGTGGACCTACAGCTAATCAGGTGCATTTATCAAGCTGTTACTATAGCAATTGAGTGACGCATTCTTATTTTTGCCAACATATTAACCCCAGTTTGACAATTATTGATGCTGTGTTTGTGTGTGAACAGGCCAAAATACAGTGACCAGCCCATACAGACTCACACAGAGGTTTGGTCTGACAGGTTGAATCATCTGGTCACATGACTGAAAGCTCCTGACTAATCTGCTCCAGCTGTTTCCTGTCTTGCATTACATCCTAAACATCTGCTCTGTCTTACAGTAAACACAGTGATGGAGAGAAATAGAGAGAAGATGCTATTAAATTCATCACACTCTCACTGCCGACACTAAAGGGTCGTCCATTACAGAAGAGGGGCAGAAATGACTCATGCACACTGAGGGATTGTGGGAAGGCGTTTGAGTGATATTCTGAGTTATAAATGAATATGAAAGCAGGTGGACAGGTAAAACAGAAGCCAGAGGAACAGAGATAGTGTCTGACACGGTCATGTTAGCCTGTGTTTAGAATGAAATACTAGCACACTGCATACTGCACAGTACACACTGCATACTATCTTTTAAAATATAAAATGCTCATAGTGCTTTCTTTTTCTTTTTTTTTTTTCAAACTTCCAATAACATACCTAGGGCCAGATTTACTAACAGCTTGCACCAGCGCAAACTGTCTTTTGGCGTTAAAATAGTACTGTCAGGATTTACTAAAGACGCGCAGTGAAGAATTAGCACTGAAAAGGCGTGGACGCAGTTATTTTTGCACGACCTTATTGAGTTTCCCTTTCAGATGTAAAATTTATGGGAGGAGAGTATTAAAATGAATCATGCAATATGATTTACTAATATTTGCACTCATCAAATTACTGGTATTTGCACCATTATTTAACACCCCAAAAAAGGATGTCTTAAAGCAGGCGCTAATTTGCGCTGCTGTGTTCTTTAATGTGTGCATTGTCAGTAAATCACACGCAGAATTTTCCCCTCCCATCGGCGCTTTTATGGAATTGCGCTCAAATGCTAATTTGCCCTGTTTAGTAAATCTGGCCCATAGTGTATACTGCAGAAATAGTATGAGTAGTATGGTAGTATGCTATGCTAAAAATTGCCAATTAAACACAAGCAATGGCAGAGATCTGACACTGTTTTAGTACGTATGAGTTTACAAAATGCTGCAGCAAACAGGCATTGTATCTGGAAACATTTTGGACTGCTGTTTTGGATGACGCTCAGAGGAAGTTTCGAGTTCGATCTGTCTGGCAGTGAGTCGAGCCACCTGAGACGTGTTGCTAGATATCAGCCGTATCTTTCTTATTGCACTAGTCAAGGTTAAAATACAACAGACACCAAACTGATCTGAGATCAGACTCACGCTGAACAGGCTGTGGTCTTCAGTGCGGTCCAGGAGTTTGTCCAGCTGGTAAAGAGCTCGACTAGCAGCATGCCACGGCAGAAACTCAGTCTCCTGAGACAAATATGAGATCATCTGCAGGGGGACGTTTTGGGGCAAATACCCCGCTCTAGAGAAAAGAAAGAAAGCACGAGGATCAGACACTAGCAGCTCATTTTTAAGCATATTTCCCCTTTGGAAGACACATCGTTAACATTTGATTACAAACAGTTCATTTTGTTAATCATTATTCGTTTATAATAACTGCCAGGCATTGTGCTTTGCGTGGGGAGTCATAATGTGCTGTAAGAAACAAAAAAATAGCTTCTCCTGTACGGCTACAGTCGTGTTCAATTTGCATAAATCCATAAAACATAAGATCTCTTCTAAAAGCTTCAAATGTCTTCTCCTTTTTCCCCTCAGCCCTTTTAGAAACGCCTACAATCCTCCCATGAGAGCATACAAACAGAGAGGTGGCCAATATCTTTAGACCTAAAAACAAGAAAGACGAGACTTTTCACAAGTCTTTGAATCCAAAGAACGTTTGCTAACAAGCAGAATGTCACTACTACATTAAGCAACCACTTAGAACACCATAGCAAGGCTAGCACTGTCGCTAGCATTGTTTTCAAGTATATAATTTGTGTGTGCTGTTGTTTTATGCTTATTAGAGTGTTTTACTCTTAGCTTGTCAGTTGTGTCTAAGTGCGCTTCACATGAGCAGTGCTAATTTGTGTTCTGCAGTTGTGTTCCAACCCAGGCTCTTTGGAAAAAAAAAACATTACTGAGGTGATCTTCAGGCAAAATAATAATATGTTGCTTCTTGCGCATTTCGTGACACATTCAAAGTTAAATTTCCACTTACATTTGTGTGAAAAGAAATAAAATTTGGGTAACACTTTAGTATTGGGACCAATTCACACTATTAACTAGTTGTTTATTAGCATGCCTATTATTAAAATATTGGCTGTTTATTAGTACTTATAAAGCACATATTCTGCATGATAATTTTCTACATCCCTAATCCTACCCTACAGTGGCCCAGTAGTGCATAACACAATGAAATCTCCACAACACGACGTAATCTCCACAACACAACAAAATCTCCACAACACAATGCATAGGACTAATTTCATTGTGTTGTGCTAATTTTGCTGTATTGTGGCTTGTTTCCATTGTGTTTGTGCTAATTACGTTGTGTTGTGGCTTGTTTCCATTATGTTAGTTCTAATTTCACTGTGTTAGGGCTTGTTTCCGTTGTGTTTCGCTAATTTCGTTGTGTTGCGGCTTGTTTCCATTGTGTTTCGCTAATTTCGTTGTGTTGTGGCTTGTTTCTGTTGTGTTTGTGCTAATTTTGTTGTGTTGCAGCTTGTTTCTGTTGTGTTTCGCTAATTTCGTTGTGTTGCGGCTTGTTTCCGTTGTGTTGTGCTAATTTCATTGTGTTTTGGCTTGTTTCCATTATGTTAGTTCTAATTTTCGCTGTGTTAGGGCTTGTTTTCATTGTGTTTCGCTAATTTTGTTGTGTTGCGGCTTGTTTCCATTGTGTTTTGCTAATTTCATTGTGTTGTGGCTTGTTTCTGTTGTGTTTGTGCTAATTTTGTTGTGTTGCGACGTGTTTCTGTTGTATTTCAGCTTGTTTCCATTGTGTTGCGGTTTGTTTCTGTTGTGCTGTGGAGATTTCATTGTGTTGTGACTTGTTTTTGTTGTGTTGCGGCTTGTTTCCGTTGTGTTGTGCACTACTGGGCCACCGTATTAGCCAATACCTAAACTTAACAACTACCTTACTAACTATTAATAAGTGGCAATTTAGGAGTTTATCGAAAAGTCATAATTAATGATTTGTTAATAGCAAGAATTGGACCTAAAAATAAAGTGTGACCAAAAGTTGTTAAAGCCACTAGTGTTAATTTCAGCTGAAAACTGAGGTGAAAAGTATGTACAGTATCTCACAAAAGTGAGTACAACCCTCACATTTCAGCAACTATTTTATTATATCTTCTCATGGGACAATACTATAAAAATGAAACTTGTGCAACATGTATAGCAGTGTAGATTTACTGTCCTCTGAAAATAACTCCACATGCAGCCATTATTGTCAAAATAGCTGGCAACAAAAGTGAGCACACCCTAAGTGATAACAGCTATACGTCGTTTAACCATGCAAAGCCACATGTCCTATTCATCATGTTCATGTTTTTGTCTGCTTGACAGGACTATACACATTTGTGTATCTTGTATTAGAGCAGTTAACATTTGGTGCTTTGAGTACAGTTCTCTCATACTGACCACTGGTTCAACATGGCACCTCATGGCAAAGTACTCTCTGAGAATTTGAAAATTAGAATTGTTGCTCTCCACAAAGATGGCCTAGGCTATAAGAAGATCAGTAACACCCTGAAACTGAGTTACAGTACAGTGGTCAGGGTCATACAGAGGTTTTCCAAGACGGGTTCCACTCGGAACAGGCTTCACAAGGGTCGATCAAAGAAGTTGAGTCCTCGTGGTGTGCGTCAGGTGCAGAAGCTGGCCTCAAAAAACATGCACATGAGTGCTGCCAGCATTGTTTTAGAGGTTGCAGAAGTGAAAGGTCAGCTTGTCAGTGTTCAGACCATACGCCACACACTGCAACAAGTCGATTTGCATGGCTGTCGTCCCAGAAGGAAGCCTCTTCTGAAGCTGGCTCACAAGAAAGCCTGCAAACAGTTTACTGAAGACAACCTGTCCAAGAGCATGAATTACTGGAACCATGTCCTGTGGTCTGATGAGACTAAGATAAACTTGTTTGGCTCAGATGGTGTCCAGCATGTGTGGTGACTGCCTGGTGAGGAGTACCAAAAAAAATGAGTCTTGCCTACAGTCAAGCACGATGGTGGTAGCATCATGGTCTGGGGCTGCATGAGTGCTGCTGGTACTGGGGAGCTGCGGTTCAGTGAGGGAAACATGGATTCCAACATGTACTGTGAACATTCTGAAGCAGAACATGATACCCTCCCTTCAGAAACTGGGTTTTCCAACATGATAATGACCCCAAATACACGGCCAAGATGACAACTGCCTTGCTGATGAAGGTGAAGGTGAAGGTGATGGAGTGGTCAAGTATGTCTCCAGACCTGAACTCTGTTGAGCACATGTGGGGCATCCTCAAGTAGAAGGTGGAGAAGCGTCATGTGTCTAGCATCCAGCAGCTCTGTGATGTCATTGTGGAGGAGTGGAAGAGGATGCCAGCAACAACCTGTGCAGCTCTGGTGAATTCCATGCCCACGAGGATTAAGGCAATGCTAGATAACAGTGGTGCTCACACAAGATATTGACACTTTGGACACAGTTTTGAAATGTTCACTTAGGGTGTACTCACTTTTGTTGCCAGCTATTTTGACAATAATGGCTGTGTGTTGAGTTATTTTCAGAACACAGTAAATCTACACTGCTATACATGTTGCACATTGACTACTCTAAAATATATCCAAGTTTCATTTTTATAGTATTGTCCCTTGAGAATTTATAATAAAATAGTTGCTGAAATGTGAGGGGTGTACTCACTTTTGTGAGATACTGTATGTCACCATACATGCCTTGGTTGTCTATTTCAGTTTCTCAATTTCATGCAGGGGACATAAGTGCTCCGAATCTGAGGTCAGGTGAAAAAGGAAGTGAACAGACTTGAAAACGGACTCATTAAATTCTGGAGGACAGATTCACCCAACACACATTTAATTGGGACATTAATCACAGTTACTCACAGACACCTACTGTTACCCAAGGAGGTTTTTAACATTTCCAGAGAAACTGATTTGCATTCACATTAGCAGGAGACAACTGAAGAAGTGAAGAACTAACAACTATTTCAACATCTCCGTGGAGGGAAAAAAAAAAAAAAAGTAGCAAATGTTTTTTTAGCATCAAGTAAAGGTGAATTTATACCATGTAACTAAAAAGAGTTTTATCTCAATGTGTTCAAAGAGATTTGCATCTAACTAAGATCAGGAACCCTGTTCTTCATCCTTTAAACAGCCTGTTCTTATATTAGAAAAGGATGGGGAGTTTTCAAACTGCCTTTAATATTTGAAGTTCAGGGATTAATGGTCCTTAAAGTTTTAATATGGAGTCAAATTTTCCTATTATACATGGTAATGGAAAAGTATTGCTCAATTTTATATAAAAATATTCTGAAAATGAGCGCTCAGAAATGCTTTATTTGACTGACTCTAGCATTTCTGTCAGAATTATACAGATATATAGATGTCAAGAGTAATTGATTCCAGACTGTTGATCATTTACAGTTAATGCAAACCCAAAGCATGGGTTTTACACCTCAGGCATGTATTAATTTTCAATAATTCAACATTCTGGAGTCAATAATTCTACGTTTACTGAGATAACCACATGTACGTGTGTTTATCTCCAAATATTTTTGGCATTTTTGTCTAAAGCATCTGTTAACCACTTACGTACGGCATTGATTATGCATCTTGTTTAGAAAATGGGTTAACAGCAACAGCTGTGTGGTTATAGAAAATAAATCAAAATCATTGTTTCAGCCAAACAGAATAAAGCATTAAACTGTGGTCTAATGAGCAATAATTGTATTAAAATAAACAATTAATCAGCCTTTAATGATGCCAAGGCAGTTGAAACACTGTCATTCTTTCACACTGATTACAAAGAAATATTCAATGTATATTCTCTTGACTGATGTGCACACAAGACATGAAGGATGCAGTTTTCACACTGAGTCAAGAGCTTATTCACATTGCATGTGCATTAATTATGTTGTGTTTCTCTTTAGCGTTTAAAGACAGTAGCACATAAATCACTGCAATGACTTCACCTGTCACAACACATTAAAGGTGAATTGAATAATGGCTGGTAGACATTTCATTTGGTCACACTGACCTCGATAGATAGATAGATAGATAGATAGATAGATAGATAGATAGATAGATAGATAGATAGATAGATAGATAGACTGGAGGCCATTCAGTTCTTCCATTTCATAAAACTTTCCTTTCTTCCTTGTATTTTTAAATTATTCAGCTTTCTTATTGAAGGTCGGAGGGAAAATGTTCATTAAATATAAACACAACATTACCATAAAACTGTCGTGAGGCATTGAAGTTTCCCTGCTGTTAGTGAGCACAGTAATTAATAAGTTGATCACATTTACGCTTCAGGTGTCACGAATCCGGTTCATGGACTTCCGTACAATTGCCACCAGAGGTCGCCCAACCATCATGTTGACTCTCACACCACACAGACTGTTACATGTCACTCTGTACTGCATTCCCCATCATCCATTACACTAACTGCACACAGGTTTAACCAATCACACACACTATATAACATCCACTCAGTTCCTGCTCAGATCGCCGGGTATTGTTCTGCATTTATCACTCACCTAGTGATAGCTGCTTTACAGAGCCATTTCCAGTTTTCATAGTTTAGTCTAGTCTTGTTATTACCTGTTTTCTGATTCCTACATGTGTTTTCTGCCTGTGACCATTGTTATGCCATTCGGACTTTGTTTGTACCTCGCCTGGACTATTGCTCGAGTTTCTGGATTACCTCTCTTGTCAAGCCCTCTGGATAACGTTCTCTGTCGACTTACTCACGCCCATTTTGGTTTACTCTTGTGTCTCGTCTGTGCCATACCTGTTTTCTGGTGTTTCGACCCTGCCTGTGTTATTGACCACGTCTCTGTCTAATAAAGCTTGCAAATGGATCCGCACGTCTCTCGTCTTGTTCGCTCTGTTACATCAGGAATGTGCCAGTACACACACAAGCTCAGAGAAACATGTGTTGCATTGCATGAAGGCAATTTATCATTGATAATAGCACTCCAGAAGAACAGCAAGGTGAAAATAAGAGTGTGTGGCGCTTTAAAATTGCCTGACATCATTCATTTCAATGAGGGCAGGTGATGTCTGGCAACATGATCGTCAGCAACCATTGGAGAATTGAAAGAAACTCTAAAATTCACATGGATTTTTAATTCATGAGTATATAAAGAGTAACAAAACAGTCTCCTAAATAAATCATTGACTTTCTAAATTGGCCTGTAATTGTACCTCCTTTAGTCTGAGCTTTAGCAGAGCATTTCAAACAGGCCTATTAAGAAGCTCCATCACTGAGACTCAGAGTCAAATGAGATCTCACTATGTGCCTAAAAAATAGTGTATCAAAGGAAGAGAATATGAAAAAGTCAAAAATATGCACCGTTCTTTAATTCTTTCTCACTGTTGTGTGAGAAATGACAGAATTGTCGACAGGAGTTGTGATTGTTGACAAGTGCCACAAACAAACCTTCTGTCTCTATGCCAACAATCTGCTGATGATGCTAATATCGGGTTTGAAACAGATCAGCGTTTCTATGGAAGTTCAAACCACAGTGTGTTAAGACAAGTAGCTGGTGATCACAGTAATGACAGTGAGCTGTTAACAGCAACTGTTAATTGCTTTAATTTAGTTTAGCAGAATTTAAGAACTTAAACTTTCAACATAAACTGCTATTAACACTATAATGTGTTGCATAAATAAATAAATAAATAAATGGATTGTGTTTTGATGTGTCTGTGAATCTCATGTTCACAATATATTTAACAGAGACTCATGATCTTTGACTTATGATTTTAAAACACATTTTATCCCAAATTAGCATAATCAGCCTACAGAAATTATGTTTAGTAAAAAATAAAATAAAAAATACAGAAATACAGTATTGAAACAGTTTTTTTTTTTTTTTTTAATAAAATCAACATTAAGTAGACTCAAGTACAGCAGATGCAATGCATATTTACAAATGTACTAAAAATATTAAATATAAAAAGTATAATTACAAATTTACACTACATTATTATATTATGTTATATTATATTATATTATATTATATTATATTATATTATATTATATTATATTATATTATATTATATTATATTAATTATATTATAGGTCACACCGCCATCAGTTCATAGCAGTGAATGAAGAGGCATCATATCGATCACAAGTGCAGTATGGAGTACCTCAAAGCTCAGTACTAGGGCCGTTACTTTTCACGCTTTACATGTTACCCTTGGGAGATATTATCAGGAGACATGGTGTTAGCTTTCACTGTTATGCTGATGATACTCAGCTCTAAATTTCTTCGCAGTAAGTGAAACACGCACGGTGAAACACACCAAATTGAGAAACTAATGAAATGCATAGTCGACATAAAAAACTGGATGATGAGTAACTTCTTACTGCTAAATTCTGAAAAAACAGAGGTGTTAATTATCGGACCTAAAAACCCCATATGTAATAACCTTGAACACTATCTAGCACTTGACGGCTGCTCTGTCAATTCTTCTTTATCAGTTAGGAACCTAGGTGTGCTGTTTGATAGCAATCTTTCATTTGAAAGCCATGTTTCTAGCATCTGTAAAACTGCGTTTTTCCATCTTAAAAACATATCTAAATTGCGACCTATGCTCTCAACGTCAAATGCAGTAATGCTAATTCATGCGCTTATGACCTCAAGGTTAGACTATTGTAATGCTTTATTGGGTGGTTGTTCTGCACGCTTGATCAACAAACTACAGTTGGTCCAAAATGCAGCAGCTAGAGTCTTTACTAGAATCAGGAAGTATGACCATATTAGCCTGGTTGTCTACACTGCACTGGCTCCCTATCAATCATCGTATAGATTTTAAAATCTTGTTAATTACTTATAAAGCCCTGAATGGCTTAGCTCCTCAGTACTTGAGTGAGCTCTTATCACATTATAGTTCTCCACGTCCGCTGCATTCTCAAAACTCTGGCTGTTTGATAATACCTAGAATATCAAAATCGGCTGCGGGCGGCAGATCCTTTTCCTATTTAGCACCCAAACTCTGGAACAATCTACCTAACGCTGTTCGGGGGGCAGACACACTCTGTCAGTTTAAATCTAGATTAAAGACACATTTCTTTAACCTGGCTTACACATAACACACTAATACACTTCTATTATTCAAATCCGTTAAAGGATTGTTAGGCTGCATTAATTAGATCAACTGGAACTGGGAACACTCCCCATAACACACGATGTACTCGTTACATCGCAAGAAGAATGGCATCTACGCTAATATTGTCTGTTTCTTTCTTATTCTGTTTCTCAGTCCGTGTCCGGATCAGATGGTGGATCGGCGCCGGTAGATGATGTCTGCGGCCCTGATCATCGGCGGAGGCCGGGACACCTGGATGAGCCCCGGGGACATATCCCCAGTGAAGACCTCGACTAAAAATACAATAAAACTAAAATAAAACAAAATAACTAAAAATATAATACATTTATACGTTTAAAAATAATAAATAGTATTATATATATATATATATATATATATATATATATATATATATATAAACACACGCACACAACATAAATATATTAAATGAACTAAACTATAAATTAAAATTATAATACACAAAAAATATATATTATAAAAATAGACCGAGAAACAATAAATTGCTTTAAACTATACATTACAATTATAGCAAATGAATATATCATATAAATGAAAAACTTAAAATAATGAATAAAACACAAATAAAACAAATACATTAAATTACAAATTAAAATGCCCCATCGGGATAAGACCACGGGAATCAGATAAGCCGTTTGCACAATCTGACATGGCTGGGGTTGGAATTGAACTGCGGGTTTTGTCTGGCCAGAGGAGAAATGGCCCCCCAACTGAGCCTGGTTTCTCCAAAGTTTTTTTTTTTTTTTTTTTTTTTTCTCTCCATTCTGTCACAGAGGGAATTTTGGTTCCTTGCCGCTGTCGCCTCTGGCTTGCTCAGTTGGGGACACTTAATTTCTAACGATTATTGTCAATTTGATTTCACAGATACTATTTAAACTAAACTGAGCTAAACAATGACATCTCTGAATTCAATAATGAAATGCCATTAACTGAAAATTGAGTGTTTAATCTTATCATTATACATTACTGACACTCTGTCCTTTGATACTGTTAAGTGCTTTGACACAATCTGTATTGTTAAAAGTGCTATATAAATAAAGGTGACTTGACTTGACTTGACACTTTATTTTAAGGTCTAATTCTCGCTATTAACAAACCATTAACTACGACTTTTGCCTCAATAAACTCCTAATTTGCTGCTTATTAATAGTTAGTAAGGTAGTTGTTAAGTTTAGGATTATGGATGTACAATATGGTACAACATGCAGAATATGTGCTTTATAAGTACTAATAAACAGCCAATATGTTAATAATAGGCATGCTAATAAGCAACTAGTTAGTAGTTAGAATTAGTCCCTATGCTAAAGTGTTACCATTTTATATTATATTATATTATATTATATTATATTATATTATATTATATTATATTATATTATATTATATTATATTATCATTTAAGCTGAATACAGGTTCAAATATGAGCCAAACAATTTTTTTAAGTTTTCGTGAAATTACACAAAACCCTCATAGAGCTGGTGCTCCAGAAAATATTAATAAATACTTTAAATATATTTTGGTCACACTTTATTTTAAGGTCCAATTCTCACTATTAACTGACTATTATCTAAGACTTTTGCCTTAGTAAACTCTTATTTACTGCTTATTAATAGTTAATAAGATAGTTGTTAAGTTTTGGGTAGAATTAAGGGATCTAAAATATGGTCATATGTGTGCTTTATAAGTACTAATAAACAGCCAATATGCTAGTAATATGCATGGTAGTTAATAGTGAGAATACCAATATTTTCATGAAAGATGCAAAAGCTTTGGATTTAACCCAATTATTATATTCATCAGTTATTAGTGCACTTGAAATATGATCTTTATTCTTAAACTAGGCTTCACTAACACCAGCTTTCTTCTCCTCAATCGATCCAGTAATTCATAATCACAATAAAGGCTGACTGAGCTTTGTGAGGCAGTATTGATCTGTGTGAGTGACTCCCATGAGCACCAGGGGCATTTAATTAGGTAACATCACCCGAGGCAGCAGCGCCCATTCAGTTTCCTCAGTCATATGAACACTCTTCATCATCCCAGTAATTTACAGAGAATCGAGACATTTTACACATTGTGATTAACGATGATGCTGTTTTTAATACGCAGGTTGGCATTTTCGCTTCTCAAGTACGTAAGAGCCAATAACCACCTCCACAGATCTGAGCCCTGAGGTTGAATAAGACATCCTGTTAACATCCGCTCTTATTTATTAGGATTAGCTGTAAACAACAGCAGAGAGAAACAATATGTACAAACCTGACTCAAATCAAAACTCAGGAACAAAAGGATTTGCCTTCAGTCCTGTTAAGTTTCAATTATCCAGCACTTCGGTAAACAAGGCCGAGCCGAATAAACAGGCTAAATGAACATGACGCACCACAACGCAGGGGAACAGGTTTCTATTCTCAGCCCAATGTGACGGCAATAAATACAAGTTTCCCTGCAGGTTTGTCACCAGTTGACTGAATCGTCATGCTTAGGAAACATTTGCGGCCAAAAACACAATTCTCCACATGCCTGTTAAGCCCGACTAGCTCAACATGAGCCGCTCAGTGCCAGCAGATGAGCCTGTCGTTTCAGTATGATGAACAGTGCTGCTAATGCTAGCAGAGCATCTGGCAGCTTCCTCATTTAATTTGGTGGAAGAATAAAAATGAATGTTCTGTGTAATTAATGAATTTCCTAATCTATACAAACCACATCTACAGTAAATACACAAAATTCAATGTTTAAGAAAGTCCATCAGTGATACTCAAACGCTGTTTTAGCTGCCTACTGATTCTAGCTGCCAGCGATCAAATATTTCTTTCATTAAGCCGAACGAGTAAGAGATTTTGTATAAAAAAAGAGAGGACCTTAGGGAGAGCAGTCGTTCCTGAAGGGACTAATGGCAGCTTGGCAGCCCGTGGCACTATAAACTCTCAGAAGACGCTCTATCTGACAGCAGTGCTCCTCTCACATCTACTGATGAAGCTCTGAAGGATCGACACAATGAGGCAGCAGTGGAAAGGCGGGAACACAGAGGTTTTCCCTTGCTTTCTTATTATCCGCTATCACAGTAACGGCTCAATAGTCTCAGTGCAGGTCTCATCTTGTTGAGCTAAAGGGTTTTCCTTCAGTAATGCCTTCAGGCTAAAGGAGAAAAGAGAATTACAGTACAAAAACTGCATCTGTCAGTAATGAACGTCTTATTGAAGTTGACTGGATCAGAGTGTTCTTTATTGTTTTCTATTGTGATGGACGGCTTTTTCAGGATCCTTTCAGGCTGACCAAAAGAAAATCAGTGTTACCTTTCAGATTTCCAAATGCCTGGTACTAAATATCTGTCTTACTTTAATATTAAAAAAAGAAAAATTCATGATATGAATAATTGCGTACGTTTTATTTATTTTTAATATTACATCAAAATGAAATATTAAAAACTTGGATAAACATTAACAAAACTGTTATTATATTAAAATAATTTTAGATTTTATGACAAAAACAAGTATTTGCAAATGTCATTTTTAATAATAATACTGTATATGTCTTGGATGAATCATGGTTTTCAGAATCTTGGTTGCCATAAAAGAGCTTTTTATAATAATGAGAAATTATTCATAAATGTCAGTCAACGGAAAGAAAGTATAGGCGTTATTGGTGCCAAATGGCTAATCATTTCCGATTGAGTTCTTAGGTTCAGCTGCTGGTGTAATTATGTAAAACTTAATGTATCATGCAAAAATTAATATCATATATTTTTTGCATACTGCCGATGCATTCCTACAGCTGGTGAATATGACATGATCACGTTAAATGTGATTCATCTGGCATTAGCAGATCAAACATATGAACATTGTCTGGTGATGCTATTTTAATCAGCTTGGAGACTGTTATGAATGCACAACCACAGTTTTGCAACACTTTGATTTTCATACAGATTTGTTAATCATGATGTAACCTTTTGAAATCCCAGGATTGATTTGCACGGTTCTCTGCTGTAAATTTCAGTCATCGCAAGCCCATTTTTTTTGACTGACATCTATGAAAAATCTTCCAGTATAATCAAAAGCTATTTAGGAAAAAAATAACATTTAATACTCATTTTTATTTAAAAAAAGAACATGATTTAAATGCAGTTTGAGTTTTGTGAAAGTAGATACTGTAAATTAAAATGTTAAAAACAGTAATTATTGAGTTGAGAAATAAATTTGTGCAATTATATGGTGATTTAATTGCTTAATTTTGATCATACTGAAGTTCTTAGAGATTAAATGTTTCATTTTGAAATCTGGTTGATGTTTTTTGTGCTTAAAATCCAGACTTGGTCTCAACAGGCCTTTCTACTCCTACTGTCATTTTGTACTTTCTCACTGGTAGGTGAACGAGCCCCTGAAATAAGGTGACAGTTACTGTGACAATAAAAAGCACCACACAAATAAATCTGAATTAGACTGAATAGTCCAGTGGGTCTCTATGGGGGCATGAAGGACATTAAATGGATCTGTAGTGCAGGTTTCAGGCTCTCTGAATGACTCTGCATGTAACAAACAGAACCCACCTCGCCAGGTTGAAGACATCATCAATCAGACCGGCCCTGTTGCCCACGGAGATGATCTGCCGGTGGAGAACAGCAGAGACATTTATAATGCAGCAGGAACCATGCAGGATAGACGGGAGTGATGAGGAGAATGAGGAAAAGGAAGAATAGTGACAGAAGGGGGTAAGAAAACTCAAAGGAGATACACAAAAAGGAAAGATGATGGACTGATAGAGGTGGAAGAAAGTCTACCGCTGGGTTGGTCATCAGCTGTTGAATAAGAAGTCTCCAGTTGTGAAGGTCGTAGTTCACTCTGAAGTAGCTCATTTGATTGATGTTTCCCAGCAACCACGTCTCTCCGTCCATGTGACCCACTCTGTGTGTCTCTATAAATACACGAGTAAAAAAAGAGCATGAAACAAACGTTTAATGACACTTCTGACAGCTCACTGTAACTCGAATCATGCATATCAGCAGAAAAACACACAGCGCAAAATAACATCTAGACACTCACAGACTGATGTGAATATCATTAGATAATAGAAAGTAAAGAAACAAAATGTATTTCTAATGAAATATAGCAGAAAATTAAACAAGCTGCTCACTGTAGTTCATATGGACTGATATATTCTGCCAGACAGTGCACTCACAAAGCTTTTTATTCATATCAATGTTTAAAAATTTTAGTGCATTTATCATTTTTGAAATTAACTCATAAAACCAGCCCTGGATGAAAATATACATGAAGAGATTTCATAATGCACAACATCTGTAATCTAATGTGTTTGCCACGTTCTCATCTTGTAATATTCCAGCCAGACCTTGTGCTTTTCCGTGGATAACAAATGCACTGGTTAAGTGCTTTCGAGCGCTCGTGGATTCAATGGATTTGAAGTGTATCGTGATCCAGGGAGCATCCAACCGTCAGCGGCCAGATTGCAAGAGTCAGGCGGTGAGTTAATGCATATAAATGGGGTCTCTATGTTACAGTCTCTGTTTCTCTGTCTTCGACTCAATCTTGAATGTGCTGCTGTGGATCTGCATTGTAACCCTGATGAGGGCTGTTTCTCTGGGAAGGTGAGCTGAAAATGGAGGCTGTTAAATGGTTTCACAATCAGAGGAACTCTGAGCTCGGAGTCACACGGATCACTCGCAGACCAAATTCAATTCCGGCTCTTGGAATTTGACTCGCTGTGGCTCCATCCGAAGAAAATCCGTCTCGTTCTCCCAATGGAGAGGAAAGGAATGGAATAGAATTGAATTTAATGATGGTGGACGTAGAGCTGCTGCTTGAACGTGTGACTCACAGATGAATAGGATTTTGAATGTGTTGTAAAATGACATTTACATAAAAGCACTCTTGAGAGCTGAATTAGTCGAACTTAATGAGAAAACCCAATTAAATTAAGTCGCTGGTTGATATGACAGCAGATGTTGACTTCATAGGTCAAGGACATGACAATCAATTACCTGTTCAGATCTAAAAATGTATTTTAAAAATCATTTTATTCATACAATGACTTATATACCTATTATATGTCGAGCATGTTTTTAATTTCTTCTTATTAAAATTCTTTCTGATATTTTTGAGATGTGAAAAATGTCAGGTTGATAGCAACAATATAATAAAATAAAAGCCTTGATGAATCATATTTTTGATGCATTTAAAACAGTTTGGCATCATCTTTTATGATTTTTTTTAATAATAATGATAACATTTTTTTCATTTGTCAGGTAAATCAAATACATGAAGTGTAAAAAGCATGCAAACGATTCTCATGATTATTTATCAGGATCAATAAGTCTCTTAAAATATTGCATCAGATAATTTGGCCTTTTTATAACACGGCAAGAGTTCATGACTGACACAGTATAATCTATTGTGACTCCCCAAAAACAATGATATTTTTGAATTAATAATTCATGACATTTGCAAAAATACTTTATTACCTTGAATAATATATTTTTAAACATTTTGAAAAAAAA
The DNA here is from genome assembly GCA_039654775.1 of Spinibarbus caldwelli. Classification (NCBI taxonomy): domain Eukaryota; kingdom Metazoa; phylum Chordata; class Actinopteri; order Cypriniformes; family Cyprinidae; genus Spinibarbus; species Spinibarbus caldwelli. The sequence goes on along the minus strand of CM077229.1, from coordinate 17,847,792 downwards.
TAATAATAATAAATTAATTAAGATGTGTACACTCATGTGCATTCAATGTGACATTACTTTTTATCTGGTGGTTTCAATGAAAACACATTTAGCATAATTCATACCTGTTTTATTGGAGATCCAAATGATGGTCTCTGTTGATATGTGACTGGAGTTTCCCACTGCGAGCGTCAGCGGTATTTGCCACTGGAAGCTGAAATGAGACAAAGAGAGAAAAAACAGCTGAAATGCTTCTATTTGATCTCAGGGTTTAAATGTCACTGCCGCAGATACATACTGTATGACGCGCATAATCTCACACATATGGACTCCCACGACTTAATGGGATTGTGGGATATATTTGTGCGATTTCCTCTCCGTCTCGGCACCAGCAGGCAAAGTGACAAAATCAGAAATATCAGATGATTGTGAAAGCCTAGCAGTGTCAAAGCTCAAAGAAATCAGCTTTCATTCTTTCCCAGAGTGCTTTGCTATCTCTCTGTCACACACACACAGCTGTGTATCACTCGTCACCCGATCGCTGTCATGTTCTGTGTCGCCATCTCATTTTGACGTCGATTCATCTGTGAGTGTGTGCTTTCATGTGTTAGTGTGTGTATGAACATCCCTAGGTATGAGTGCACATCCAGTAAAAGCCTGTCTGACAGCTGCCACAATGGATAGCCGCCCCTCTTTCAGCTGTCAAAATGGCTGACACACAAGTGGACGTGGTCTGCTGTCTGCCAGCGTAAATTACCCCAGACGACAAGAGCACAGCAGAGCCGACCAACAGCAATAAATACTGTAATATTATGAGAACTTGAATCATTTGAACAAGCTCTAATCAACATATTTTAACTTTACTTTAACAATTCAACAAAGCCATTCCACTGACTGAAAAAAAAAATCACTGAACACTTTAATTATTTACTGAATAATGTATGAAAATAAACATAATATGGTACCATCTTTGTTGAAGTGATTGTACTGAACAAGTATGAACTTTGATATTATGCAAAACATATTACTTAAGTTCAAGTATTTGTATCAGTAACACTGGAGGCCTTTTGCCACATGCTGGTGATCCTTTTACCCCAAACAAAACAAACTACTTTAATGACTTCGTTATGTGTCGTTAAATAAAAAGCTGCGATCAATCAAAGCACATTTCCCTTAAGGTGTGCCATTAGAGCCCCATTTTACTCTATTCAGTGCCTGATAAGAAATGATAGAATAACACATAATGGCGTTTTCATTCTTAATCATGAAAATGTGTTAATGAATGTCTTTTAAACTACATATCACATCATATCAACAAAGCTAAAATGTTTAAAACAACACATCTTTCTTAGTTTTTTTGTGTTTTCAGTTTGCCTTTGGATATCAAGTTAACAGTTTAGCTTACTGTCTTACTAAATGCCTTCGGTTAGCAAACTTGCTTACGTAGCATACTGCTAACTGCTTATGAAAAGCTCTGTTCACTAGCTAAAATAAGACATTGTGATTAGCAATGTTTTATGTTGAGGCAAAATACTTAAAAATACACTGAACACGTTAGCAAACTTAGCAACACCCTGTAAACTGTCACAGCAGCCTAGCATTGTAGCAGTGAAATTTACACAGGCACGCACCACATTTTCTTCATAAAATGTCAAACTTTAGTCATATATGAGAAGAGCAGCCTGGATTATTTCGTGACATCAGTTTCGGCTGTGGGGAATGGGTTGGATCATTAGGGATTTGTGTTAGTTGGAAAAATGACAGGGATGGACAAAATTCTTTTCAGGCTGCTGGCTACCTCAAATCACGATTTGCATTATTTAATGTGTCTTAATTATGTCTGAATAAGCTGAAATGAGGATTCTGTGTAAAGTGACTGAAAACTAGATAATGAAACAACGATGGCAATTTTTTTAATTTCAGCAGAAACAGCTGTAAACAGCAGACGCTGGAATGAAAGTTTACAGTATATCAGAGGAAACTATAGCACAGTCAGGAAGACATTATGCATAAGCAATATGATCCTGCTGGGAAACAGTATTTAAACGTGTATGTTTGTAAGGGCACTATAGAGAGAGATTCTGTGCTAGATGAGAGCTGATAACAATACTTATGAATTCCAGTGATAATAGAAGCATCTGTGTGTGTTCAGATGAAACCACACACTGATACATTTACATAAAACTCTGTTCATCAGTGGGATTGAACAAGAGAAGAAAGCAAAAAGAAAATTAAAGTTCTCCACAGGCTGGTAATTTGGTGGCTCATGTTAATGTTCATTTATGGAAACGTCTGTTATTATCATCGTTATTTACATCCCTCAGGAACTTCATGTTATGGCCCAAAGCTTTAGCCAAAGCACGAATCAAGATTTCAGTCTCTGCGGCAGACGGGTGCAGTCATCATATTATGTTTATGGAAAGAAGCAATGTTTGCTAGCTGAGGGTCAGTTGCTCTTAATGGACAAAAGTATATGAATAAAAACTAAAAATCTATATATTTGCAATAAACGATTGAGAAATTCCAAAGCCTTTAACATTTTATCACCACGGCAAAAGAGTAACAGCTGCGATGTGTCTACATTTAAAATTCACTGTGATTAACCAGCATCCTCTCTCTCTTTTCTCATTGGTTGTGCGGTCTCAGTCTCACTGTCTCTCTGTGCGGGTGTGATAATATCTCAGGCTCTCTTTAGGGACGGCTGGCTTTTGCAGTCTATAATGAGTCACTGGGGTCTTTTGTGGCTCAACATGTGCAATAGATCCTCATAACACTTTTATCCAACACCATCTGCACAGAAGAGAAGAAAAAACACAAGTGTCTTCTTTTGAAACCATCCATGGATTCACACATGCTGGAGTTTGTGTTGAGGTTGAGATTCTGTGTTCATTTACATTATCTAGACTTGCTTTAGACTTTCAGTCAATTATTCAGCAGCGGTTTGAAACCACTGAGACCATGAAGAACTGGACAAAAGAAGATGAAGATGTTCTGCTTGATGGGTTAGAGAAGAGATACTGGGATTTGTTGGATATTGAGGAAAACTATTGACACTGCAGAGAGCAACATGCAGCTACAAAGCGGTGGTGGTGGATTTCTGGAACGTGGAGATGGTGAAGTCCAATATTTACTTGGGAATTCAATGGAACAGACACATTTACAACTCATAATATTAAAGTGATCCATTTACAAGTGATCTGACCTGGATATAGGTTTAAATGAGATCTAATTTCAAGCACTAACATGCCTTGAAATAATATGAAATCTGTTTTTTTTTTTTTCCTTCTTCTTCTTGTACACTGTTTTTAACTAAAGTACACTAAAGAAAATAGACCATTCATTACTTTAAACATTGCTGCTGTTTGTTTTTCCCTGCTGCGAAAGACACTTTGGATTTACAGTTTTCTTTACTTTATTCATGTGCCCAGTGGCATTCAAACTGATGCATGTTCACAGTTAATGTTTCATTGCATTTAAGATGCATATATGTGTTTTGCACTGTTCACTGTCTAGACATATTACGGTGATGTGACATGAATGCATTACCGCACTGTGTAACGTTTCCAACTCTAAACCGTTTAACCATACTGTGAGTGTATATATAGTACTGTATATCTGTTTTGTGTGCTCTGTATTATTGCAGTGATATCAAATTTCAAAACAAAATTGATACCAAGCATCTAAATTGTCTTCATTTTAACACTAATATGTGACAGTTTTATTGCCAGAATCTTAATGCTATTCTTTCATTGTGGTATCTGATCATCACCATGTGACTCTGAACCTCCAATTGCAATTTAGTTTGACACAGTTACACACCAGCCTTGAGCAGACCTACACATACCTACAAATTACGACTCTATAAGGCTCAGATCCACCTGTAAAATAATTCACGAGTAACTGCACGTCCCGTTACAGTCAAGCAGCATGCAATGCGAAAATTCATTTGCGCTTTTAAGCACTAATAAGTTGTTTATATTCTCTATAACATCACCTCAGCATAAAATCTGTGCTGTGAAAATCCAAAGAGTCAGGTAATATATGAGTGCAAAGGTGTTAATGAAGGAACGGTTCAGCTTCAGACTTTTTACACCAGTGAAAATAGGCACAGGATCTGAAAACTATCTTGGATGTGCCAAACGGTCCTTTGAGGATTTCAGATGAGGTGTGTTGAAGTATAGCGTCACCATTTTAGATATAAACTTGTATCCACTTTCTAACTTCTAAATTTATACTGAGGTTTTATAATGAAGATGAAAACTGTGTAAGTTTTATAAGCTAACTGCTAATATGCTAACAAGCTGATGTAAATGATCTGATTCGCTGTAGATGCAAGCTTTGTGACAATTTCAAATAAATATGTAGCATTAAACACAAATTACATGATCTATACAATACCCTTTATAGAAAAACTTTTGACATAATCTACTTTTAGAATGCTAGCATGCTAGGCTTGAACTGTAAGTACTATAACATGTTTTCTATTCTTGTTTACAAACTGAACTGTGAGTCAAAATTAATTTCTGTGATTTTGAATGTTAGAATCGGAATGCAAATCGAAGACGACATTTGAAGCTAAATGCAGACGTTTAAATGAACAGACTATGGATGAAACCTGCTATGATTACCCTACTTTTAAAATTTTTGTTTGATTTAAACAATAAGTCTATATAATATTCACATATTTTACATTCTTTTTTTTTTTTTTTTTTTTCTCGCAAATGCAAGTTTATATCTCCTAGTTCTGTCTTTATAACTTGATTTGCAGTAACTCAACAATAGCGAGTTTGTCGATTCTGAGGAAAAAAAATTGGGTCCCACTTTCTATTAGGTGGCCTTAACTACTATGTACTTACATTTAAATTAATCATTTGATACAATGCACTTATTGTGTACATACATGTTTTTACATTGTACTAATATTTTAAAAATACCTATATGTAGTTACATCTTTAACTAATTTCTGTAATTACATTTATAATTACACTGTTGACCCATCCCTTACACCTTAACCCACCCTTAAACCTACCCATACCACCAAACCTGTCCCTAACCTTACCTGTATCCCACCTCAATAGCAGCAAAAGTGTTTTGTAATACAATATGAACACAATAACTACATTGTACTTATTTTTTGATGTAAGTACATAGTAGTTAAGGCCACCTAATATAAAGTGGGACCAATATTTGATTATGAGCCAAGGGGAAAAGAGAGAATGCAAGTTGTTTTTCATTGTCAGAATTGTGAAATATAATCTCAAATTTTCCTTTTTTAAATTCTTCTGTTTCATGGCTTCCATAGACTGCTACTTGAAAACTCTGCCACCAGATAGGCCCCGCCCACAAAAATGCCATCACTGTTTGTAAACACCGAATTGGTCTATACAGCTGAAGTTGTATTAAGAAAATTATTTTAATGCAAATTTGAAAGAGGAATTGAATTAGCAAAGCCTATCGAGTATTTGGCTCTTTGCTAGCTGGATTATGAAGCTGCTTTAACAGAATATCAAAGTGCAGCAAAAAGCCAGCATGTGTTTCGAGTACAACGGTGTGAAATAAATTTCCTTTTTTGTGGTTTTCTGTGGAGTTTGGACCTCAGTCGGACTGTGGGCCCTTTATGAACTGTAATGAGATGGCAGTGGACATAAAACACACTCAAGGAGTGTGAAATACATTCAAACTGACCTTTTGTTGTTGCCAGTGTTTCTGTCAGCACATTTTGCTAGACTGGCTTAAAGCCTCAAGTGAGGTGTTACACTGCATTTACAAAGGTGCTAAATCCCCCTGCATTCTGGCAGGTTGTCTGGTACTCAGCTGAAAACTCGCCTAAGGGGCAAAACAGGAAAGAGACGCCCCCTACTCGCAACACGGCTTTGCTATTGATTCTTGGAGCAGTTCTGCTTCTGAACGCCTCTGCAGAAGACTGCCGCATTCAGAAAACACGCTCATGTAGGAGGAGACGTTCAAAGGAAGGTGGCTTTGTCTGCTCTGAACAAACGAACTCCGGAAAGAGGTGAACATACAGATTTCTACCAGTATGTTTCATATTTATGACACCGGATGGCTTGAGAGCTAGCCTAGTCGCGTAAAAGCAAGAAGCCTTTGATTATCTGCAGATGATATATTTAAGACATGTTTATGATGACAGAAATGATGCTTTAGTCTCACTAGTATTATTATTCTATCCTATTTCTATCTAACAGATTGCATTTTAACCACCTTTAGTCAAAAGCTACACTAAAAATATTCCAAACCTATTACTATGAGCTCAGGAGCTCATGTTTTCAAATTGTAGGTGTTTGGCACTGACATTGTTCTCAACTTAAGAAGCTCTGTCACTATCTAAATGGCAATACTGCCTAACAACACACTCTACACACTCAAACTGACAGTACAGCATTAAAATTCAATTCTTGACTCAATTCTTGTGCTGCTAACAGTGTCTGATCCAAAACAAAAGTAGGATTTCTAAGACGGATCAGAGGTGGTATTGAATTATTCATCTCACTCTAACGAAGAATTAAACGAATCTATCTGCCAGTGACACACGCAGTTTTCCGTGACGACGCAGACGGGTGCCATACAGCATGTGGCGGTGACGGGTTAGCATGGGTCGCTAATAATAAATGAAATGCTCAGTTAATAGCAGCTTGATAGCTTGTGAGCGTGAACATGTTGTGAGATGTGATTCATAGAAATTGAGCTGTCCTGCTAAAAACATCTTGAACCAGCCTAAGATAGTTTGCTGGTTTTACTTGACTGACCAGTTAAAACCAGTGAACCATTTTAGGCTAGTTTAAGCTTTTTCCCAGCAGAAGCAATAAAGGCAGACATCCAAAGATGCTAAGCAAACTGTTCACATCCCTTGGATAAGTGAGGAAATCCTTTGGGTCTTCATGCTGTTGTGGGGCGCTAGGCTAGTCTTTGGCTGTCTAGCTGTGCTTATAATCTCCAGATGGTCTATTCTTCTGTATTTCTTCCAAATAACTCAATGTTTAATATTATTTTTTGATTAAAATGGTTTCTTCTCTTCAGCTGCAGAACTACTGTAGAACCAGTTTGATCTGATCACAGGAAACTATCAGTGAATTCTGGGAGGAGAATCACTGACTGTGGGCTTTTTACATTATTCAGCATTGCAGTGTTTGGCAAACGTACAGGCCTCTGCACCATATATTATGGTGGATTTTCCGCAACAATGTATGAATTCATAGAGAATCAATGTCAAGTGGTCAGCTGACTGATGGTGTTTCATTTTCATGTAACAACCTGTCACGACTGACATATGGCAGACTACCTTTTGTTGAACAGCTCAGGATTCTGGATCTTGGCGTCCGTGTCATAGACGAAGTGCTCTTGGGAGATGGTGACACTGTTGTCAAGACTGTCATTCTTGCTGATGGTGACAACAGGGTAGCCCATCTGCAGCGTCCAGCGGTCCATGACCTGTGTGATGTTGATGTCCTTTCCCTCCCGCTGCATGGCCTGTGACACAAAATATATACATCAAAATACACCATACATATACAGATTGCCAAAGTAAAAGGTGCCAAGTTAATAGACTGGATTGAGTTATTTTGGTTTATGTTAGGTTTGTTTTGTTTTTTTGTTTTTTCCCATGCAAACATGTTTTTTCCCATGAACACGTCAAACCAGCGATCAAAGACTACAGATTTTAGTTTAGGATTATAGGAATCGTTTAGGATTTTCAAAATTTGTCCCAGACGACCAAATCGTGGCCAAAATCGCACAGTGTGAGACAGGCTTAAGAGCTTGAAAATAATGTACTACTTAACACTAAACCTGATGCTAAACCTAACTGATAGTGTTGACAAAACAAATATTAGATAAAAACAGATTTTTTGAAACAACTATGTGAGTTTAGCTTGCTTACAAGTCTTATATCGAGTGTCGGTACTCATGTTTCTCGTAACTCGTAACTGAGCAGGCCACATAACAACTACAGCGCTGCACCAGGTGAGCTACCGAGCAAGTTTACTATGCAAGAAAAGTGACGCATATGGAGCTGCTTATGCATTACAAATGTGAAAGTGTATTACTTTACAAATCATGCACTATGGTAAAAGTGTTTTAAGGTCATAACATAGTATTGTGCAAGTCTTTGTTACTTGATAACCCGTCCCTAATCATAATTTGTTTTAAAAGGAATAAAAACCACTAGTGTTCATTTCAGCTGGAAACTGCAGTGAACTATATGTAAAGGTACACTGGTCCCACTTTATATTAGGTGGCCTTAACTACTATGTACTTACATTAAAAAAATATGTACAATGTACTATTGAGGTGGGATACAGGTAAGGTTAGGGACAGGTTTGGTGGTATGGGTAGGTTTAAGGGTGGGTTAAGGTGTAAGGGATGGTTCAACAATGTAATTATAAATGTAATTACAGGAATAAATTACAGACGTAATTACATGCAGGTATTTTTAAAATATAAGTACAATGTAAAAACATGTATGTACACAATAAGTGCATTGTACCAAATGATTAATTTAAATGTAAATACTTAATAGTTAAGGCCACTTAATAAAAAGTGGGACCGGTATATTTGTGAAGTTTTGCAAAAATGTAGGTAGAGGTAAGATTTCCCAATGAGCCTAGGGTGAAATAAAAACCCATTCAGGACTTTTAATTAAAAACTCTTAGTGAATAGAACAGTGATTAAACTTCACAGTTCTCTTAAACCGCATACGCAGAAACATCACAAGGCAATTTCCAGTTATCTAATCTCTCTATACAAGAGCAACGCTTGTAAAAGAGCAGAATTAGATTTATGAGTATGATTTCTTCAGAGGAAGCTGCTCCTCCTATTTTAAAGAAGTAAAACATAAAATTGGATCTCACGGCTCATTAATGAGGAAAGCTCGTAATGTGACTGAGTTTTGTCCCTGAAGGAAATATACTGCCTACACGGTTCCTCCATATTCTTTGAAAATGCTACTATAAATGGCTCAGTGCGGTGGACAACTGACAGTTTTCTGTATGAATTGTTTTCAAAAGCTCTCTGTATGTATGAGGAACATTTTAATGTTTTATGGAGCTTCATCTACTTTTCAATGCAATATCCATTTTAAAAAGAATGTTACAGTAGGTGACTGCAAAACATTGGAAACGCATTCAGATACATTCAAAACATTCAGGTGCACTAATGTCTGATGGCAGAAGCTGTACTCTTTGGCATCCTTGTTAGCATGCATGTAAAATCAGTATTTTTGAGATTTCATCTGTAGAAAGCGAGGCAGCTTGCTAGTTTTTGGATCAGAGCGAATGTCATTGGCTTCACAGATATTTTCCACCATTTAATTTCACCGCATTTTAAAGAGGTGCAGCATTTCATGTTTACCGTGGTCAATCGGTAGTTTCTTTAAAAATTGGTTGTAAACCAGTGGAGATTTACAATGTTTCTGCAGCAGCACAGAGTCAGTGTGTTGTAGAGACCCGTGGGATTGAAAGAGGAGTGTGGTGACGGAAACAAAAGTGCTCTGTCAGGCTCTCTTGCATTCTGCAAACATCAACCTGACTAGATCAGTCGAGCATCTGCACTTCCCTTCTCCAGTGTAGCTGGGAAACTCTTGCTTATAACAGATGATTCTGACCATTATGAGTATTAAAATCTGAAACTAAGACAACTTTTAGGGATATTATATTAAAAAACGCCAAATGAAACCAGACGATTTCTCACAGCTGTCAATGACTCATGGTTTGTTTACTGTGTGAATACAGAAGAGGCTCTGCAGAGGCTGATGACGGCAGCTGATGTTCCTACATTATGAATCATTTTCTATAGGACAGCTTTCAGGAAGCTACTGTACCTTTGCCCTGGTGGATATAATTAAAGGAAGTGAAGGCCGGTCTGGCGATGGGTCGTGAGCTTGACAAAGGGCTTTGTGGGCGCTAAGCACTGCCAGATTATTGCAGCAAATTGGATTTCATGAATAGCCAATGAACACAGCGCATATCAGTATTCATTAGATGATGGGCTGTCATGGACTGTTAATGTAGCTAAATTCGTCAGTGTCTGACAAACACGGCCTCTGAGAAGATACAGAGGTCCAGGTCTGGCCACTTCACATAAATTCACCTTTAAATCCGTTCTGTTTTGAAAGAGAAAATGAAGAAGCTGCGCTCATCAGCCAGCATTTGAGTGATGTGAATGACAAAACGCTTCATACGACGCTGAGAGCTGCTAAATGTCCGGCTGTTCCATTACAAACTATAATAACTTACGCTTGAAAGTAATCTCATTAAAGTCATGACACTTTGTGAGATGAGCAAGAGGCGCATCTTCGTGCTTTGAGATGATGACTTGAACCCAATGCTTAACTTCACTGTGATTGTGGATATTGGCTACGACCGTTTACTTCACAGGTGCTAGCAATTCTTCTTGCTCTTTAAGTGCCTTAATGTTTTTCATTTTAATTTTCTCATTGTTTTGTATAATTTAAACAAGTTTTTTATTATTTAAATTAGGAACTTTGCATTAGCATTTAAGCATTTGTTATTTCGGTAACTACACTGAAGGAATTATGGGAATTGAGCATGGTTGCTAAACCCTCTACAGTACTACAAAAAGATAGAGAAACTGAATCAGCACATCACAGAAAAAAATGCCTGAGTGTTTCTGTCAGGAGGGGGGCACTCATGCCAAACCTAATAAAAACTGTGTTTTTGAGGCCCGAGTGAAGCATCTAAATAGGTCAACTTTCCTTCATCAGAAGATTTTTACACTTGGGTTATTCTTAGCTACACCTGAGTTGAAGGGCAGATGCTCATGTTTAATCTGAGAGACTCATCAAGCTTGTCAGCAATTATGTGACACTTCACTAATCGGGTCTGATAAGATTCAACTAATTTATTAGTTAATTAAAATCACCAGAATCGGCAGCAGCAAGCCTTCATTATTAGTATCTGTGAACATTTACATTTAGCAGGTTGATTTCTGGATCAATATGTGACCTGCGTCTGTAGCAAACTTTTCCATTCTAAGTGAAACCTCAAGTGTAAAAGTGAGACTATCAAACACAACCCAGCCTCCATATCAAACTCTTTCCCATGTGGCATTTCCATAAAACCCTTATGCATTGATGTGAGTAGGTGGTGTATTGGCATAAATTTGATGATGTGCAGTTATATAATGGCCTCTGACCTATATGCAGCGTGTGAATCTCTAAACACCTGCCTGCAGGAGATGCACTGGGTGAATTTAAGTAGGTTGAACACACAATTTCACTCCTGCTCAACACTCACTGACCCCAGCGTTGATTCCTGCTCGTGGATGGAGGTCTCACACCCAGAAGATGCGTAAAATCTCACCTCTGAGAATTTGTTCCACAAGTCATCTCTCGCTGCGTTTCCGTACATGTGCGTCATCAAGTAATCCTGCAAACAGACAGAGACGGAGATCAATATTGGAAGATAAATATATTGTACTTGGACAGGAATGGTGAACTTGGGAAATCAAATAAACCCAAACAATAGCATTACTAATCCTCTCAATTCAAGCTGAACGTATGCAAATTAGCAGCAGATGTTTGGGTGTGATTGGCTGTCAGTTCAAGGAGAACCATAAGGAGGCCAATTAGAGGCTGATTATGTTGTTTGAGACGATGCTGCATCAGCATGACACTGAATGAGTAACATACAAATCAGCAACATGATTTTACAGGAGTTTCTTTCAAGACATAAATGATGGTCAAATTGTTTACATTAAAATAAACACAGGATGAGTAAAAATTTAAATACTCTTACAAAAAAGCATTTTGCTAAGCTAAGCAGGGTTGAGCCTGGTCAGTACCTGGATGGGAGACCTCCTGGGAAAATTAGGTTGCTGTTGGAAGAGGTGTTAGTGAGACCAGCAGGGGGTGCTCACCCTGTGGTCTGTGTGGGTCCTAACGCCCCAGTATAGTGACGGGGACACTATACTGTCAACAAGCACCGTCTTTCGAATGAGATGTTAAACCGAGGTCCTGACTCTCTGTGGTCATTAAAAATCCCATGGCACTTCTCGTAAAGAGTAGGGGTGTAACCCCGGTGTCCTGGCCAAATTCCCACCACTGGCCCTTGTCAATCATGGCCTCCTAATAATCCCCATCCACTTGATTGGCTTTGTCTCTCTCTCTCTCCTCTCCACCTGTAGCTGGTGTGTGGTGAGCGCACTGGCGCCGTTGTCCTGTGGCTGCCGTCGCATCATCCAGGTGGATGCTGCACACTGGTGGTGGTTGAGGAGAGACCCCCCACATGATTGTAAAGCACTTTGGGTGTACAGCAATACACATAAAAGCGCTATATAAATGCACCATTCATTCATTCATTCATTCATTCAAAAAAGCATTTTAATAGTATATAATAATCATATTCATACACCATACAGTAGTTGTATTTACATGTCACTCCAAGGTATTTGCCAATACTCTTACTCTTACACTTGGGTTATTCTTACCACTTATATGTCATTACGATAGTACATGCCCAAAAAGCATGGTAAAATTGGTAAAGATGTACTTTTTAAGTAAACATTTATTAATAAGTAACAAGTAATTATAAGTATATAATTATAAGTGAGTTTTGTGGAAAAGAAAAACCCCATACTAATATAATAAAAGTGCCATCGAACACATACAAATCTGCATAGAAAAGTGAATGTAATATCTGTATTGTCGTGTATTATTGAAGCTAAGACACCAGTGGGTGTTCATTTCACTGCTAACAGACTTTAACATGTTAAACGGCAAACGCTACATTATCAGTGTGTCTGTTCTGCCCTGCAGTCTCAGTGATACAGGTGGTGGGCGACATGAAGGAGTCTGATCCTGGAGAGCACATTTACATGCATCAGATAAGAACATCTGCTGGGAAGCCTTTTGCCTGCTGTATACGAGATTCCTCGATAACTCTTGAATGACCGTAAGCGATAAACCCGTCAACTGTAATCCGCTTCCTGTTGCTGGAGTCAAGAGAACATGCTGCCAGAAAACTGCATGTCCTCTGCTAATACTGGTGCTTCGACATACAATGGACTGGTTTCTAATTTCCTTATACTGATTACTGATACTAATTACTCATACTGTGTTTAAAAGGGATAATTATCTAAAAAAAAAAAAAAAAAAAGGTTCTTCTGTAGAACACAAATGGAGATATTTTGCAGAATGGAGGCTGCTCTTTTCAATATGCCAAAAGTATACAATAATAGTCTACAGTAATATATTTCAACTCTTCTTAAGTCATAAGCTATCTTTGCGTGATAAACAGACCAAAAAGATCTCTTTTTTTCACAGTTTCAAACAACAATACCAGCACTCAATCCCATTACTGCAGACACACTTCACTATCTCTTAAAGAGGGGCAGATTTGAAGTGAATAACTGAACAAAAAAAGAAAAGGATTTGCATGAGTGTGAGCAGATGATGGCAGGGTTTTCATTTTGGGATGAACTATTCCTTTAATTAGGCCATTATTTCAGCCTTTGCTCCATGAATCGAATCGAAATGGGCGCTTGTTGAAACGTGAACAGGCGTCATTCTGAGAGGTCTGAGCAAATTGCATCGGGATCCTGAAAGTGTGACCCAGTCCAGCTGGCCTCCATCTCTCTACATGCTCTGCTGAGCTCTCTGAGAGTCTGGGATTTGAGTCTGGAGCAGAACCAGATTCATGTTACCATCCTGATGAATCTGTTTTAAACCAGAGCATTCCCTCTTCCTCTCTCTCTCTCCCATCAGTAGAGTTATTGCCCTGAAGCCAAGTGACCATGTGGTCCAATCTCACCTCTGATAGGGCCATCATAGTGTGTTGTCATTATTTTGACACTGATGTGTTCTGCTAACTGCCACAGCAAGAGGTAAGAGGAGTAAAAATAAATCTGGTTGCCATACCAGTCTCAGTCAGTCAGTAAGATGAAAAAAGCGATATATATATACTTATTTCAATTTCACCCATGCTATTTATATTAAATATATAAAAAATACACAATGAATATGTTTTCTATTTTAAATAAAAATAAATGTTCAATTCTTTAATTTATTATTATTATTATTATTATTATTATTATTATTATTATTATTATTATTATTATTTTGCAATTTGAATGATTACAATTACAATTATTATTATTATGAATTACAATTATTATTTTTTTCTTTTTTGTAGCTTAGAGTAAATCATTTAAACGTGGTGTAACCATTCTGAAACTAACAACTAAATGAATAAATATAAGCTAATAGGCTCAAATCCTTCGGAAAAAAAAACCTTACTATGAAGTTTGGAATAATTTTTATTATTCTTATGAATACTTTGCACTGATTGGTCAATTGCTGCATTTTGTGATTGTATAAGGACATTTATTTTTATATTTGACCACTGTCTCTGCAATTCACTCTCATTCACTAGGTACAAATTGCATGCTGAATGTGATTGTTCCAGTATGAAATACCTACTCTGCTCATTTGCATGGATTTGCATAGCAGCCAGGGACCACTCAGAGCCATTTTATGTTGGTGTTGACATTTTCCAGTCTGCTTGGCCTAAAAGTGTGTATTTTAATGACTGTGCCGCTACCCACCACTGTTTAGTGACCAAAAGCTCTTACAGAGAGACAGGAAACAGACATAACAGCTGTGTACTGTTTACATATATTTTGTAATGTGATGCTCTAATAAGACTGAATAATATACCACATACAAATATTGGGTAAAATAGTCCATTTTAATTCTGAGAACTTATTATTTTTTTTTTTATTATTGATAGCTTTAAATGTATAGTGGTCCTTGAATCTGATTGGCTAAGAGCCTTTTCCAGTGGTGCGATATTCTTGTGATAACAGAACTCCGATAGATAGATAGATAGATAGATAGATAGATAGATAGATAGATAGATAGATAGATAGATAGATAGATACAAATGCAACTTATTAATATTTTCATTTCACTTTTTTTCTGTGTACATTGGCAGCTTGGAACAGATCTAAAGACTCACTTCATAACTCAACAGATTCCAGTGGGATGGCTGTGGATGTAATTAATTTACTCTAATTAGCAATGGCTAGTTACTCCTCTGACACTCTCCAGGACAGAATAATATCCTGAACGTTGCTTCATCAGATATTATAACCACATTTGGTTTTGGTTTCAGATTCTGCAAAGCCAAATGACGTACAAAGGCAGACAAAAGATTGATCGCTTTCGATATGTAAATCCCCTGGAGCTAAAACACGAGTTTTCTGCAAGAACCTTCACCATAACAGTCAAAGCAGATCATAAATAATTCATATTCATCCAACTAAATGAGTTCCCTCAAAAGTAATACAAGAAGAAATATGTCTACAATTTTCTTGCATATGAAAGTAATTTTGAGGCAATGGAGGTAGATTGTTTGGTGAGGCGCTGCGTTTACCTATTCTTCCCATCAATCACTCAGAGACAGACAGAGATACTGAAAGTTCCCATAAGAGAGAGACAGAAAACAGTAATAATGAGGCGGAACAGCCGAGCCAGACGGGCTGCTGCATGGGAGAAGAAGAGGAAGATGGGAAAAATGGATCTTCTCTGTGTTCCAGAATGTTGGGAAATTGAATCGAGGAATATCTGGCTATTTCATCTGTGTTCAGAACGAATTATTAGCCCACAACATCCGCAGGGAATCTCCCAGACTGCCATTCTCCAAGTCAGGAACCCGCTGAGAGCTGACAAACAGGACTATGAAGCACCGAATCCAGAGAAGGAGCTTCCTGTGCTTCCAAATCACATCCGGAGGATGAAGATGGACTGTAACACACTGAAGTTTCTGCTATTCATAGGTCAAGCATTTCACATTTCCAGCCGGAATGAATATTTCCTACATCCCATAATATGATCCACCTGAAAGTGGGTTTAAAAGCGATGGGCAGTGTGTGTAAATGAGACGGGAGCGCTTCATCACTCCAGTCAGCTGTATGAGCCCCAGAACCCATTCAGACTTCATTTATGACTCCCTCTATTCTTTTATAAGAGACATTCATCCACCTGCATCAGCAGCCCATCCACCATTTACCAGTGAAGACGCCCTCATCCTCACAGACAGAGAGAGAGAGAGGGATGGTTAATGCTGGTCCGGATGAGACTAAAGCCCGTCTGCTGCTTCTGAACTGTTCAGCATTCACGACTGTCTGCTGCTTCAATTACGCAGAGACACGAGGAGGAGAAGAGATGCCACACAGAGCAAAAGACAGATATTGAGAGAATGAAATAAGCTTCAGTGAACAGACAAAGACAGACAGAAGATGAGAGAGGAGACCTGGATCAATGGCAGATGTGTAAGGTTGTGTCTCTCCTCATAAATACTCAGACTTTCAGATCTAGAGGGGTTTAGGAGTTTATAAGACCTCTATATTGAGCATTAAGGAGAAACTATTATTAATAGAAGGGAAAAAAGAAAAAAATATATAAATAAATAATGTAAATAAATACACACATAGATACATAGATAATTATAACTGTGATTAAACAGATTAATAAAAGAAAAAGCCTAAAGAAAAGAAAATATTTTAAATTATTTTATAATTTTGTTTCTTTCTGCTTTTTATTTAAAAATTAATTGTGTTCTATTTTATTTTCATAAAAGATCAAATACACTGTGCATAAAAGATACTCTAAAAGAAAGCAAAAAAGGTACATTTTATATACTGCACAAAACCAAACACACTAATTACAGTTATAACCAGTTCAAGATAAATGGACACATATATGTGCATTAGGCACATCAGTCTGCTGGTCTGACATGTATTTGTGCTGTGATATAAAACTCGTATGCAGATGTTACATCTGTAAACGTAGCATTAAATGTGTTGCTCTGCAGAAAACATGACCTGATTGTGCTTCCAAACACTAATAGCAACATTAAAACACAAAAGCAAAAATAGCCCCGAAAACAACTCTGAAACTGTCAGATTTTTAACAGCATCTCAGGCATAAAGAAATAAAATGAGAAGTTATTATTTTTTTGAAAAGTGATTTATGTGAAGGTTAGGAATCTGTAAGCGAGTCTTACGCCTCTGAAACTGTGTGAACTCACACGTCAAAGGAGAACGGATTTGTACCTTTAACTCATTTACATTTATTCATTTACAGATTGACTCTCACTGGATTCAAACCTGTTTGTTCACGGCCCAGATCCTTTAACCACATTACAGGATGTAGTTTCATGTAGCAGCCATATGGTGTCCACAAAACCATTAATACTCTCTAATAATACATCACGAGATCTGCTGTTCACTCCAGAGGAGGTCTGACTGCTTCAGCTGGAGCAAATGACCATGTGACTACAAATAAACAGCAAAATAAAAGCCTCATGCTTCCACTTCAGCCCTGGACATTCACCTACTGATATCAACATGTCTACACAATATCAGATATATGTGCTTTAATGCAGCAAATGTGTTTCACCATTACTGTAAACAACACAAAGAATGATTCTGAAACTTCTGACTATAAAAGTTTCAGATATGAAATTAATTTCTGACATGAACACATTTAATCACTTGTCTGATTGTGTTGCTTTCACCTCAAGCGTGATGGCAGAGCGTGACGTGACAACAAGCTGTTGTAGCTCTAAAGATAAGAAACACATGTAAACCGACACGGTTGCATAATTTCCCAAACGCTCATAGCAAAAACATACGAGACATTCAGAACAACCTGAGGGCACTTGAGAACATGAGCATTCGCTGAGTTATTCAAGTGTTAAATGATGAGATTCATTTGCAACACATTCAGCTTTCCTAAACAAAATATTCACAGGATTTAACAGGGATTGAGATTTTGAAAAAATTCAAAAATAAATAAAATAAATTGAGAAGTATTTTAGGTATTATGCCACAATCCCCTCAAAGCTGCATTTATGCAGAATGTATAATTCATAAAGAGAGCCTTATAATCATAACACATTAGGAGTAAAACATACATACGTGTGAAATCATGTGTGACCACAAAGAGAGAAGATGAAAGAAATGTATTGACTTACATTGAGGCCTCTCTGGAATAGCGGCTGTCCCATGACGTTAGCCAGCATTCGGATCAGAGCGGCTCCCTGAAGACACACCAGAAAAACACACATTCAATAAAAACTTCTCATTTACACCTGCTCAATTTATTCACAAAATATACAAACAATGAAAGTACAGTAAACAACTTACAATGAAAGTCAATGGGGAATGAGTTTCTGTAGGGTTTAAAAGTGTGAAGCTTATATTTCTTAAAGCGCTTATATTAATTTATTTGTACTTAAATATGAGTAATTTGAACTGGACAGTTGATAAAATCACAGTTCTAGTAGTGGGGCTGTTTTAGGTGAATGAACTTGTGGTTATGAGCTACTCTTGTAATTTTCTATATTATACAGAATTTTAAATTAAATTAAATATCGCAGAACATGTTTAATATTTAATAAAAGATCAGTTATTAGTTATGCCCCTGATCTTTTTCTAGCAGCTCTGTCAAGTATTATACGGTTTGTCTAAAGAAGAACTCCATGACACTCGTCTTGCTGTTTTCTGCAGTTTCATACATTTCTTTTTGACTTTGAGTAACTTTGACATGCTCATTTGACAGCATCTAATTCCTATCCCTCCACAGTCTGTGTGATGAGTGTCACTTCCTGTTAGCGCTGAGGACTCATGGGATGTGTTGTGCGATATCAGAGTCCTTAGAGTGTGAGGAGGAAGTGATGAGGGACGGGTGGGTGTCAGGATCACTGCAGTTTGACTGACAGAGTTCATAACACCACAGAGCCTGTAGGGAAACAGGGGGAGGGGCTTGAGGAACAGCAAGAGCCAATCAGAATCTGGCCTTGCTCTAATTGACAGCTGAAAGCAGAAACTCAAATCTTCATTGGATGGAAGATTTTATCTGCGTTTGAACTCTGATAGAGGACAATGATTTTTCTTTACTGCTCTTTGGGCTTTTAATGGTTTTCAGATGTTCAGGATGAGAGGATATATTTGGACACTGGAGTTATTTAAAGTAAAGAAAGAGGTAATTAGACGTCGTCTGGTCTGAGATGAAATGTTTATTGTGCAGCTGAAGTCCCCAGAGGACACAAAACCTCACAATCTCTCAGTGTAACGGTTTCTGTCCTCGACTTACTAAAAAACAAGCTTTTAATTAAACTGTTTTTCTTGTGTATGTGAAGAGGCTTATAACAACGTGACTCCATTTACAATTCACAAAGATAAACTGAGAAGCTGGGGGAAAATAACGAGCAAACAGAGGTGTTTACTGGACTCAATATAAGATTAAGTTTAACGGTGAGGTGAATCCTGACATAAATAACTGACTGATTTACAAGACGATACTACTGTTTTACAAAGTCATTATTTCTCTTCTGCTAACTGTTTGTAGAAAATACAACTGAATGTGCAATTACTCTGAACTTTATTGATGTTCAGTTTTGAGTATAAACCAGTTCATTCAGCTCAGCTCAATATTAAATGTTTATAATTATTTCCATCATGCAGCTGAAGCCTGTAGGAGCTGATGAGAGATTCTCTTGCCTTCTTATACGCGATCCAGTCAAACACTCTGTCGATGTCTGTGGCTTCAAACACTTCCTGAGAGATCGGATGAGAACTGGCCAAACCGTCCAGTAACATCACCTCATGAAGAACATCAGTCAGAAACCTCTGCTTCTCCTGTGGATGACAGACAGACAGAGACTTTATTCTGTTTCACAGTATCAGACACATAAAAGTGTCACATAAAAGCTTCTGTTTTATTTTCATAAGTAAAAATCACACTGAGCTGCTCTATAAATGAAATTAGAAAGTGGTTATGGGAAAATTCAGCTCATATTTCTCACGACTGAAGCCTTTATATCTGCAGCAGCTTCCCACAATCCACTGATATGATGAACATTCACTGCAGACACACAAGAGTCGACACGACTCACTCATGAAAGAAACACTACATGAGCTACAACTGCGCGTGTGTGTGTGTGTGTATTTGATTTGTGCGGAGGGTCTCACTGTTTCTCTGCTCTGATCAAATGTCTCCCTGTAGGATTCACTATAAAGACAGGCAGAAGTTTTGGGTCAGATGAAAAAGACCCTCATCATTCACTGTGTCTGTGGATCAGCAGAGAGTCACGATCTCAAATACAGTCAGTCGTTCTGGAGCACATGAGGAAGATGTTACTCTGATACCAGCTTATTCTCTATTTTAAGGATGTCTGAACTGACTCTTTAAAAATAATATAATGAGAAAATAAACCACAATGAGGCATGGTACTAAACTGTTTTTCTTTGAATAACTTTTGCATATAATGTAAATATACAAACACAATATATTTGACAGAAAATTCATAATGTTCATTAAATGTTATAATAATAAACCCTCGCTCCAGTTTTGTTGAGCGACTTCCACTTCCTAATATAAACCATCAACATAATACCACAAACTCTTATACATTTCAGTAAAATGTGCTTCTGCAGTGACACTGTATTCCTGCTACTCATTTGAAAGTGCCGGTTTGCCAGTTACCATACATGAAAATGGATGAAATATGAATCACATGTATTATATATGAAAGCATTACATTGCAGGTTCATATCCAGAACATCTTCATAACGGGCTCTCTGGCAAAATCTCTGCACTGGCTTACCATATTCAAAACGACACTAAGTTAAGATTTTATTATTTTCTCATCTATGTATTTATTAAAAGTGTGTGACTAAGAGAAAGCATGCAAACTATCAGCTGCTATAAACATGTCTGGGTTTGATACTCTGAATGTTTTATTACACCTTTATTCTCCATCATTATGAATAATTCTTTCCCATTAAAGCTTTTAACAGCTTGATTAAGAATCTCATTGAAGACATTAATCCAAGAGAGCAGGATATTTTAATCAAGGGATTTGAGCTCAAACAAACAACACATGGAAATGAATCAAGAAACAAATGTTCATCAGAATCATTCATAATTTTATGTCAATATAATAAGACGTTTTCTACAAACCCAGTGAATCCTGGGGGTCGGAAATTATTGGGGGCTTGGGGCAAAAATGCAACCAAAATGAACAAAAAAACACATATATACATTTAATAAGTTCATTATTAAAGTTGTCTGTATATATAAATTCCTGGGAGCAAATATTGCCCCTTAATGGAAAAGTTAATTTCTGATCATGATCGCTTCAACAAACCTTCCTATTTCATATTCTGATGTTCTGATAAGTGAATGAAATGACATAAGAAAGAAAAAAAGACTAACATAAAAATGAGAAGTCATGCAAATCAATACAGAGAATATTTAAAGTTATCTGAGCTCCAAACTAAAATCGATCTGGAGCTTTTTACAATATTTGTAGATCAAACTGGATGGCTTTGACGTTAATTTCTTTTTGATCAGCTAATGAATTGTAAAATTTCCTACAATGGAATTACATCTGAGGTACAATTACCTTTAGGTATTTGTGAAACATAAAAAACTGAAACATTTTATGCTTAATGGACTGCTGCAATAATTTATCCCTCATATTTAACTTCAGAGTGAAGAGCATGGAGAAAGTAGAGACTTCTAGAGAAATCAGTGTCCTAATTTCTCAAGCTATTTATATCATCACTTAAGTTGTCTTCTGGAAGATAACACAGTGTGACAGCTGTCTTATTAGTACCTGTCTTATTTTCTGATGGGCAGTTACTTTATTATGAAAGGTTAATGTGCATATATATGTGTAATCAATAGCAAATGAGGCCTTCAAGTAAATGTACATCATTATAGTGAATGTGAATACAGAGAAACAGACAGAACGAGAAAGAAAGAGCACAGCTGGTGATGTAGAGCTGATTTGACGCAAGTCACGTAATTTGCACTATAAAATGAGTGCAATGAGAAGAGCTTCCATCTGGCCCATATGTGCTCTCAACAAGGTGTTTGCGTCCAATGATACTTCATTTAGATCCTGCTTATTAACATCTCAACATCATCACCTGCTGTAGATGCAGCTGAAATTTCACACTGATCAACCACTTTAAGGCCAGATCCTAGCTTTGGAGCAGCGCCTTATGGGTAACCAAGCCTCTCTGAAAGCATCTCAACCAACAGTCCAGTAGTTATGAGCAGGTGAAGGAACCTATAAGCTGTTTTAATGGCCTATTATAGATCTGTGTCAAATCCATTCCCAACATTTCCCTGTGCACTTGAGAGTTTTCAGTTCTGGTTTAGACTCCTTCATTTTGAAACATGCAATTTTATCCATATTTTGGTAGGGAAATGCTTACAGTCATCCTATCAGTGTACTGAAGTGTTTCCATCAAAACCCAATTGCTCCCTGAAATGGCGTTCCCTAAATGGTCTCTCTGCTTGGCTGGTGCCCCATAACTAAGGTGGCTTGGAGCAGAGAGGTATGAAATACTGGGACAGACAGATAGGAAGGTCATTATGTGAATGTGAATGAGAATGTGAATGTATGAGCTTAAAGTACACACATATCAAATGTGGTTTCTATATTGACATTTATCTTATTCAAATTAGAAAAAAAAAAATTATAAATACTTAATAGCAATTTGGTGCTTTAGACTGCTTTTAGCACATGAAATTAGCATACATTGGCGTAAGTTTACACTATGCCCAGTCTAAGACACATCAGGTCTGTCATGACCAACAACCCACAACAATCTTCACACTAGCTCATGATAAAAATGGTGTGACTCATAACTGTGCAGAAGATCCAAACGACTGCTAATTCATAGCAAAAGGTAATAAACATCGGAAGCCCTCAGTGTCATAAACATTGGCAAACTGGGTTACATTTTGTTGTGCTGATGACCGGTGTACTTATTTCATTTACGAGTGAAGCCTCAAGTGCGTCACAATAGCTGCATTACAGGCCACTAAAGCTGGACTGGAATAGCATTATGCTAATTACTAATACAATCACGTTCAAAAAAGCAGCTCTAGAGAGAGAACGGTTTGTTCTTAAATTATTTCATCAAGGTGTTTTTTTTTTTCTTTAACAAACCTGAAAGTGGATTTTATTAGAAATGTAAGTGATATAGAATTTGAGCAGTTAGCAAACAAGAAAATGTGTTGTATGTAGCATCATAATGTAGCCTATATTCTATGCTGCAATAATTAAACTGACAGTCATCGATACACACTTAACATAGACTGATATCCAGATACTAATAAAGAGAAACGTCTTCAACAATGTGGGATATGTAGAAACTGCGGGAAGCTTTTTTAGGAGAAGAAGGTGGAAATCCTGATCTCGCCGTTACTCTGTACTCCAGAAATTCCCATTAAAGATTCATAATGTTCAGATATAGCGACTGGAGAAGGTATGGAAGGTGTTTGACTTGCTCCTGGTGTTCACAAACACTCCTGGATTTGTTTATCATCTTAAAAAAAGTAATATCATGAGATGATGGTTTGGACGCACCTGGTCTGGTAAAATAACCACATAATCCAGGTGCCCCCTTTAGCTATAAGGGCAGTCGTGGCCTAATGGATAGAGAGTCGGACTTGTAACCCGAAGGTCGTGGGTTCGAGTCTCGGGTCCGGCAGGGATTGTAGGTGGGGGGAGTGAATAACCAGCACTCTCTCCACCCTCAATACCATGACTGAGGTGAGACCCTTGAGCAAGGCACCAAACCCCCAACTGCTCCCCGGGTGCCGCAGCATTGGCTGCCCACTGCTCCAGGTGTATGTTCACTACTGTGTGTGCACTTGGATGGGTTAAATGCAGAGCACAAATTCCGAGTATGGGTCACCATACTTGGCCACACACCACTTCCCTTCCCTTTCCCTTAATTCTTGGCCATTAAACAACCGTTCAGAGAATCACTGAACCTGTGACTCCTATGAGACGGCTGAGCATTGTGAATTGAAGCCACGCTTTGTCTTTCTCCAAACATGAACCCATCTGGATATAGAAAATGGATGTGGATGACTCATTAGACCATGTGACTTTTACATTGCAATTTATTTATAGGGGTTTAGATTTGGTGCTCTAGTCTGTGTGCTGGCCTTGAATTGAAGTGTTTTTTTCAAAGGCAGCTTTAGCACAAATTCCAGCTCTGTGAAGCTCTGCAGTAAATTAGCAGTTTTAGTTCAGACTATCACAGAGGTGTGGCAGTACTAATGTAGTTTGTCTTTTCTCACTGAATAAGTTTTGCACATTTTGTGACTAGCACTGGTAAGAGTTTTCAAACATGTCAGAATGCATTATGAGCAGAACCTCATCAATCTGGCACTATTATTTCACAGCTCTCTCCTTTGATAATTTATCTGGAGACGACTACTTATAGACTTAAGTGTCACTATAAGACAACAAAATAAGACGGCATAAGCACCGGTTGCTCTGGCAATGAAGCAGGACTGAAATAGAAGCTTAACAGAGCTCAACAGATGATTCTTTATGCACATGAAGTCAAACTCAAACTGTGCTCATAATAACCATTAAAACAGCTGGAAAAATGTGTTCTTTACAAGCTCATAATGAACCAGTCCATGCATGCCCCCATTTGGGATGCTAATTCACTACTGACACACTTGTCATTACATGACATTGTAAAACATTGTCATTTCAGCTAATTTGGGGTTTGAAAATCTGAGAACACTCTATATATAAACTAAAAAACAATTTTATTTATTTATTTTAATTAGAACATCAATGGCAGGGCGTTATCAACATTTAGCAGCTAAAACTTAAACAGTATATATACTAGTAACTCAAATGCACTGTGAAAGTATTGTTGTTTTCTGCTCAGTGGAATCTTGGTACAAGAAGAAATGCTTAAGATCTTGTGTGTGAAAAGCATTAAAGATTTGCTCTTGTTTTAAGAGATTCATACACCTGAACAGCATGAAAATCATATACCTCTCACTATATAGCGTGTATATTACAGTTTTTCTCAGTCGCTTTGGTGCATTTCTCGAATCATCCTTAATATTTGCAAAGAAGTATGTGCATTTCTCAAAACAATTCGTACAAACAGCACCACACAATAGATTACCTGCAAAAGCCTGTAACTTACTCAAAATCTTTAGTTCATCTCTCAAAAGTAAGTATTTATGTCAATGAACATACTGTATCAGTGCCATCATAATGAAGAGTCCTTGTGTCATTGTTCACAAACAAGATGGTCAAAATGCTTAGTCATGTTGTCAATGTAACAGTGCACTCTGTTAGTATTACCTGATGTAAACTATAGTGTCCCTTATTTCATCTGATATGCACCTATGTCCTTGGCCTCTTCTGCCTTTTCCTCTGTTTTGCCTCTGTACACTTCCATGCATCCTTACTCCTCTTCTTCCTCTCGTCTGTTGACCCTGATCGTTTTCTGGATGTTCATCCATCGTCAGAATGTGTAACTTTTGTGGTGTCCTCTGTCTATATATGCTTTCCAATTGAAGGTTCATGAGATGCACCTTTCAGCTATTTCAGAGAACTGGTATATAATTGGTTGATCTGTATTCTCTTCATTAGTGAAAGTCAAGATTTACTTGAACAATTCATGGCAAATTTACAAAAAGTCTAATAGAAATGTGTAGAAAATATGCTTGACAGTTTATGACAACTAGATCAACCATTTTGATGACCATTCTAATGACTTACACGATGAACTAATGACTAGATGTTTTGAGGGGAAAGACTATAGCACAGAGAACTATATAATACATGATATTAGCAACTGAAAATGTAGGAAACCGCAGACAAATGTACATAATCAGTTGCATGAATGTACCAACGCAATCGCAATTTGTTCAGAAGAATGAGAAACTGCTTTTATGATGTGCACAAGTGACTAGATGATGTGAAGGTTGAACAAGTAGTTTTGAAAATTTAATTTCTGATCTGAGAAATGCACCAAAGTGACTGAGAAAAACTGTATGATATAAATATTTTGTGTCACTTGACACAGGAAGCAGAATCTTTTTTTTTTTTTTCCCCCATTCCATCTAAGTTATAGAAGATACACTGAAGAAAAAAATAATTGATTGCTTCTGATCAATAGAAAACAATAACAGCAACCAAAACTCACCATGTTCCACTTTGGAAAGAGGAAATCAGTCCCGATGTACTCAAAGTAATGCGCAAATCCCTCCTTCAGCCAAACGTCCTCCCACCAAACTGGTGTGACTAGATCCCCAAACCACTAGAAGAGAAGAAATGAACAATCAATCATCCGCAGAGAAACACAGTGACCATTACAAAAGATTGATTTCATGTTCACTGGCAAAAAATTGCAACAAACTTTTATTGATTTGAAACCAAACTTTATTTGGACAAAGCCTCAGGAATATATCCATGCTCCTAATAATCCAATATCTGCAAAAGCATATTACACATCTAGTGGCAAACACATTTTATTAGAAAAGTCCAATATAGCATAAAAACTACCTTGTGCTCTTTAGAAGTAGAAGTGCAAATGAACACTTCTAATAAACAGTTGCACTCTGCTTCAACAGAAAAGTTGTTCACAAAAGGCTTCACAGAACATTGAGAACCCGGCAGAGCTTCTGAACTATGATTAATAGTGGACTAAACAATCAATTACCTACAGTTACGCAATTAAAGCACATTTTTCTGTTTCACAGCATTCATACCTGGGCACTTCGCCAAGGACACGGTAAATGAACATAGTAGAGAAAAATAAGGATTCGATTATGAAACATCCCATCTGGAATGTAGAAAGAATCCAAATGACCCCTGCCATTGTGTGCAGATGACAGTGTGCAAAACAGGGCTATTGAATGGAAAAGATGCAACATTGCAGTTCTAAATGGGCTGAATATTTTCCAGACTCTGAGGCCATCAAGCAGATGTGCTACTGAATGCCGGATCTCATTGTTGCAGCACACAAACCTCTGTAGGAGTCGGACCTCTTTCATCTGAACACGACATCATTACAGCAGCTCAAAGCGTCTGACGGGACGTTCATCTGTGACTCAGACACATGGACTGATAGCGTGAAGAGAGACAGCTGGTATTCTGCTCTCAGAGGAACCTTCTGCTAGTCACACATCAAGTGGCTTCCCATAGGTTTACTGACTTTTCCTGCCCTCTTCTGATTTATCAGATGTTCTGACGCTAACAGGGAGTCACATCAAGTCATTTATTGTGTTTAAAAAGACTGAGCTTTGCAGAGCAAAAGGAATGGATGGACTGGTGAAATCTTGAGAGACGACAGACTGTCAAAAAGATAGATAGATAGATAGATAGATAGATAGATAGATAGATAGATAGATAGATAGATAGATAGATAGATAGATAGATAGATAGATAGAACCTTTATCTTGTGTAAGTCATCCCTTTAAAAGATTTAAGAAATTTGTTACTGCTCATATCGTTACGTGGCTATTATACTCTGACAGCACATAAGCCGTGATGGAAGCATGAAAATGCATCGCAAGAGATCTGTCTGGAGTTCTGACAGATTGCATTTTGCATTTGTGCCTGATTAAGCAGTTCAACAACATTAGAATGTCAATGAACGGCATGAACCGTGAGACCCCTGCTCAATTACGTCTTCAACAGTGTCTCTGAGACGAAAGCTGAAACAAAGGGATTCTGCAGCCCACCTGCTTCATTAACAGATACTCTGGAGGAAGTCGTGCAGGGAAGAGTTCACACTGTACCTCTATACTGCAGTATATAAGGGACATCTGAAAAAGGAGAAAACCTTCAACGCCATCATTAAAAAAACAACCTTAAGTTATGAAAGTCTCCAAAACAGCTGAGAATCATATTGACATGAAGTCTTCAACCAAACTCACAGTCTTGTGCTTATAGTCAATGTCTAAATAATTGAGTATAAATGTCCTTAAATGACATTTAACAAGGAGTTTCTGACAAGGTCTGTCTGATTTATGACTGCAGGGCAAAGGTCGTTGCCTTCTCAACTGGAAAACTACAGGAAAGAATCCTGAGAATGTATTTTAACACAAGCTCAAATATTATACGGCTCACAGACTCAAACCTGCATCTACTACACAAGCACCATGGTCTAAAATCCCTTACAAAAAAGAAATATATTAGTAAAGTTTGTGTTATTTTGCAAGTATACTTTGTAGTAAGTATAGTAATATCAATGCACTAGTAGTAGAGTTGTAAGTGAGCTATTTTAATACTTCTTGGGACTAAATTGGCTCACGTTTTAATTTATAAAAGTATACTTTTGAGGGCACTTTAACTATTAAAATGTTTATTATAAACATATTTCATTCAAAACAGCAAAGTATGTATAAAAACAAATATTTCGCCCGCTATTAACTTTTTTTTTGTGCTTATTATAGTAATTCAGTTTTAGCTTAGCAACATACTAACATCAAACTCTACTGAAATGAATGATGAGCATCAAGTTTCTCATACGTTTTACATTAACTGAGTTAATAACAGTCTTTCGAACCAGTCACTTATGAGGCTCAATTTCAATGAAGATTCTTCCTTAGAAGGCAGCTGCCTTTGTAGACAGCAGACATCAAGGCAGCTCACTAGGTTCTGAAATGTGACTGTTTATCCTGTTCAAATCTGAATCTCAGTGAACCTGAACTAAACAAACTAGAATTGGAAACTGCTCGGAATCACAATATGAAAATCTGAAACCCTCTGTTTTGAGTGACAAAATTTATTTGTCAGTATTCAAAGAGAGAGTGTGAAATCCCCAATTTCATATGTGTTTACAGACACCGTCATTTATAAATGAGGAGAGAATAAAACACCAGCCAACAGATGTGAGTCATTTAGTCAAGACTCAGTTCAACTGACAGACTCAGACATTTATCCTCATATTTAATGAGTAACTCATACTTAATGTCTAACTGTGCTTTTAAAGCAACAGTTTTGAGATGTATGTGACGTATAAGAACTGAAGCCTCACTTTCCCATCATATTCATACCCAGAGGGCAGAATGTCACCTCTTCAGTCGGTGGAAAATAAGAAAACTCAACACCAGCTGCATTGACCTCTAATAGGCTTGTGTTATTGGCTGAATAACTGCATATGAAGGGCTGTGGCAGCATCATTTAATCTGAGAGGCTGAAATGAGATGAGAATTTAACCGTGATTGAGCATCTGTGACATATAAACCTCATCGCTGGCAGGGGCAAATCTATTAACAATCCGCTGCTACAGTATCTGACATTAAAATGAGCCAGAATAGAGAGAGAGGTGGTCCTGAGCCACAGAGAGCCAAAGGATAAACTTATAATACAATAAAAAAACTGAGCCTGTCGTCCACTAATCAATACTCTGCAGGCAGTCGGACTGAGCGACGAGATACAAATGTGATTTATCAGACGCTGGCACTTTGCCACCAGTTCGAGTTATTAGTGTGCGGACAGACCTTTTAATATATGACAGAATAAGCGCTGGATGAGGACTGATCTAATGCATTCACAATGAATGTGTCAATCAATATGTCAGCTGAGCATAAGCCCTGCCCACTCTGACGCTCTGAGCTCGGCTGAGTTAATCTACACTGGAAAGCAATTAGCATTGTGCTATTAAAACCTATATGACAATGATTCCTATGAGATTGAAGCAGAGAAACAGTTTGAATAGAAAAATGGCGTCTTAATTAAAAACATAAAGACGAGCAGAAGCTCTAGAGAGCTGCAACACAAAAGAGTAAAACAGCCTGCGGTGGAATTCAAAACGCGTGACGGCTAATCTCTGTATTTTACTCTCTCTCTCTGTCTTTTTCTTATTCGTACTGTAAATAAGCACACTTACTGTAGTCTCACACGCACACATTTGTGTTTAAAGCTAATTTGGACTGACTACATGATTTCAATATTTAATCTGACATCTTAAATTAGCACTAACACACTCTCTTGGCAGTTTGTAACTGTGTTACGTTTTAACTAATTGGTGGCTAATTCATATGAATTTGTATAATCTCATGCCTTATTGATGGTTAGGTTTAGGGTGGACCATTTATGCTTACTTTTTTCCCTAAAAATCTGTTTCCATACGCATCACATTATATGAATCTATATGAAAACACTGTAAAACACTGAATACAGTTTTTTTATGAAATAGTATACAATACAGTAAAAAACATGTATAAATAAACAAAGTGCAGTAAATTGTAGTCAAAAGACTATAATAGTATAATAGTACTAATAGTATAATAGTACTTCAAGCTTACACACTAACTGCCAATATTATTTTTGAAGCACAAACATTAGATTTCAGCTATACAGTATGCTTTACACATACATAAACGTGAATTCAGTTGGGACTTTAATGTACAGCAGGAGAGTATTGGACATATTTCAGTTTTCTGCCTGTAAACAGCATCACTAGTCAATATTATAGTTCCAGCCTCCACTGCTGCTTCTTTTCAATTATTCCTGATCATAAAACAGGGCTTTATATGTAGAGAACAGTCTGATCTGGGATACCCTCATGAATTTAAGCTCTAAAAATATCAAATATGTATGATATTGCTGTTTCAGAAATAATATCATGATTTCATGCTCCCTGTGAGAGTGTTTTACTGTATAAGGTTCAGAGTGAGTTCAGACGGAGCTGTATTATCTGTTCAGAAATGAGAGTTGAGGGGATTGTCTTCCTTTATTTCCTTCTCCCTAAAAATAAGTCAAAAAGTGAAAACAAACAAAAAGAAAAAAGGAAAGAACTGCAAACATGCTGTTTCGTCCCGCTCATTCAGCTTTTTATCAAAGCAACGGCACCTAGAACACAATGCAGAGCTGCGATTCAGCAGCACATGAGGAAGACTATTCGAGAGATGAATCCAGAACAATACAGGAGCGCAGAACATCTCCAACACGCTCATAAATAATCCACCATAACAAAAGACACTAAAATCCAAGGTTCTCAGCAACATAAGAGCTGCAAACAAAAGCTGGTGGAAAATGAGCAAATGCAATGAATAATTCCACCATTTCCTTTACAATTCATGACGATGATGCATTTGTGGGCTTAAAGTCCTTTACTGAACATCATTTCTTGCCAAAAGAAAAAAAAAAAAAACCTGCTTGTTTGATCTGCGTCTAATAGTTTGCAATAATGAAAAGATGCAAAAAATAGATTATTTAACACAAGAAAGACAAGTAAAACACACTAGAGAGAGAAAATCAGAGTCAGAAGGAAAGAAATCTTTACTTTCACAATCCCAATGGATGTGATGTGTGAAGCTTTTTTTATATGAGCTGTGCATCAAATTCTCCAGATGTCCAATTAAATCTGCTGCTGTTCTGCTCTTTAACTCAACGACTGACCATCTTCACATTTTCTGTTACTCTTTGACTCCTGGAGATTTTCTCATTATGACTTTCTTTCAATGAATTCTGCACTGGCTTTTTTAGATGAAGACAGACCTGAGAGGTGCTAAATTTTATATCATTATGATTCTACAGCTGCTATATGTTTCTCAGAGGACACTAAACAGCATTGACGGGACATGCTGAGTCAAAACCAGAGAGCTTGTCATGTGTGTGATGGTTAGAAAGGAAACACCATGTTTTAAAAGAGAGATCTTCTGAATCATGGTCTGATTCACTGCTGGAACAGATAAAGATAAGACGCCTCAAACAGAATGGGTAATTTTCAGGCCTGATTGAAGTCGTGCATCTTTAACGGAGGTGCAGTACTTCAACGTATTGATACTGCTGCTATATGTATAAATCTGAAGTTCTGTCATCTTCAAACCAGCACTGACCGTAAAACAACTACACAGCAGCTCATATGCTCGTGTTACTCCAGTAAATGAGTTTTACCTGATGGCAGATCTCGTGCACCACCACCATGGTGAGCTCCATCTGATAGGAGAAGGAGGAGACGTCAGGATCCAACAAGATCTTCTGCTCCACAAACACACTCAGGCCCCAGTTCTCCATGGCTGCATACGGATGCTTCGGCACTGCCAGGAGATCTGCACAAAGTGAGGAAAAACCAAGGTCAATGGCAGGAAACAAGTAAGTGTTTGAAATAAATCAAATACCACAAACATCAGCCACCAAACATTTTCCAAGTATTGTGACACCACTGCATATGAATCATCTTTCTCATTTGTAAATGATGTTTTAAAACAGACAAATGTTCTTCTGTACTACATAACTGTGCATCATAGAACAAGCGCTTTAATCCCAGATATCAGATGACGTGGATTAGCCTTTAATCAAATACATTTATCATCTAATTGCTATAATCAAAGATCATTGGATTTCAAACCCAAAACCATATTTCCCTCCAAACATATTTAAAATAGCTCCTTTACTCAAGTCAGTGTATCAGTGACTCAACAGACGGCGAATCAGCTGTTTAAACGCTTCCACCTCCATCAGCCCGTCTCAAGAACCATTCATATGCCAATGAGAACAGAAGCAGTTACACCTCTAGCGCTGGTAAATCCACATCTTATAATCAGCCACAGAGGAAGAGGAACTGTTGAAAGCTGTAAGATGATTATCCGCCGGGCTGGTGTGTGTGTGTGTTTTATTTGCATGTTTCATGAATTGGGCTGAAAGCAGCTGCAGAGTTTTGGAAGGAAGCTGCAATCGTCATGGAGGCTGATAAAGCGGCAGGGCTGCACGGCGGGAAAAAAACAAAAAACAAAAAAAAAAAAAGCCTCCGTTAAAAGTGAGCAGCAGTCAGACGCTTCACTGATAATGACGAGCCCCCATTAGGATAATACGCTCACACATGATTAATATTTCACTTTTACACATAAATGATGGAGTGGCAAGCTCATTCAAGAGGCAAAGAACAATGAAAACAGCAACGCAAAGGTGAACGACTGAAGAGTAAATCAGAATCAGACGGCGTAGGTTTAACCGGCCATTTTTAATGTTCTTTATGGACGAGAGACTTGATGCTCTTTTAATTGGGCTTTTATACAGACTCATACTGCAATTACACGACTGATGCTCTTGAAGAGGGAGACAAAAGTACCATGGTAATCAAAGATGTACTTCAACTCGACCAAC
Organism: Spinibarbus caldwelli; assembly: GCA_039654775.1. Lineage (NCBI taxonomy): Eukaryota > Metazoa > Chordata > Actinopteri > Cypriniformes > Cyprinidae > Spinibarbus > Spinibarbus caldwelli. The sequence goes on along the minus strand of CM077229.1, from coordinate 17,814,871 downwards.
TTCTGTCACAAATTTCAAGATACAAAGCCAGATCAAGACTAAACACCTCAAATCCCCGATCCAAAACAACAAGTAAATATAATAATCCTTTAGTATATGTATTCAGGTACTTTAACAGTAGCCTAATTTTTGAGAGGGAAACAAAGAGATTTTGAGGTATATAGACACATATATGTTAACTGCTGCAACTATACACTGTTAGACATTTCTGTAATTTCTACAGTTATTTTACTGTATATCACCCAGTTTAATACTGTAAATCCCTTTACAGTAAGTAACTGTAATACTCTTTGCATCATGGGAATTTTCTGAGACCTCAAACCCCACATACAGAGACTCAGGGGCGGAGCAGGGGGGTGGCTTCTGGGGCTCGAGCCCCGAAGGTTTTTTCATAAGCCACGAATCTTTTGGGTTTGTTAATAGTTTTGTCAAAAATATAGTTTTTATAAATATTTAAGAAATATTTAAAACGGCTCAATGCCGCATTCCCGCAGGATCTATAAAACGATATCAGCTGCACTTTCTCTCTCTCTCTCATCTCCGACAGCGAGCTCACGTCACACACACCGCAGTCCTACATAGCCACGCCTCCTGTCAATCACTCAGCACGTCACTCGTCTCATCTCATTCACCTCAAGCATTTTTACCTAGCGGGTTTCTTTTTTAAAATTATGTTCACTCATTAATGTCTTGGGCAAGTTCATGCAAGCCAAATCTGCGCATGTTTAGCGCAAATACTGAACTCGTGAGACATCATGACATTATCGAGTATATGGCAATAACCAAATAAAACACACCTACAGACTGCACACATGCGTGACTACGTGATGAAGTCTGGCTAGACTAACTTTGTGCACTTACACATTTAAAGCTAGAGTGCCTTCTTTCACTGCATGATTCAGTCTATTAATATGCATAAGAATGACCACATTATTCAAAATAAGGAGCCAGAAAATGTATATATTTATATCATTTCATTTTGTTAATAAATATCACACGAAGAGTGCAGTTTTTTTCTTTAAAATTCTGCATGGTTAGAAATGTGATATTGATTTTATAGAACTGTTCAATAAATAATAGGTTAATATCAAGAGACTTACGTTTTAGACACCATATTGGCTGTTCTTGCTCTATTTCACCAACAAAAAACATTCTAAACACAGCCACAGCACTTTTTGAGTCTCTGAGCAACATGATTGTGTGTCGTTCCTGAATGAATCAACTGTTTAAATGATTCGGTTCAATCGCAGTGAATCACTTATTAACAGTGATTTGCTGCCACCTACTGGCGGTTTTAATTTCACATTTCAATTTTTTCCCCCGATTTTTTGTTGTTGTCATGTTTTAAATCATTTCAAATAATAGTATTTAATGTTTTATGTATAATATATCAAAACGTTATTTATGCATTTGTAATTGCAGTTAAATGCAGTCATGTCTTGCATTAAACAGTGTGTAAATATATCTAAAATGCCACTTCAGATGCAGCTTCTGTGTTGATTTCATTTGCTTGGTAACAGCCCAAATGTCTTATTATTCTAATTCACTAATTAAATGTAAGAATTTGACTCAAAAGACAATGGACAATTTTAGAAAAAAAAAAAAAAAAATGGCTTCATAAAGGTAAAAATGCCCATAAAATGTAAAATTCAGTTTAAACTTATTGGAAAAGATTAATTTCTGTTAGTGTGAATTAAAAATTTTAAATAAAGAATTTGATATTTTGTAATTATTGTGTCTGTTTTAATTGAATGCCAGTAGTACCTATGTAGGATAAAAATAAAATGAATTCTATATAAAAAATTATAAAATCGAATGAAATCTATATTAAAATGAATGAATTACAGTAGTATTGTCACGAATCCGGTTCGTGGTCTTCCGTCTGATTGCCACCAGAGGTCACCCTTCCATCATATTGACTCTCGCACTACATTACTGTTGTACGTCATCTCCAGACTACATTTCCCAGCAGCCATTTCACTAATCACACGCTCACACCTGAGACTGATCCCACAGCTGATTCCCATTACACCCCTTATATAAACCATGGACTTCCGTTCACAGATCGCCGAGTATTGTACGCATATATCCTAGTGATAGCTACCCTACGAAGCCCTCTGAGTTGTCTTTATGTCATGAATCTGGTCCATGGACCTCCATTTGTTCGCCACCAGAGGTCACCCTACCATCACATTGACTCTCACACCACACACTACCCCGGACTTCATTTCCCAGCAGCCATTTCTCTAATCACATGCTCACACCTGATACCCATCTCGCAATCACACACGCTACATAAGCCTTGGACTTCCTCTCTGTCTCTGCCGAGTATTGTATGCAATTATCCTAGTGATCGCTACCCTACGAAGCCCTCTGAGTTGTCTTAGTCTTGCCTTGCCTGTTTTCCCGTGTTTTGATTTCTGCCCGTGTTTCCTGGATTAACCCTTGCCTTGCCGTTCGGACTCTGTTTGCCCCTCGTTTGGATTATTGCTGTTTACCTGGATTTACTCTCTCTGCCTTGCCCTTTGGATATTGTTCGCCGATCGAAGACCCACGCTTGTTCTACGACTACTCTGTGTCTTGCCTGTGTTATACCTGTTTGCCATCGTCTGACCCTGCCTGTGTTTTGACCATGTTTTACAATAAAGCCTTGCACATGGATCCGCACGTCTCACGTCTCATCAGCCCCGAATTTTATTTTTTACAGTAAGTTACTGTAAAAACAGTACAGTTTGCAACTGTAAATCAAATACAGTTGGCTACTGTAAAGCTTAATTACAGTAACTTACTGGCAACAGTGTTGCCAGTAAGTTACTGTAAAAACCCTTTGAAATGTCTAACAGTGTAACCTGACTGGGAGACGATAAAGATAATTATTGCGATATAATTTTCCTCAATAAAAATGACAACAAGAGTTCGATAAATGTTCAATTTAACATTTATTTGCTAAAAGTGTAATGAAACAGCACTACTCATTTGAATCGCGCCACACTAGTGTAGACATGAATTAAACATATTAAAGGAGTATGGGAATATAATTACAGTATTTTGTGATTAAGCTATAGCATTTGTGCATTTAGACTAAATGTATTTAGACTACTGTTTTTCATACAAATACCTAGAAACAATATAGATACATTTTTACCATGGTATTGAGGTGATGTATGTGTAGTTTTAACTGTGGTTATCATGATCTAAATATATGCCACTATGGAAGACCAGTGGTTAATTTTAATGGAACTCAAACAGTCAGAATAATTCCATTTCACTATATAAAAAAGTGAGGTAATAAAGATTTGAAATTTATTGTGACAATTATCGATATCAGCTGACATGAAAACATTTATTGTGATAATAGTTTTGGCCATATTGCCCAGCCCTAACTATAAGTAGTCATTGTAACCAGGTGTATGACCTTCTATAACACATATAATAGTATACATAATCAAAATCACAGGAAGAAACGTGTTGTTTACTGAATATATAATGACATTCAGAAAAACACCACCATATGCAGTGTGATTTTGCTTTTATACAACAGTTCGATAAAGGGTAATATTTAGAACTTCAGATTGAGTTAATGTTTCAATGGCTCATTCATTATTGATTTGTTCCTGAATGAATCAGCACTTTAAACTAACCATCTGGTTGAATGATTCAATGACTCACTCATATGTGATGATTTCCTGAATTAATTATTGTTTTAAACCATTTGTTTGAGTGAATGAGTCAATGACTCATTCATACTTGATTCATTTCTGAATGAATCAGCAATTCGGAATGAATCAGTTGAGTGAATCATTCTCACTCATAAAGACAGTCACTTACTGATACCTATAGGTACAACCTGCAAGAGTCTCAGTGAAAAGTCCTAATGCTGATGTGGTAATGTATTGATTTAGCACTTTTGCAATGTCTCCCATCTAATTAGATTTGGAGACCAAAACTGTTACAAATATAGCACACATATAGTGGATAGTTTCTGTCATTTACTGCTTTAAACTAAGTCATTATAAGTCACTATACCTGTAGTTGATATGTAAAGCTATACTCTGTTGGATTGAACAGGTTCTTTTTGACACAGTGCTGTAACATTGCAGAAACCACGATGATGCAAAGTTGGAGAAATTCCATCTCTCCCTGTCATTCACTCTCTCACATCTGCTATTAAAAGAGGCTGAAGGAATCTGCAAGTGGAAGATGAAGGGACAAAACAGAGGGGGTGTGTAGACTGGGTCAGGAGAGAATGGCAGGAGACGAAGTAACAAGAGCGTCTGGAAAAACAGCAAGATCAAAATAAACAAAAAGCTTGTGTTTTCAGAGAGCAGAACCACCACTAGCTCCACTGAAGCAATTATTTATCACATTTCTCACACCTCAGTCTGTTTCACACAAACAAACACACACAGACTGAGGTCTAGTTCTGAGCATCCAGGTCTATCTGGAGGTCTGCATTCCCTGTGCTGCTCTTTGAGGCTGTTTTAGGGCAAGCGGTCCTGGGGCGGCACAGGAAGTGTGGCAGAAGAAGGCAGGAGGAAGTGAATGTGAAGCTTTTCTCGCAGCAGGGTTCAGTCTGTCAGCGCAAACCTGCTCTCTGGTAACACTCACTTCATAAACATCAGCCAGACACTTGTCTGTTTATAGAGCAGCAGAATAGAAAAGAATTATAAGCATCTCTACATTTTTGATTTCCCATGTGTTTCCTTCTATCCATATGTCTGTGTCTATCTATCTATGTGTCTGGCTGCTATTTAGTATGTCGTTGCTTTAGTATGTGTTGCTAGTGAGATTTAGTTGGTCATTCATGGGTTTCATCTCAAAAGAGCCCACAACCAAGTCTGATATTCTTATATATAAGCATTTACCCTCCTTTGGTGTTCTGTAATTGCTTTTTTTTTCTTCTTTTTTTTCTTTTTTTTTTTTTCACCAGATGAAAGTAGTAAGTTTGATAGTTTAGTAAAGTAATAGCACACATCTCCTCAACAAGACATAATTTGAGGCATCATTCATGTACAAGTATTTCAGGAAGAGATACACACTTTAATTGAATACCTAGTTTGTTCAAATCAATAAAAAATTAGACTTTTGTTTCAACAGTTGAAGTGCAGAAATCACCACCATATTTGACACAACACCTTATTAGCATCTTGAAGCGCAGCTCTCCCCACAGGCGAAGACATTTCCAATTATTATATACTGTAGTTATTGGACACACATCGACTGATGTTGTTACTGTATGATTACAGTGTATTGGTCTCAGAGGAAACAGAGCTTAAATAGGCACAAACGCTGAACCACAAACCACTAAAAAGACTTAATGAAGTTTCTTCATTACATTACTGCACTTAATGACCATCAAGGCATGTGTGTTTGAAGTAGTTGTCCATGAACATGCGCAGTGCTAGTTCTTTTGATGCTAGTTCTGTGTGAGGGCATGTAAGGGCCGTTCATTAGCAACCTGCTTATTCACCCTCAATGCACTAAAAATACACTGTGAGAAACGGAAAGATGCATGAATTTGTTTACTCTGTTTACCCTGGTGTAATTAATCTCAAACAGCTGCTGCAGTACAGACAAGTTCAGTGAGGAATTATGACCATTAAAATTAAACCTTAATGTTCATTAAACTGAAATATAACGCTATTGCTAACTTTAGATTCACTGCACTATATAGATATAATATCTTTCTAATGATCACCATGCATCACTAGAAAAGACTCCAGCTTCAACATTAGATTTTTGTTGAGGAAAAAATCTTATAGCAACAGTCATGGCCGACTGAATAGTATCACTCCTATAGAATCTCTCCTATTAATGCAACTAAAAGGTTGATCTCAACAGCCCAGAAACAACGACAATAACAAACTTTCAATCCAGCATTAGCAAAGTCAATGCTTCAGGCTTTACACACTTCAGCTGTTAATGCTATAAGCTTTGTCTTGTTTCTTCTGTTTAATACCTCAGATAACAGTTAAACCGGCTTCACTTCAGTGCTGGATTCTTGAAGTGTGAGTCTGTTTAACATGTAGATGTGATGTGATGAAGGTCTGACAGAGCAGCTGTTCACTTTCACATACTCTATCATCATATACATCTACTTTCACCTTCAGCAGTTTTACAGGATTACAGTATCGACAGAACATTCATCAATGGATTAAACCGATTAGGAAACAGATGTACATGAAAAACAGAGTGTGTGAAGTGTGTTTCTCTTGTTATTTGACATTTAGATGTTTCAATTCTGTCTTGTAGTGAAATTCCCACAGATCCTTCCTTTGATTTATCAGAACTGGTTTTCATGTCCGTCCTTGATTAAAATTCAGTTTTGTTTAGTATTTCTGACTATAATAAAAAAACTTGTCAAGTCTTGTCAATGTTCTCAGCAGGACATTCTATAGCCCCACCCACAATGAAATCCCATTGGTCCAAAATCACAATCCACATAACTGTATATTAATGGAATAGTTCACCCAAAAAATGAAAATTTTGTCTTCATTTACTCATCCTCAAGTTCTTCCGAACCTGTATGAAAAATTTTGAAGAATGTTGTTAACCAAACAGTTGCCAGTAGCTATAGACTTCCATGGGAAAAAATCATATAAAAGTCAATGGCTACTGTCAACTCTTTGGTTACCAACATTCAATTCATATTTAAGTTTGCCAAATATTTGTGAAAAATAGTTAAATAATGCTATAATGTCAAAATGATCTCATGACAAAAACGTACATGTGGGAACTTTTTCGCAAGGCGTGAAATATGTACCGCCATATACGTTTTGTGAGATATTTGATGTGAAATGTCCACTGGGTGGCGCTAAAAGAGTGTTCATTTTTTTCCCCCCGGAACAGATGAATGTACATATGGTTTTATGTGACGTTGGTTTTGTACGTGTCACCGCAGTTCTGACTTGAAATGTCCATTGAGTGGCGCTATAAGTCTAATGCTCCGTGACGTTTTAAAATAACATACTAAAGCGAATATGACGTAAAAATAATTACAAGCATGCCGTTTTAGCTTGTTTTGCGATCTCTTATCTTTCAGCTCTTTCATCATGAGTCATGTTTTTCACGAGTTTCGTACCCAAGGATTCCACATCCTAAGCTCAAATCCGTGCAGGCTAAGCTACCGAGCAAACTTGTAATGTTTGGAAAGCAAAACATATGGAGCTGTAATCATAACTGTGTACAAAAACAATTACAAGTGCTCACTGTTTTACCACCTTTAGTGTTATTTTCTGTTGGAAACTGCAGTGATATGCACTTATTGGTATGTATTTTGTGTCTTGCGAAAAAGTTCCTACAGGTCCGTTTTCGTCATGAGATCATGTTTAAATTTAAAGTGAATAAAATAAGTTTAAATTATATTTAAATTAGGGCTGTCAAGAGATTAATTTTTATCTAATTAATTACATGATGCACCAATTAATTAATCTAAGAAATAGCTTGATTCAACATAGATTTTATTACATATAAGGCTTTTATTACACATTTATTACACTTTTAAGGCTACAATATGTCCATAACATTGTTTTCAGAAGCAGCATCTGAATTGGCATTTAGGTATATGTACACAAAGAAGTGGTCAAATTCAGACTCTTGCTTGTGTGATGTTGTTAAACTATGTCATATGAAATAAATACAAGGCAAAAAGCCCATAAAGTCATTTTAACATCAATGTAAAAAAAATAAATAAATAAATACATAAATAAAAATTCCAATTCTTTGCCAAGCTTAGTAATATATGGTTATATCAGCCTGAAAGCTTAACATCAAGAATATCCAGGTAAACAAAACACCTGTAACAGAGTAGAGTTTACTCATTTGACTCTCTTTTGTTGTCTTTTTTTGTATATATTATGGAGCCCTTTGTCAGGACACAGAATTGTGCTTTATTCGTCAGTGGTGCTGGTGTGAATCAGGTTTGCATTTAGAGCAGGTTCAAAGAGTTTCATCAGAAGCTGATCAAAAGGACTTTCATGTTGAGATGGTCTGTTTCTAGTGGTTTCTACCCAGCTAAATCATGAAGTCCTGATGTGAAATGTTTCCAGACCTTAAAGTCTCTCACCTGGATATTAATTATGAAAATTATCTTCCCAATTTGTATTGATTTTTCTTTAGATCTCTCTGAATGTGTAGCCACAGTTTGCAGCTTGTTAATTGGTGCAGTTTTGTTGGCTAATTGAGCCACAAATTTCACCTCAGTATGAAGCTGTTTGACTGAATCACGATGCTGAATAAATTGTTACAGACCTAAAATTATTTCAAACATATGAAATATGTGCTAATTATATATATATATATATATATATATATATATATATGTGTGTGTGTGTGTATTAATAACATGCTGTGACTTCCTGATGAAATCATGATGAGGATTAGGTGGATTTGTTGATTTGATCTCAGTTTCTGGTTCCTAGATTCACCTTGACTCCATATTTCTCACATATTCTTTTTTATTAAAAAAAAAAAAAATCTTAAAGTCTGTCTTCTTTATTCTTACTTTGTGCACCTGGTTCAAACAGCGCTGAATTTTATCTCCCAATGCAGCGTAGAGAAGTCAATACAGGGTCATGACTCCTGCTTGTCAGTTTCTTTGTCTTCAGAGACACTCAATCTACACAGAAACCAACAAAAATCACAGATTATCTTTTGAAAATGGTCTGAAATAATGAACAGCAGAATGTCGACCCTCAGCTCAGGAGCACATGAGGCTGAATATGAGGAGAAAGCGATGAATTTGAGTCTCTGTAAGTGTGTTCATGGTAAAGTGGAGAGACTCGTTCTCGGTCCACAGCACCCCTGACGCCCTGCAGTCTGCTCTCACATCTGAGCGCTTAACACAGGCAGCGGGGCAGAAGAGAGCGGTCCTTCATGGAGCTGCAGTGGTGCCTGAGGAGAAAAGCCTCCAGAGAAGATCAAACAGATGCTCTCAGCTCATCTCATTATCACAAAGTTCACTCCACCTCTCTCCATGACGCTCTGTGCTCGTCTCACACATTCACTAACGACTCTTTCCCTCCGTTATCTCAAACTATCAGAACTGCATTTCAACATTTGCTCCCTTCAACAAAACAGCTGCATTACTGGAAAGTGTCCAATAAAACATTTGACAGCTTTAATACTCCAGATTAGATTTCTGAAAATGGTTTGGGAAGAGTCTAAAGGAATGGTATAATAAAAGTTTATGGCTCAAAGTTGCTCGTTCATAGGTTCAGTCTTAATGAAGTACTTATGTTTTAATTAGGCTAGTCTCAGAAAATCCATTAGGAAAATTAAAAGTAGATGCAAAAGAGACAATGTTGATGTGAAATAAGAGTATGGAGCTATAAAATAAATGTGTGTGTGTGTGCGCGCGTGTGTGTGTGTGTGTGTGTGTACTGGTATATATGGTTTACGAGGACACACTCATACTTGAATTTGTGGTTTACGGGGACTCTCCATTGGCGTAATGGTTTTTATACTGTACAAACTGTATTTTCTATTGCCCTACACCAACCCTACACCTAAACCTACCCCTTACAGGAAACTACTGGCAATTTTTGAATTTCATAAAACACCGTGTTGTATGTTTTTAAGCCTTTTGTTTTATGGGGACACAGGAAGTGTCCTCATAAACCATGTTTACGTCGTAGTACCCATGTCATTATACAAATTTGTGTGTGTGTGTGTGTGTGTGTATGTTTATTAACTTTTTTTGTGGGTTTTGTTGCTAGATTTTTGGTTGTTTTCTCCAAAAAATATAATTTTATATATATTTAAACTTATAAATTGGATTGATCCATGTTAATTGAAGCCTCTTGAAATCATTTCATGTTTAATTTATGTCAGTGAGTTTAAAGTAAAAAAATAAATAATTAGTTTTCTGTAAGGATTTGTCTTCTCACAGTGACAGAGCTGTGTGTTAGTCATCTAACGTAACATCCTGCACATTTCATAACACTTTTTCATTTAGCGGTCGTATCATTCCCAGACTCAACACCTGTGAACATTCTTTCCCGGTTTCTCTCTCCTCACAGCCTCCATCAAACCTACAGCGTTCCCATTCTTAACCTGATAACACAATCAATCGCAATTTCAGCAAGTGTGAGCCACTATAAGCGCTATTACAGCTCCAGCTGGAGCGTCCCGCTAGTATCAGCTCTCTCTAATGATGTCTGCGGCCCATTCTGCTCATCCACAAATCACAGCTGCTGAAATGGAGAGAAGTCTTTAGAGGCGAGAGGCAATAACAGTGAGAAGTGGTCAAATTCAGGTGCTCGCTACAAATCAGAGCCGCACCGGAGCAGAACGGAGGGACACAAACATTTTTTTTTAGTTCTGGGCTCCCGTGAGAGATTATTGGGACGGTGGAATTATTACGACACAGATCAGTGAGCCTCAGACATTGTCCTGAAACACTCCAGCAGTTTCTGCTCTCCATTTGCTATTCTTCTTTATCAGTAATTGGAAGAGGAGGAAAGGCGAAGTTGCTTGTTATTTGACTTTTTGTCTCTGCTGACACCGGGAGCCGCACTGATGTAAGGATGGAGCGGCAGAAATAGAACAATATTCAAAGCCGTGAACTTGCACTTTAATGTGTGTGACTATGAAATTATCAGCAGAGACTGCTGTGAAGAAACAGCATATTTACCAAAGCGCCGAGGGACGGCTGAACGGAAAGAAAAAGAGTTCAGATTTCCTCAGTTGTAGTAAACTATTAAACTGCATCGTCAGATGCTTTCACAGCAGTGTGTTCAAACCAAAACAAACTATTTGCTACAGGAAACGTATTGTATGGATAATTAATAGCTGCTTTTCTTTTGGTACTTCCTGAAAATGTCCACGAAAAACAGTATGTGGCTTTGTCAAAACCTGAAATGGAACGGAAAAAACACGAGTTGAAGCAACATATTGTTTGTTTGAATGCTTCATTTTTCTTTTCCTCATGGCACAGCAGGTTCCTTTCTTCTTTTATTCCTGCCAAACTTGGACTTGAGCCTAACTGAGCCTAAAACATTCATAAACCCACCAAAGCACTCCCTCAACAAAATAAATGTAGCAAGTGTAGAGAAGAACAGGCGAGTGTTGTTATTTTGTTATTTTGCTGAACATATATTTAAAAACTCAATCCAAGTGTTCTGACCATCATGAGACATGATAAATCTAGAGACATGATAAAACTCAATAAAAATGAGGGATGTTTGCTTGAGTAAAATGTGATGGTATGATGCTAATGTGCTGTGAATATATGCTATAAAGCATTATTACATGCTTTTGCTAAAGTGTTTTGAGAGTTTGTTAGCATATTGCTACTGTATGTAGTAGCTTAGCAAACAGCACTATTAAACCCAGTAACACACTCATGTTTGTTTTAAAGGGAAGAGGAGATTTCTGGGAATTTCAACGCCCTAAATTTTGGCACTCTGCCAAATCAACACATACACCTCATTAGCACTCAGTGGGAAACTAATGGCTCCCTTCACAGTTTACATCCTGACCTCACTGTTGACCTTTGTCTAAATGTCAGGGCTGATATTAAAGGAAAAACACACAACAACTACAGCAGCACATAATACGGGTTATTAATTCAGGAGAAACCGGGTCAGATTTGTTCCTGGGAATTATTGCTGATTCAGCTTCACATTTAATCCTGCTGAAAGTCAAGTGAGATGTTGGATGTGTAACCTACACAGTGTGAGCATCAACAGCCATTGAGTCTAATGTCTGCTGATGCTTCTCCAGTCAAGAGCAGGTCTGAGATCAGATCCATCATTATCGAGACTCTCAAACCCAAAACACTTCAGTACCAACGAGCACTCGACTATGAGAGCTGAACACTGAGCTGAACTACAGTGTCTTCATCCCATTAAAGTGAACACTATTTTAAATACATACAATTCATTATATGTTAAACTATTTAATATGAAAAATATATTACTTGTAGTGTATATCAGCAGTTCATCATTAAAAAATTAAAGGGGACATTTTCAACACATTTGTAGCACTTTGTTTTTCCCTAAAGCCCACTTATAATGTCATAATTTAGTTTTACGTCACAATTTTACTCGCACTTTCTGCTCCTTATTTATTTGCATATTATTTTAGTTGTTTTGGGGTGCCGAAGTATCCTTTTTTCTATACAAGTTCAGTTATCAAATGCTCAGAATGTCAGTGTCAGCCAATGGAGATTCATTCACTTTATTTGAAGTGTCTCAGAGATACTGAAATATTCACTTTGTTTTGATTTTATACATGTGGAAGCAGATCTGATACATTCCGCTGTGGGAAAAACTACCGACTATGAAGCAAAGCTTCAATACTGTCCTCATATACAGTGTCATGTTTTGTGTGTGTGTGTGTGTGTGTTGAGCTGACATCATGAGTGCAGAGACCCTCCTCTCTCGCAACAAACTTTTCCTCCCTTTACTGAGACTGTTTGATCATGAACTTAAACTGTCACTTTCTCACTTTTTCATGTCAAAGATAAAAAACAAGTGGGAAAAAAAATTCCCCCTTTCTTTCCTTTAACTCTTTCCCACTCTCTCTGTCTCTCAAATTGTAAATAAGGAAGTTTGGGTAAATTCCCAGCAGGCCGGTGTGTTTTGGTCGTACATGAGCTGTTGATTTTTTATATTTCTTCATTAAATTCAGTCACTCTTCAGTCACTCTCTCAACTGAACTAGCCAGTGTTGATCTGTTTTCTTCTACAGATCTACAGTACAATCTCAGGGGAAGTTGTGACGTGAACTCTGCCACTCAAGAGATGTCATTTTCCAGCATTTTTCAGATTGGTCAGTCATTGGGCTCTGGTTTCCGTGTTTTGTCACGTCTTTCAGAAATGTCACAATGTTAAAAATAGAATGAAAAGAAAAATACAGCACAGAGACGCCATTCCTGACAAACGCTGCCAAACTGATACATTCAGCACTGCAGTGAGAGCAGAAAGTGAAAGCCGAGAGCAAACTTCACTTCACTAAACTGTATTTGCATGTAAACTCAGCAGCATCCTGATTTAATCACAACTAAAATCTCAGTAGGTTTCAGAAATGCCAGCTGGCAGAAATCCTATAAATTGTCCTCCTCAGTTTCCCACATGGACACTTCTTGAATAAATTTCAAGATCAGATAAGGACAAAATGACCCAAAACTACAGTGAACATACTGTTGTGTCGTCCAATAATCTGTCTGTCCAGATACAGTAAAGCATGACAATGAGTTCACTCAGCATTTAAAAATTTACATTTTTACTCAAACCCGTAATGTCACGTCCACCAAGGGGCAATGAACTGGACATTTAACTTTGGATATAAAAGAATAAATAAATAAAAATGAATGAATCTGAAAATGATGGCAGACTGAAACATATTTGTTAATAATTTATTTACTTTTAGAAAATGGAGCAATATTCTTGGAAAACTGAAGCAATGTAATTCAGTTTATGTTGACAGTTGCCCAGACATCGGCTAGAGATTTTAATGGCTTAAATTCAAGATCTTATTCACCCACTTTTCAATTTATTTACAAACCTTGTTATATTGTAAATTGCCTTTGATAATATAATCTTCATGAACTATCCAATGAATCAAAACCCCATTGGGCCTGATGTTCCTACAAAAGCCAACAGCATAATACTGGTTGAAAAAAGTCTTGATAAAGTGTTTTAATTCACATGAGAAGCCCAAGAGCTGCTAGTAAACACACAGTTATTGTGTACATCCTGTTCGAATACAGTGTTTTTTTGCCTCTCAGATGGAAATTTCAGTCCATGGTCAAGTATGAGGTGGTGCATTTGACACTCAGTTTAAATTCTTTATCACAAAGAGATGGATTTCATCTTATATACTGCAAAATTCGCATTTACACCACAAAATACAAATAGAGAACATATTTTTATGGAAAAAAGAAAAGTAAACATACCAACAATAACCTTACAAGTTAAATCCAGAATGACAGAAAAAGAGGACGAATAAACTAGGTTTTTACAAAGTCAGTGCAGAAAAAAGGCCATTAGAGGCAAATTTAAAGTGAGGTACAAAGAAAAAGGTCTTGAGCTGTTTTTGTGAAGCTCTTTCATAAATGTTTCTTGGCAAATTTCTAATGGCGAGTTTCAGGCTTTGGTGCTTTTGTTCTGTTTCATTGGGTGACATTCAAAAGCACATGAAAAGAAACAGCCAGCATTAGATAAAGACCGAAGCACAAACACACTCACATTTTGAGGGTGCATAAAGGCTTCAGCCAATCAGGGACTTCTGAGTTTCATTGGGTTTGAAGGCAAGTGAACAAAAAAGTTTTGGGAAGAATTCAGAGGTGAACGCCAGTGCAGTAATGTGACGGATATTTTCTCTTGAAGCACCTCTTAATGCTTTTAGGAATTTCAAAACACAAAAACACCAAAGATTGTCAAAAATACACTATAATATCAAATCTAGACACATAAAAACACACAGTGAGAAACATCTGATCTTCACTGTCCGACTTTCCTGCAGCAGAACAAATGCTTGATAAACAAACCAACCAATCAATATCCTCAATTTATGACACATTCTTTTCTTTTCCTCGGATCCTCGCGCTCAATAAGGCAATTGGTCTTTTGTTTACAGCGTTCATACGGCAGACGCTCCAGACGGTCGATGGTATTGGCAGACGCTGTAATCTGTTCACGCGGGTCGGGCAAGAGGCGTTTCAGACGTGAATAAACACCTTATTGTTGAATTCTTGAACCTGATGAGTGTCATTAGGATAAAGATGCATTCAAACACACTCAATGAGTTTATATGATGCTTCTGTTGCTTTTCCCTGTTGAATCTGCCTCTCTTATTCACTTAGTGTGGTGTTTCTTCTAATGTGTCATTGAATCTGAATGTACCGATCACAGCAGGTAATTCGCACCAGGTCCATCGCGGCTCAGTGCTGAACGAGCTTCTCCGTGGCCTAAAACACGAACCCGTTCATTTAGACGCAAACACACAGTCAGCAGAGGATCTGCAGCACAATGAGAGTGAAGTGAATACTGATCAGCTGCCATCTTCATCAGATCAGCTAGAAGAAGATTTTCGCTTGCTTTGGCTGGACGGGCTGGAGAGAGAAATGGGAAACTAGGGGTTGTTTCACAGACAGATTCTCTGTGTTCACAGCTTGAATTGTGTATCTGTGAATCCTGGATGATAGTTGAATTGAATCCGATTCATGTGGGTCTCTCTCATTCGCTGCTTCTCTCTGAACACCATGGAAACGCTGATGACTCTTTGATCTGGGCGGATCTTGGCTAATTGACCGGGATGTGAGCAGGATTTGGTGGTTACCTGCTGCTCTCCCACTGTGCACGTAGCATTTCAGCTCCAGCTTTGTTTAAGCCTGTCTTACACTCTTACAAAAGCAATCTGGACTAATTTACAAGACGTGAACTGCATTATGACATTTTTATGACATTTTATGTGTGTGGATTCAAACTTTGAATTTTGATCAAATTTGTTTTTTAAACATCTATTAAACATCTACCTACTGAATTGTAATTTGTCATGTGTTCTTTGCATTTATATGCTTTTATAGTCACTATGTTGAATATTGATTCTTGTGTGCAAATGAAAGTGTCATTTAAACAGAAGGGAAGCCTTAAACCTAAACTGGATGGATAGCCCATCCAAAAAAATTATAATTCTGTCATCAATTCTGTCACCCTTATACTTTGAAGAATTGTGTAAACCACAAATGTGCAAGACCTCCATTGTATGGGAAAAAAAATAAATACATTGAAACATTTCTCTAATATCTTCTTTTAATGTTGAACAGAATAAAGTAAGTTATACAGGTTTGGAATGACATGAGGATGAGCAAATTAAGATAATTTTAATTTAATTTTTGAGTTAACTATCCCTTTAATACTATTCTTTTGTTGCTTTGCAACCCCTGGTATTTCCTTCAGGAAATGCAATTGTTGTTGAATTCATTACTGCTTGTCTCTGCAGAAATTGCCTTTGGCCAGCAGCTCACATTCTTCACATCTCTTGAACCTCTGCGGGAGGCTGATGAAATTGTCATTCTGTGTGCGTGTTATGTTTCGGTACTAAAACGAAAATAAATAAAAAAAATTAGTGCAACACTTTCCATTTTGGCATATTTTCCTCCTGAGTTGTTCCTGAGCTACAATGCTAAACAGCTAATGTTAGCACTCACTGCGACATTTCTATTGATGACACAAACATACTGCAGTTCAAACCAAGTAATACAATATAAAATAGATTGAAGAAATCAAAACAAGTGTGAAATCTGCCCTATATAAGTGCTTCTATATACATACGTGACTGAGACTGTGACAGAATGAACAAACTCCATCTCTGCCTGTCCCAAGTCGTGGGTTTGAAACTCTTTTCTTTCTCTTGTTTGGATGTGTCATTCTGTCATCGGCAGAAATCTGTTTGCTTTTAGCAGCACATTGCAACAGCTCCTCACTGACTTCACATTGACAGGAGGGGGATCAATCTACAACGCTGCGCTGCGACAAACCCACCGACGCCTTGACAAAGACAGACTATCACCATGTAACTGCAGCTGTGTTTCTGCAGAATCTGAGAAAAATGAAATTATCTGCGTCAAGGGTCTTCGACTCGACTCAGCGCTAAAAACGCATCAACCGTGTGTCGAGCAAGAAGAAGCGCATGTTTCAAACTAAAACATTTAAAAAGAGAATTTGCTGTTTGTGAGCATACAGACGAGTTCAAACACTTCAGCAATGTGAACAGATTTATGGCATCTGACTAAATAAAACAGGAGTGAAAAACAGGGTTTTATAAAAAAAAAAAATGTAAAAGAGAAAGAAATATGGATGGATGGATGGATGGATGGATGGATGGATGGATGGACGGATCACAGAGCACCTGTGCACCCATCATGCTTGAGCACTTTCAGGCCGTGAGGGATTGTGGGTCCAGAAGGCTGCTGACAGAGCGAGCAGGGAAACTAGCGTGAAATGGAGCAAGAGTGTGGAAGAATAAGCAAAAAAAAAAAAAAGAAGTAAAGAACGGAAAAAGGACAAAAACTGCCGGGTTCAGTGTAAGTTAAGCTGGTGAAATTTAGCCTTTTTTTTTAAAATATGTATGAGCGTTTTGAGAGAAAGAAGCTGTTTTAGCTTTTTGACTTCTAGAGCGACTCCAATGTCACGATTCCCACTGAATGACTTTGACATCAGCCTGCTGTTAGTCTGAAACACTGAATCCAGCACATAAAATCTTGTGGAATCAAGCAGAAAATTCAATTTACAATTCCACCTTTATATAAGAGTGTTTTGTGTGTGATGAACTGATCTTTCAAACTGTGTTGACAGGCTACAAACTACTCATGATTTACAGTAGTTTAACTGCAGTCACGCTGCTCAGTTATAGCTGCTCTGTTACTAACAAAAAGAAGCAACTTGAAGTGATGGGAATCAATATCTATTTAATAAAATTGTAAGAGTATACAATTTATGTAGTGCATAGAAGCAGTAGCCTATTCACCCGGCACAAAAACAATGAGAATCTCCATTTGGATGATAGCATCAAAAGTAAATACAGATATATACACTAAATTCTGAATCTAAAACATAGGAATAAATACACTTAAAGTGACAGTTCACACAAAAATTGTAATTCTGTCTACTCACCTTCTTGTTGTTCCAAACCTGTAAGACCTTTGTTCATCTTTGAAAAACAAATTAAGATATTTTTGATGAAATCTGAGAGCTTTCTGACCCTCCATAGACAACAACGCAACTACGTTCAAGCCCCAGAAAGGTAGTAAGGACATTGTTAAAATAATCCATGTGACATCAGTGGTTCAACCGTAATTTTATGAAGCTATGTGAATACTTTTTGTGTGCAAAGAACACAAAAAGAAAATAAGAAATTGTTGAATAAAGTCGTTATTTTTGTTTTCTTTACGTGCAAAAAGTATTCTCGTAGCTTCATAAAATTACGGTTGAACTGATGTCACATGGTCTATTTTAAGGATGTCCTTACTACCTTTCTTGAATGTGGTAGCTGCATTGCTGTCTATGGAGGGTCAGAAAGCTCTCAGATTTCATCAAAAATATCTTAATTTGCGTTCCGAAGATGAACAAAGGTCTTACAGGTTTGGAACGACATGAGGGTGAGTAATTAATGACAGAATTTTCATTTTTGGGTGAAATATCCCTTTAAACATTTCTCAAAATCCTCTTTCATGTTTCAAAACATTGATGTCTGTAGGGAAACATTGATCTTTGAAACAACAAATGGTGGCATCAGGTCTAGTTGGTAATGGCTTGTTATTTGAGTCATTGCAAGCACCAAAAAACCAAAGCAGCTCTTCACTATCACAAAATACAACATACCCACTAATAACGAAAATATGACACAAGCATATAGACCTAGTTTGATCATGTTAAATTATTGATGACTGTAAATCACAGATGACTCAGTGTGAACCCATAAAAACAGAAAAGAAACCTTCTCAGAGTCAGAGGATAAATATTTGCTGAAGATCTTGATACACTGAGTGAGGAGGGGAAGAAGGGACAAAGAGACGAAAGTCGTTGCCAGGTTGAGACAGAAACCTGTTTTCAGTGCACGTATTTGACAATCCCCTGGAGTGAAGAGCGATCTGGAGAGGTCTATTATAGTTGAGGAGGAGTGGGAAAACTCTTCAACCATGAAAGAGGTCCGGTGACACACACATATGCAGAACCGAGAGTTTCCCTTGAATCTGTGTCTTTGTCTTAAAGCGAGGACAAGACACAAGCCTAAACATGCTGAACTAGGGCATTTATGTGCACTAACCACAATAGAGCTGTCAAAAGCCACAGGAACGAGACGGAGCTCTGACCTCGTTGACCCCCGGGAGACCCTCAGTGACCCTGAGCCTGGAAACTGACAGGCAGAGAAATCCACAGTGAAGCCCACAAAACTTTCTGCTCTGTAACTCAACAGCCGCTCTCCTCAGAGAACAGAGGCCAGGTCACATCACTCGCAAAGACAAGAGGACTTGACAAAGAGGATGGAGATTAAAAAAGCAAAGAGAAGAGGAGCCCTCAAAAGAGAGAGGGACAAGAGTGCTTGAGAGGAACATGCAAATGTGGAGATGGGACAAGGAGAAGGAGAAGGAAGAGAGGCAAATGTGAGACAGAGAAACATATGGTTGAGTCTCGCAGATGGTGGAGACATGCGGCCAAACACAGAGAGACAGCGATGAAGAAAGGAGTTTGATCTGCTCATGTGTGTTTCAGTAATAGGCTCTTGGGAAACACAGGCCGCACACTTTAATGAAATACTAATGCAATAATATTGAAATGCTTGAAGATGGCTAAGGGCTGTTTCTTCAACTTCTGGTATTTTTATATCCCAGTTCTTGATTTTTATTAAGACTAACAGATTTTCTTTCTCCGTTTCATTAAAATGGTCTTGGAAACTTTTTATTTTTTTTTAATAATGTCTTCATTTATTTTGCCACTTTTCAAGTGAATTTTATTTATAGATCTTACTGTTTTATTGTTATTCCAGTTGCAGACTTTCAGGCTCAAACTACCAAAAACTATTTTTAAAAATATAAATTATTGGGTGTTTAAAACTATTGTGAAAAAAATAAACATAAAACATTGTAGTATTTATTGTGTTAAGTTTCGTTTTTTTTTTCTTCTTCTTCTTCTTCTTTTATTGTTGATGATTTATGTACTTTGTGACGTAATTTCTTTTTTTCCCCTAAAGTTAGTGTATTGCTTTAGCAAAGAGATAGTGTCGCTGAAGTGCTTGAAATATGAATTGTAAAAAAAAAAAAAAAAAAAAAAAAAAAAGAGAAAAGAAATATTAAATATCACTTGTGTGCAGATTTTTCAGATTTATTGAATTATTTATTGATGTAACAATTACTCCACTGGAGGCAAGCATAGTGAGAACCCAAATGCAGTTTATTAAACAAAGTGTAATCCACAAATACAAACAAACGACTTGACTTGAACAGACTTGGCATACACAAACTAGACTCACCGACAGCAGGTTACAACATCAATACACGACGAGAGACAATGGCAACATGATGGCTACTTATAGCCAACAATACAGGTCATATGACAAGAACCAACCAATGAGAGACAGGACACATGACTAAGACAACCAATGAGCAAACAGAACTGAGAGTAGCATGACAGAACAATAACCAATAAGAACATGACACAATGAACAAAGCAACCAATAGCAGGAGTACATGAAGGCAAGGGAAGCATGACACAAACAGGGACCATGACTACACTTCAAAATAAAAGACATGAAAACATGAACATAAAACAAAACTCAAAACCCCACGTTACAATTGATTGATTAATTATTATCCATCTTTTCCCATGAAATTGTAATTTTTGTCAAATTAAGCAAAAAGTGTGAAAATATTACTTGTGTGTATGCAAGATACATAAAATGCTAGCTCTGGAATTAGCCTTGGTACTTAGCCTTCTGTGTAGCCTATATACACTTTTGGACATTTTTCATTGATTGTTAACTTAGTAGAAGTAGTTAACTACAGAGTGTGAAATGTTTTTTATTTTTTTAAGGGAGTTAATTTTATAAAGCTCCACTTAGTCTACATAAGGCCACATAGTCAAATAAATACTGATGTATTATATATATATACTGATACTGATATATGCTCCACCAATAATACATCATATCTGTAAAATATAAAACCCTCATTTTGATTGAATGCAGCTACATTCGGGTCATTCATCCTGCAATCTGACTGACAGAAGGACGTGTGAATGTGACGGCTGCCTAATTGACACGTCATGATTTAATTTGAAAGAAAAAGGTCAGTGAGGACACGGACAGAGAGCTCTGTGCTCTCAGATGAGACCAAACTTGCAATTAACTCTAGAATAATGTCACAGCGCTCTGATTCTCGCATCGTCCAGTGTCAATTTATGAGACAGAGAGAGACAGACAGAGAAAAAGAGGTGAGGCAGATATATAGCCCTGTTAGAGAGAATTATAAAGCTCTGCAGACACTTAATTTGATCTCAGATAGGATGATAATAATATTTGTAGCCCAAGGCAACAGTCAAGCTAAGCGAGTATGAAATAGTTCATTACAGTCACAACAAAAGACCCACAAGGAGAAACGACCCACCATAACAACACATGTGAATTCACTGGTTGAGACAAGAACTGCAGAGGTCAAGTGTTATTTGGGCTAATCTGATAGGAGAACATCTCTGTTCATATCTTAATGATGATCTTTATATGAAATGATGCAGTTTGTAAATGTGAAAGGATGCTTAATACTGGAGCCAGGTTTAGATCTGAGACCTAAACTCCTGCCAGAACTGAATTGGTAATGATAAAAAATGCTTTTCAAGATGCTTTTAAGTCAACAACAATTTGGGAAACAAGTTCAGAGTCAACTGTTGTTCACTTCAGAGAGCTTCTTTGTGTTTGTAAATGTGTTTTTGTGTTCATAGAACTGAAGCCAATAATAAGGGATTTATACTCAATTTATGGTTCATTGGATTGAATAATTGTTATTGTGTAAAAAATAAAGTGACTAATAAAGATAAATTTCACCACACTATATCTGAAACTGTGTTCAGCTTCTCAAAACATTCTCAGAGTATATTAGAAGAAAAATCCCCTTCAGTGTTCTAGTAACACATCTTTAAATGGTATTTTCCTCACACACGCATTTGTAACTAAATTGTCAGTTCAGTTTCTGCTTTGATCTGCAGAAGTGTTCCATTACATCTATTTTTACACCAGTTTCTGAGGTATTTTTAAACAGCTATAAAATCACAACTCTTCATTTTGGTGCAGCAGCGCACCAGTTTATTTTGACTTCCAGCAGAACGGTTGTTCTAATAACATACAACACGTGAAATGATTAATATAATTACTCTAGAATCTAACCAGCCTCATTATTTGCTTCAACTTCCTGAGCGATTCAATTATTTGCTGAGCACTTTCAACAAATATGTGTTGACGCTTCGGCCCTTAAGGTCATTTACACCATTTTGTGTTTGTAAGCAGAATAAATCAAGCTAAACGGGTTTCAAATGCTCGCAGATCTCAGCTCGTAGTGTTAATTATATCGTGACGGGTTCTTGTAATAATTGACTTCATGTTGAGTGAGTTTTGGCTTGAGTTCTGTCCATTATTAACCTCATATTCTTCATTTTACGCTCAGACTGGCCATGATTGTTTCTTGATGAGTGAAATCAATGAACTGTTTGGTGTATAAATCACAAAACACAAGCTAAAGGGCTAATTATTCATAGGCTGTTAAGAGTTTAATGTGCTGAGCTGGAGTCATTGTGACAAATGTTTATGAGTCATGGATAACATGCTGTTGATGTGATTTTTTAAGTGATATTCACCGTTAGTGGCTATGACTTTCCAACTTTCTATTTGGAAAAGAGCAATAAAGAGTTGCTGTTGTTGTTTTTTTAAACTTTAAACTTTTGGATGTCAAGGATCCCCAAATATTGTCTAAGCTTTTATGCTCTCCAAGGCTGCATTTATATGATCAAAAATTGTAAATATTATTAATATTATTCTTGTCATAGCAAAGCAGAATTTTCAGAAGCCATTACTCACTTGTCAATAGCAAGTTCAAATCAATTGCAGTTATTTGAAATAGGAATCTTTTGTAACATTATAAATGTCTTTACCTACCTGATCTCATGACGAAAACATACCTGTGGGAACTTTTTCGCAAGATGCGAAATACGTACCAATAAGTACATATTACTGTGGTTTCCAACAGAAATTATCACTAGAGGCAGTAAAATATCGAGCACTTGTAATCGGTTTCGTGCACAGTTATGATTACAGCTCCATATGTTTTGCTTTCCGAACATAAAAAGCTTGCTCAGTAGCTCAGCCGGCACAGAATTGGACTTAGGATGGTGAATCCTTGGGTATGAATCCCATCAAAAACATGACTAACGATGAAAGAGCTGATAGATGAGAGATCGAAAAACAAGCTAAAACGGCATGATTGTGTTTTTACATCAAATTCCCTTTTGTTCATACTATGGGGTAGGTTTAGGTGTAGTGCAGATGGTACGTTATTTTAAAATGTCACAGAGCATTAGACTTATAGCATCACTCAACAGACATTTCAAGTCAGAACTGCAGTGATACGTACAAAACCAACGTCACATAAAACGTACCATATGTACGTTCATCTGTTCTGGGGAAAAAACCAAACACTCTTTTAGCACCACTCAGACATGGTGGTATTTCGCGTCTTGCGAAAAAGTTCCCACAGGTGCATTTTCGTCATGAGATCAGGCTGGTCTTTACTGTTACAATGTCTCATTAAAAGTATTAATTTCTTTTTTATTCATTTCTTTTTTGTAAATAAAATTATTAATTTCAAACTTTTGAATGGTAATGTATAAAAACCTATTCATGGTGCTTTAGAAAAATATTGTGTGATACATATAATGTAATAAAAGCAACTTATTGTTTCCTAAATTTAATATTTTTTTTATTTATTTATTTTGTATGATAATAATAAATAAAAGTAAAAATTCATATACTGAAATGTTTAATTAATATTAATTTATTAAACATTTTCAACATTAACTCAGATTTATTAATAAAGAGTTTTTGTTACATTTAATATTCTTGCAAAGTTAACTTTAAAATATGAAAAAAAAAACTGATTTGAAATTTGAAAAAAAAAAAAAAAAAAAAAACAGTCCAACCGCACAACCAATTAGACATGAATTCCCTTTCAAATCTTTCTCTCGTGTGTCTCATTAACACTTCAAAGCATTTCATTCAAATCAAACCTTAATTTTAGCAGATCACAGTTTCATACTTTTAATAGTACAGTTTGTTGAGCCTTGTCTTATCAGTCCTTGTCTCTGTGAAGGAAGAAATTGGAAGATGACAGGGTGGTCAGCAGGAGGAGTGACCATGTGCTTTGTTTTGTCATGGTTCAGTGTGTGTGATGTGCTTTTTATAGCAGTGTGTTATAGATTTAGCCGCTGTAGCCTCAGGCCGCAGCCACTGGCTGACAGAGCGCTGTGATTGGTCAAAGTCTTCCAGCCCAGCTGGCCATTTGCCCTCTCGGGGTCGAGACAATTAAAACCATAAAGAAAGTCTTCCTCGCTCAGCGGATCAGAGCTCTTTCACCTCATCTACCCATCCGTTCCTGATTCAGCTCCAAACATTCCCACTCTTTTGTTAAACTATTGTCTCTCTCTTTCTCCCGATGGCGATCCGCAGCTCCCTGGAGGCTGTTACATCACGACACAGGAACAGATGAGGCCAGACTGAATGATGCTGCTGTGGGATTTACCACATTGATTCTGCTCATATGCACACACACACTCTCACACATACGTAAGCGCTGCTCAAACACATGTATACATGTATACACATATACACATACAAGATAAACGCTCTTAATTACACATGCATGCAGCGCTTTGTGTGCAAGCAAAACACACACACATGCACAAGGGTGATGGCAAGGACACAACTTCAGGCCACATCTATTTTTGTTTGTTTATGTTCATATTTCTGTGTCTTTCATTATGTAGCCCCATATTTGAAAGTGAGTTGCAGCAGCAGCTCTGTGGATGTATTTGTTTGATATTTAAGGGTCATAATGTGCATTTATGTAGTAATTAATTATTATAATTAATAAAAAATAATTAATAATAGCTATATATATATATATATATATATATATATATATATATATATATATATAAATAAATAATAGATTTGAAATATTATGACCCATTTGACCTTACTCTTCTCTATTCATCTCTACTTGTGCGTCCCAGATCTAAAGAAGCACAAAAGCATCAATCATGACGCCCTTTACAGCTGGAATAAAATAACATGTTCAGCATAAACCAACATCTAATCAAGCGATCTGTCACACTAAACCAGATTCAAAGCTCAGCTGGGACTTCAGTCTAAAAATACTGGATATTTGACTAAGGCAGATAGACTACAGTCATAAACCCTACTAAAGCAGAAAATGTAGGATCAGTAAAACTAGAAGTGACTTACACATACTGTGCAGAGAGAGACTGTAATGCTAAACTGTTATTTTTTTAATCATTTTATTACATAATCGACCCAACACACCCTGAGGAAAAAAGCCTGAGGAACAAACTCTGCGGTAGGAACCTTGTTTAAACAGAAAAAGTGCTTTGCACAGAAAAACCCTCACTAAACGCTCTCTCAATTGAAATGTCCACCTAAATACTGCTTGTTTGAAGAATCTGAGCTTTCGTGAAGTTTTAATCAGTGGGCAAATAAAACCAGCACAGACGAGACAGACAAGCTGATTATGTTATTGCTCAAACTCTCATTTCATGGCATATTTGCAGTAAATCAGATGTGATTGAAATCAGTAACTTCACTCCAGACTCCAGCCTACCTAAGATATCAAGGAAACACTTTAGAGAATGAGCAGAGATTGAGAAGAGAGTGATAATTACCCTCAAACGCAGACTAATTAAAAGCTTCTGCTGATCTGGTTCATCTCTAAAGCACCACGCGTTAAAGCCACATCAAACTCACATCAACACGTCTGAAACTCTAGAGCTCAGAAGGGGAGGATATGTCCCACAGCACATATTCAATCTGTCAATAAGTTTCAGCTGATACCAGTGAAAGATGACAAATCTTATACTGTGTGAATGCAGTTGGTCACGAGAATTCACCACGTCAACCCGATGAGTTTTAAACTAGATTTTATTGTAGACACGTTTGTTTGTCATTGACTCATCAACATGAAAAATGGTGAATTTACATCAGTGTTTCTTTTATTTAATTAGTCTAAAGAA
This sequence comes from Spinibarbus caldwelli, assembly GCA_039654775.1. Classification (NCBI taxonomy): domain Eukaryota; kingdom Metazoa; phylum Chordata; class Actinopteri; order Cypriniformes; family Cyprinidae; genus Spinibarbus; species Spinibarbus caldwelli. The sequence continues at coordinate 17,789,079 of CM077229.1, read as the reverse complement.
GAATGCTGGACAAATTCAACAGATTGAAGTATTAGCAGTATTTATTTGTGCTTGTGTGCTCCTACAGTGTGACGGCCAGCTTGACATTTCGCCTGGCAGCCTGACGGCCCGTCTCCTCTATGTCATAATCAATCCAATTATAGGATTACATCACACTTTATTGAACAGTCCTCTGGGAGCCAGTTTGTCCAGATCTAATCCGCATTATAAAACTAGACACTTCTGCTATTTGTGAGGGATTCTTGAGTTTTTCACTTTTGCTCTTCCCACTGAGCCCCTCAAATCCTTCTTCAGCAGCATAACCATCCGTCTGAAGGGCTTTATCCTTAAAACCATTTAAAGAGGCCATAAATACTTAAATACCATCATCTTCCATCATTTCCATAGAGCTTTATAAATCAGCATAAACAGATTGATGGCCATTAAACTACAGCTTCCCCCTATGATGGGTAGATGTGAATCTGATGGATAAATGAAGGCTTTATAAAGGGTGCAGCTCTTTGTATTTTATATATTTCTTTTTCTCTCTTTCTCTTTACAGTTGATCCTAAACATCCAATCAGCACGAGCCGCCAGCCGTCTCACAGGTGATGAATGAGGCTCCAATGCAGCTCTGACTAAACCAGTGACAGCGTTACTTTCTCAGACAAATGACTCTGATCTACGGCACAAACTGAGGCTGAATTAAAGCCTGTAATAGGACTGAATACGGGATCCTGCAATCAAACACAAAAGTGAGTGAAACTAAACTTCAAACACTTTGAGCACCACACACACAAAGTAAAACTGCTAACAGCGGCAGAAGTCTGGAGTGAGCGATGCAGAACCACGAGCCCTGACAGCGTGAGACTCTTTGTGTTTAGCGGTGAGGTCAATATCATTAACACACACTCAGTAGTGCTCTTTAGTGTGCGGTCAGTACATCTCAATTTATCCTACCCTAAAGTTTTTTGTGGTATGAACAGTGACAGGTGATACCACCATAGTATAGTACCATAGTACTTCTGTACATCATATTTATCAAGGTACTGAATGATTACCATATTGCAGGGTTGTCAAACTGGTTTCTATATCCACTAAAGGGAAAATTAACAGGAGATAGTGTTGTCTCATTGAAAATACGTGCTTGTGACGACGTTTTAGAAGCACCGATATTACATACCTTATTTTACATTTCATGGCAGTTTCAAAGTGAAATATCCAGTGAGTGGTGCTAAAACATGCGTTCAATACATTACCATGGCGCATTTTTATTACGTTAGTACAGGAACGTATTGCGGCGGTGCAGAATTCAAATGTCCAGGGAGTGTCACTAAAAGGTTAATGCTCTATCATGTTGCAAATACCTTCTGCACCAAACCCAACCCTAAACCTACCTGATAGTGTTAACAAATGCAAAAGTGATATAAAAGCATGATGCAACCATGCTATTTTAACTTGCTTCTACGTAGGTTTGAGCTGTTTTGTTGAATCATGGTTTCGCAGGATTCGTACCAGAGCATTAGTGCCTATTGACCCATACATATGAAGCTGTGTGATGCTAACATTCAAAAGTATCAGTTTTCAAATCTTGCAGCATGTTAAAATTGTTTTGAAATCATACCATAATACTGTGCAAGGAATTGTGTGAAAATTAGGCTTTCTTAATCAAAATTCTGGCCCTCTAAATCGTACTTTGTGTGAAAAGGAATAAAGTTATTGGAATTTAACTGTCTCTAGTGTTCATTTTAGCTGGAAACTGCAACGATTCATATGTATAGGTATGTTGTTTTGAGTTTTGCAGAAGTGTAGGTAGAGGCACGCATTTCCAATGAGCTTGGGTAGGTTATTTTATTCTATTGACGGCTATAGTTTTTCTGCATATAGTTTTGTTTCATCTTTCTTTCCTTGCAACGTATAGTTTGTATAAAGTATTTTTTAATCTTTATATTTTAAAATAAATACACTATTATGATATTTTCAAGACAATAATTGAATAATTTCATTTTACTTTAATACAAGAATGGCAATATGACAATTAAATATATTTTTAATTAATTAAAAAAATATATATTACATTTATAATAATATAATTAAAAATTGTTTACTTTTGTCTTTTTAATATTATGCTTACACAATATAAATTGTTTTTTTTTATACATTAGAACTGCCTTTAAGTTGTAAGATGAAGGTCCTTCGCAAAGGACAATCATATTTGGGGTCACTGGCATCAAAATACCATTCGTCCTTCAAAAAATACCATGGTTCATTTGTAACAAAAAAAAAAAAAACATACTTTTTAATTAATGTGAAAAGACTAAGTCACCAACATATGTCATTTTTAGATGTTGGTATGACAAATTCGAATTTATTATTAGACTAAACAACACTAACCAGCATAAACTGGTCTGAACTTGCAAAACTCATGCTGATCTATGGTCTGTTCAGGAGGGTGAGAACTTGATCTTGATCTCACCTTGAAGGCGATACAGATACAGATGAGTCAGACAGCAACTGATTAGCAGCTTCAGCACACCTGCAGTACGGCCAGAATATATCAGCTCTAGTCATAGCTGAGGATTATGGGAAAAAACGGTGCTCACACTGGGGAAAAGATTACACGGGACACCAAACTCAACTGACATCACAAGCTGCCAGAAACATCACAGCCGTGTTCCCCTGCTGGATTTTTTTCTCTATAATCTGATGTCTGGATCCCTCAACCATCAGCAAAGTTCCTTTTTAATCTTTTGAAAGGAAACAGCAGAGTTCCTCCTTGCTGTTCTGAATCTCCATCTCCGCTTCAGCTTCAGGTTTGAGTCTCAGCAAGAGGCGAACAGAAATGATGGGCAGAATCGATAGAGACCAGAGGGCTGTAGATTTCAGAAAGAGGCTGATAGATGAAGAGACACGAGGTCTGAGACATCGCCTTCTGCCTCCAAACAAAGCAAGACCTCAACTCAGCAGAAAGAGTGAAACACGGCTCCAGCTTTCATCATTTCTCAAGTGGGCTGAAAACACACACAGCTGTGATTAAACACACTAAAGGTCATTGTGTTTCCTTGAATACAGCCGCACTGCTGGTGCCAGAACTCTGAAAGCAGAAAAGACCGAAGAACTCAATGCAAGAAATGACAAGTGTGAAAAATGAAAACATATTGCAACATTGTGGAAATTTTGGATCGCTCTTCATACTGCACTAGGGATGTAATGATATTATCAATATCGTGATATCGCAATAGCAAAACTGTCTCGATATTATCATGGTCACATGACGGCAAAAAGTGTAGTTTTTAAAATATATTTAAACTTCTTATTCTAACATAAAAGCTCTTTAAAGTTGTGTTTTGGGCTATTATGCTTTGGCACAGGATATGTCAAACGAATTAAAACCGAAAGCACAATATGGCTTAATTCCTTCATCAAGTCTGTTTTCGCTTCAAAGCAAAGCGCCCACTTCGTTCAGGCGATCAGCTCATGATCCAGCGTTTTCCTCTCCTCAGAACGTCTGAAGTCTGAAAAGTTATGCTTTATTTTTGTGGCAGATGATTACAGCTTTTCACTAGATTTGTAGCGAGATGCGTTTTTGTAAGCATGTTTTTACTGAAGCTGGAGTTTTCCTTCAAAATAAAAGCTCTACTGCCATTTCCATCAAAAAAAAAAATCTAAAAAGTGTAGTATGAATTGCTGACAGCTAGCGGTTTAAATGCAGTCCTAATTCAAAATATCTCTTTCAAGTTTCGAAATTTCCATATAGTAATGTAAAGCAAAAAATAATATACCTATGAAATATTCATTTTCATTTATTTTACAGTGCAATTGTTTTACAATATATGGCTATTACTGTCATTGTTGTTGTTATTATTGTTATATTCTAATTTGTTTGGCTTCTAAAATACCAGTGTGAATGGAATTTAGACTGAGACAGTATATCACAAATAAAAAGAGGGTTGAGTCCCCTTTAAAGTTCAGGTACATGTCAATTCACTGACTTTTTTCTGACTTCTTTTTTCTTAGTTAAGAACATGGGTTGAAGCTCTTAATTTTGAACTCTCAAATTTTAATTTTTTTCCAATTCTTCATTTGCCTTTTTTTATATATCGTAATAAATATTGCATCGTGGACTTTGTATCGCGATATTAAATATTAAAAATACATAACTATTGAATAAGTATTGAAAAAAAAAAATTCAATTTTAATTTGAGTGGTAAGCAAATTCACAGTCAACATTAGACTAAAATAACACTTTCACTGAACGTTTCCCAATGTATTTTAGAATTTTTTTTTTTTTTTTTTTTTGGTTAAGGATACATACAATCTGTCAAAAAATGTCATGTAGGAGAATAATTTGATATGAATGTTGGTAAAATATAAAATTAAAATGACAACACAAATACCTTTAAATAAATGTATTATTATTATTATTATTATTATTATTATTATTAAATAAATAATTTATTAAATAATTTATAGTCAACATTCCTCAGGCTTCAGGATCGTGTCTATCATATCTTAAAATGTAAGCAGGTTTCTCACCAGACTTAGGAACAGATTTAATAACACACTGTCACACTTGTGTTTCTCAATAACAACTGCTCTCACTTTTCTTTTCTGATGAACTCGTATTGAAATGCAAAGCAAATCTCATGTAATATTAATAGAGAAGCGGCAGACACCTGTATGTTTATTAGCATCTTCCAAAAATGAATGTGACAGCTCATGTGATTCATGACACCTGAGAAGCAGCAGTGTCAAGCGTCTGCTTTGATCATGTGACCTTGTGTGATCTAATAGCTTTCTATGATAATCAGCAATCTAAAGCGCGCACACACACACACACACACACATTCATATTAATTCATTGTGAATGAGTTCTCTGGTAATGGAAAGCAGTATAAAGGTCTCAGTCAGCGCTGGGAAGATATTCATTAAAATGTGAGAAAAAGGAAGTTAATAATGGTCAGATTTCTCCTTTTATACCAGACGAATTGAGAAATTGAGATTTCTGATTTTAGTTTTGTGCTCCAATAAAGTGAGATCTATAACCAAAATGAACTCATCAATCATACTGGCATATTTTACAATAACGGATGCTTTCGGAATTAATGAATCTGAACCTCCTTCTCTTGAAAAGTCAATTCAGACTTGAGATGTTCAGACCTGCACACTACTCATACTACTGTTGCCTGTAGTACATATATTGTACACAGGTTTTTCATACATTTTCTATATCTGTGGGCTATTCAGGTGACCAACGTATATTGTGGCATAATGTGTTTTAAATAAGAGGTAGTATTCAGTCTGTACTGCACAGTAAGCAGTATGCTATTATTCAATTTTGAACATAGAAACCCTTAGAAGAACTTCAAAGGTCAAAGGTCAGGTTTGAGAAGCACTTGGCAAACACTCTGTAAGTCATTCCTCAGTAAAAGAAGAGAGATAGAGAGCATCTGTTAACATTCATCAGACATACAGCAGCTTTGTGATTCTTTTATAATGTGCCTCATTTTTCATCTCTAGTGAAATAGCCTTCAGGTTTATGACTGTCACTTTCACACTGATGGTGAGTCGCTTTCAAAACGCCCCTCGTCCGACCTTGATGATTAGCTTTAATGAATTCTAGAAGAGATTACCATTATCCTTGGGATTTTTTGTATTAAGGGCCCGACTCTGAACATTCACACTGAGAGACGGGCAGAGATAGCGATCGAGACTCAAAAATGAGGAATTTTAAAGTGCAGCTTATGCTTTGGTTTTTGAAAAAGTAGTGAGGGATGATGGGTAGATTTTGTGAGTCAGGTTTGGGGGAGTAAGGACACTGAAAGGGCAAGTAAGAAAGAAATAAAAGAGCGAGACAAAGGAAACTACAGAGAAATGATAGTGTCACAGTTGTACTGATCATAAATAATAATAATAATAATAATAATGACGTGTAGAATAGAGCCGGAACAGTGCAGTGAAAGGTGACCTTGCAAAGGACATGAACTGCAAAAACGAGCAAAGAAATGAACTCATTCAAAACAGGAAAATAAAAAACAGGCCCATCCACCTCAAAACCAATCACTCACCTCAGAAAATACTGTATATGCAGCATCTAAAAGTGTCTGGTGTACGTGAGCATCAGATGTCCTCAGACGTCGTGCTGTCAGTCTTTAATATCTCAATCTCTCAGATTAATACTCATAGTTTGATCTCCAGCTCTGGCGCTGTGTCACTGATCTCCCAAGACTGAGGAAATTACCCAGAATGCTCTGTTCTCACTGTAATCTCATAAAGTAGGAGTGCCCCAAAGGTGACTGTGATAAATGTCATCATTCCCATCATGCAGTGGGTTGAAATAAATCTGAAGGTCACATGTGTGTGATCTGATCTCTAGGTACATGAGCTTTACATGATTCAGCCAGAGGAACTTGTTCCTGGATCAACATGCAGGAAGTTCAAAAGGAAAAACAGCCAGAGCAATGAATGGCACTGGGATTTGATTGGACTGATTAGTTTGTGATGGTCTGGATCACTTCCCAGTGTCCGGCTCATCATACACACACACACACACGCTGATGATCCTTTCAGCACTTTTAACAGAAAACGCAGATTAGCCCATCCGCTTTTATCACACATTCGCTTTCTTTTGCTTTTGTCCGTATCTGTCACTCACATGCTGCTGTCAAGACTTAGAAGAGTCCAGAGCGACTCGGCCTCTTTTTGATAGATCATTGATCTCTCTCTGAGAAGCACTTACTGAAGATCAATATCTAAGTAAGATCACGTCTCTCAAAGGATGTGCTAAATGCTACTTCAAACGCTCACAGTCTCTTTCTCTTGACGAACAGATGATTTGCTCCATTACAGTCTTCATAGAAGCAGATTATATTGACAGCAAACACAAAACAACCAGCTGGCAAGTCAAAATTGAAATAAGAATAAATCAATTTGACAGTAAAGCATGCTTTTATTGAGTAAGTCATACAAAATGTATATTTTTAAACAGTTTTCTCTTTAACTGGATGCCACTCATGTAACATGCTACCATTAAAAACATGTATCATTGCACGTTTAAAATACAGTATAAGTAAAATATTTACGAAATCTACACTGTGCATTATACAATAATCAATATAGTCTAGTATTTTCCATGTATTTCTTAAATTCGCTATAGCTGATTGCTCACTCAAAGAGCTTTATTTTCAACTACAGTCTGAAGAGTCCATTTTATCATCCTGCTCTGAGCAGCATCTCATTTGATGCACAAATTGACTCAGTGTTTGAGCACTAGATGATGAAAAAGGCTCTTGTTTTCCATAGAATTCAACCTAGCCATTAAGTGTTTTTGCAGCACACAGATTTGTGGGGGTGAAATGTCTAAAAGAAAGCGACTGCAAACGCTCACCGATAACTGATGCATTTATTAATCCATTCAATGGGAGCTAAAGAGCATCCTCACAACAACTCTCAAAAGCATCAGACAGTTTAATTCTTGCAGCTGAGGACACTTGTTGATGTAATGAAAGCTAAATGGATGAAGGGTGTCGTGGATGCAAACACACTCCGCTCCGATTCTTCATGGACTTTCATTCATCTTATTATCATTCTGCATGTGACTCTTCTGCGTCAAAGGCATGAAACCGATTACTGAACATCATACGACGGTATTAACTGCTACCCAACAACAAAGTCCATTTTCTTCTCTGGTTTGCATCATTCCTTGAATCTCTCTTCTCTGTCATTCCCTTTTTCACCCTCTTTGAGAGAGAGAGGAAGAGAGAAAGTGTTTGGTGGCTCTTTGTCTCTCATTTGCCAGTCACACTAGATGGCTTCTCTGATTAAGTTGCTCTAATTGGACTCTGCTTCAGATTCGGCAGGTGAACAATGGCTTGCTTTGATGAATGAGTCGTGTTGCAGTTTGTGCCGTCGCTTCTCAATCTGAGAGAAATCGTTATGCCATTAGCGACGGATCACATTCTAAAAGCCACAGATACAAAGAACTGAGTCTTAAAGTCAAAGAAGCAACAAAGCAAATGACTTAAAATCTCTCAGACTGAAGAAACAGTAAGAACCAGAGTGTGAGGAAATGCTTTCAACTGCTGTAACGAGCTTTTAAAACACGTCTGAGATGTGATCTGGCCTTAACCCGTTCGCTCTGATTTCATTTCTCTGTATTTTCCTCTTCTGCATGAGCAGAATGACAGAATGTCCCTGTTTCGAGACCAGAGGGGCTGCAACTGCTCCAACACTCAACACACAGATGGTGCCTTTACATAACGGACGCATTCATTACGTCCACATCATTTCTAATATGAAGCCGCACTTCACGCTGAAATCATTTCACCCTTAAGTTTAGCAGTGACATGCAACATTACAACGTATGTGTCAAAAGTATCTTAAGGTCACCAACTCGGTTTGAAAACAAACAGTTTCTTTGCACAAGCAGCATCCTTGACGTGACATTTGAACAACCAGACGTGACAATCTTTTTAGCAGGTGACAAAATGAAGGTCATGAAATTCTCCAGCCTCGTTAAAGGGTTTGGCGTGTTTGAAAATATTCAGAGAAACGATCGTACAGGACGTCAATCAATATAGTAGCAGTAATAAAAAAGGCTCATTAACGGCACGAGGGCATGTTAAGAGGGTTTAAAAGATGCTGTTCCTGATCTGATACTGTAGGTCACATGATATAAAACAGTCTGTAAACAAGTTATTCATTATCACGTATCCTGCGTAGAATACCAGCAGTATGACGCATAAGGTCAGAGACTATTAAGCCATTATGTCATATGATAACCCTTGTGAAAACGAAGTACACTTTAGCATATTTTCAAATAATATACTTTAATATGGTCCCACTTTATTTTAAGATCCAATTCTCAATATTATCAAACCATTAACTACAACTTTTGCCTCAATAAACTCCTAATTTGCTTCTTATTAATAGTTAGTATGGTAGAATATGGTCACGTAGAATATATGCTATATAAGTTCTAATAAACAGCCAATATGTTAATAATAAGCATGCTTATAAGCAACTAGTTAATAGTGAGAATTGGTCTTTTTACTAAAGTGTTACCCTTTAATATATTGCAAACTAAATGTAATATTTGCATACACTTAATTGCATGTCACTTAGAATTAAATGAAAATGTTTTATAATTTAAATTTATATTAAATGCAGTTGGCTAAATTTTACAGAGACCAACTTAAGTAAGACTTAAGTACATCTTTACTAGTGCTGTCAAAATTCACGCATTAACGCAGGCGATTAATTTTTTCCACTTTAGCTGCATTACTGTATCATTCCATATTAAAACGCAAATGAAACTACAAGCACGCGTGTCAGATCCGTGTCACAATCAGCAGCGGCAGCTCTTAAAGTAATAGCAGCCAAAATAACCTAATAACCCAGCTGCTGTGATGTCTGTTAATCAAAGAACAAAAGATAAAAGAGGAAATCAATAACTTTTGTAGTTTTAAGGATTCACCTATATTTAATTTAGAATTTCGTGTTTGATAACTTTATTCAATTTCTGTAGGCTATATATTGTGATTCATTTCAGAAATTTTAATGTTTTGTTTTTTTTTAATCAATTGACAGAACTAATCTTTATATGTAAGTTCACAATTATTTTTATTGTTCTTGAAATATAGTTAACGTGAACTACCGAATGTACCGACAAACATTTATGGTAAACTGAAGTATACTTTAATGTCATTTCTATTGAAATGTGTATGTTATGTATCTACATATATTTGTAATTACGCATCTGCAATGATGAAGTTGCAATTTAGCACATTTAAAATATATTAACTTTAAATGTTATATCAATCACACGGCAGCTAAAATTATAATTACTTTTATATTTACTTAAAATAATGTTCTGTACTTTCATGTGCTTTAGTGTGTAGTGTGTATCTAAACAAGTCTACTTCTTTAAATCATGAAAAAAGATTATTAAAACAATGATTAAAAATGTACTTTAAAGTTACACTTTTAATTTGACATTTTTACAAAGTGCACTTTTTTTTAAATATATACTATATATATATATATATATATATATATATATATATATATATATATATATATATATATATATATATTTTAATATATACTTATTTTTTTTACAAATACTTTTAAGATTTGAAGCACACTACAAGTGCACATGCACAAGCACACTTCTAACATTACCAAGAGTGCTACATTTTCGTAACTACCACTAAATATTTAAGATTTAATTACAGATTTAGTTAGTTATAGATTTACAGTCCTAAAAAAAAAACCCTGCTGGGAAATCCAGCTTAAGCTGGCCGCTGTGTTTTGGTACATGCTTGCTGGTCCAAGATGGTCATTGGCTGCTGCAAACTAGCACAAACGCACATTTATAGAGGAAGTGAGCAGGCAGGGGAGGAGAGTAACAGACACAGAAGCCCAGAGAGATTGATGATTGATGACTATATTCAAATGAATACAGAGAACTGTCAGGAACCCAATAGAGCAAAACACTGGCACAGAGAGAGTCTGATGTGAGCCAGTCCGGCACAAGCACACGCACACTTACAACGACATACAGTAGCACACACATCAATACAGAGACAAACGCACACTTTAACACCACACGCGTGCTGTGTGCTCTAATTCCCAAGACCAAACACAACCACAAACAGCCTAAAATACTTTTAGGATCAATAAACGCAAGAACTGAGTTGCCACTGACACTCCTTCACCTCTTTACACGAGCACAAAACAGGAAGTCACACAGAACCGGCTGGCATTGCAAACAGAACAATGAAAAATCACCCGGTTTCCCATGAGAAGAACATTTATTGCCTGTTTCAAAAGCATCACTGAAGCCAGACAAAGCCAAAGACATTTCACCGCCGTCTTACCTAATTTAGGGAGGGAATATTTGACTTTGAAGTAATCCTGGTAAAACTGCAGGAGTCTCTTGGTGATGTGTAGAGCGTAGTCCCCCGATCCGCTCTGGATGGCGTCAGGTCTGGCGTACAGCCGAATCTACAACAACGTAACATAAGAAGAGAGAGAACAAAAGTCAAAGAGTGTCAGCCACTGAATGAACTCTTGTACGGCTTTGGGTTTCTTTCTAACCTGAATTCCCTCAAGGATAACGGTTATGGACTTGAAAGATTAAGTTCCAAGGGTGATCCATGGTGAACATATCTGCCAAATGCCTTCATCTGGCTTGTGAATTTTGCATTTGTCTTTCAAGTGTACTTTTCTCCACCCCTCATCCACTGAGCAAAGCATTAAAAAGTATTACTGTCACCTACTCCACACGTAAAAAATCCTTTAATTTTCTTCACAGACTACAGGAAGATGAGCTTCAGTAGTCAGTGTTTTTAATTACAGAATTTCTAGTTAAAAATACTCTACCAATAATACCCTGAAGAGAGATCCTACAATCACAAAAGTATTGTTTTATATTTACAATGAACATTTTGTACCATTGTTTCTGATTTGATTGAGTCATTTGCAATGCTTCATGGGATGAGTAGTTCATTCACTCATAAAAGATGTAGACTTGCTCCTTTCGGTTTTCATATACTCAAAATCAAATCAAAGAGTTGGATGGTTTGATACACAGACTAATGTTTTATTAAACAACTCATTTAAAATTCTTATCGACCGAGAACCAAATATATACTCCAAGAACCAAGGCCATTGAAAAAGTAAGCAGCCCGTTCTACTGGAGTTATGGCGCCTTTAAATGAACTGCCATAATGTTATTGGACTGTAGCTGCTGAAACTCTCCTCCATACATTTATGTTCAAAATTTGATTATTTCCAACAATTGTAAGCCAGCTGTTTAATAAAATAGCATTTGTCTTTGGAAAAAAATTAGATTTCCATGATTTCATTATTCTGAACTATTACATGCATGTGAGAAAGAGAGAACAAGTGTGAGAGAGAAAGTGTGAGGTGTGGCTCTGTGGGAAATGTATTCCCACAGTAAAAATGATCTTGGACTCTTTTAGCCGAAGGCTGATGCACGGCACGGCTTTCTGAACGGGCATCCATCTAGTCAGAATGAATGTGTTCCTACACTAACAGAGTTACAGTGCAGAACAAGCAGGAGGAAAGGCTTTGTTTCAGAGCCTGGCAGCAATGCACATTGAATTATGTGTTGTTTACCTCACATGTTGCTGGCGTATCGATCAGCTCTATGTCTGATATAAAGATGAATGGGCGGCACTTAGGGCTGTGGAAATGATTCGAAGCTCAATCAAATCAATGTGATTTTAAAACAAACTGTAATTAGACAAAGCGCCCAAGTTGACAATCAAAAGATGCTTCATTAATCAGTCGACGTGGAGATTGTTCAATGCTGACTGCCTCATTTGTTTGTTTATTTGGTTGGTTTTGTTGAAGGCAGCTTGACGGAGACTTAAATGGGGTTAATTGAACTTTAATAGAGACTCTCTCCATGCGCGACTGCTCGACATTGATCCACTAACAAGCTCTTTCTGATGAAAAGATGAAGCTTTAGTCAATACATTCAGCACTTGACCTGATATTAACAACCTTTTGAGTTAGGGTTATCTCAGAGATACTTCAGGCGCTTTACAATTCATTTCTCTAAATGATCTTCTAGTTTTACACAATTTGATTCCTAGCTCCTCTAGCTAGTCACCAGCTTGTGCTGTGTAGACCAGTTAGACTGGTTTAACAGAACCATAATTCAGCCTGGATCAGCATAGACATTCATGGTGGTATAATGGGTGTTTTAATTTGGAAACCCACATAGACGTTTCAAGGCATTTGTATTCTACAGATAAAATCATGATTTTGTCCAATAAATGCACTAAACATGCTTTTTGATCAGGCTGAGTAATTTCATGAATATGTAATAAGCATATTTAGTATAGTGGTGTTGAATTTTGATTAGATAGTACAAGAAAATTTTAATGATAAGATAAATAAAAACTGACTGACACTAAATCAGTGGATTTAATAATGGCTGCTGTTATGAATGAAATATGCTGCTTTAAATAAATTAATTAACCACTTTCTCTTTTCTTAGCAGTTTAAATAATATAAGACACTAAGTACAAATTAAGCCTGGTCAGAAAGGGAAACTCTATTCAGTCTTAGTATTTTTATGTGTCAGAAATCATGAGTCTGAAGGGCCTGAGGGTCAAATTGTAATATGTGACGCACTAGAGAGAGTCCAATGGTCAATACATGCTAAACAAAGGTCACGTTCACCAAAACAGATGTGTGTGATGATGAAGACTCAGCATTATTCACACACAGCAGCAGGTTGACTAAACCCTGTAGGCTGGTAAAGAGAAACGATCCATGATGAAACAAATGATCTAAGCTCAGGCTTCAAATCATTTTGGAGAGCGGGCCACAGACGGCACGATCATTTACTGTCTGGTTCAGGAAATACATTTTTCTGTGGCTTCGACATCACTCCCTGGGGTTGCAGAATATACAGGGTTGTATCTGAAATGGTTTGGCCATAACTGGACATAATGTGAGGTATGGAACATAACAGTTAAATTGAATTAATTCAAAATTGCAAGTAGTCTTAATGGAGCATTCAACTTACTGTACAATCTGATTTTATAGCAGAACAACCAATAAAAATCAACAATCAGCAATTATGTTCACGTTAATGGAGTAGATTTTATGAGGGAATGTTAAAGACTGTAGCCAAACGAAGCACCTCTAAACCAATGAGCTGAACCACTTAAATTCCCATCAACCTGACTGAGCTGTCCAACACCCAAACAGACCAACCAAACAAACAGAACTAATTAACAAACAGAACCAATAAACAAACATACCAATCACAGAAGCATACAGAAAAACCTTTAAACTAAGAGAACAAAGATCCAAAAAAAATTCATTTAACAAACAGGACCAATAAACAATACCCAAGTGAAAGAGAGAGAGAGAGAGAGAGAGAGAGATAAGTATTGAGTAAACAAAACAAACATCAAAACAAAACCATTACACAAACACAACTAAAAAGAGCATCTAAACAGAACTAAATAACAAACATGCCAAACACTCAAGCAAAGCCAAAATCACACAAACAAATAAAATCTTTAAATTAACCGAACAAAGATCCAAACAATAACATTAAACAAATAGAACCAAGATCTAAACAGCACCAACAAATAGAACCAAATAACAAACATGCCAAACACTAAAGAAGAGTCAAAAAACAAACAAACAAGCAAAAAAAAAATAAATAAAAAAAATACTTTAAACTAACAGAACAAAAATCCAAACAAAACAATTAAACAACAGAACCAAGATATAAACATAGTCAACATCTGAACAGAATGCATCCAAACCAAATACCAAACGTTCAAGCAGAGCCAAAAACAAACAGAACCAAGATCTTAACAGAACAAAAACCCAAATGCAGCCATTAAACAAACAAAACCAACATCCAAACAACCAATAAAAACAATACAAAAAAAAAAACAACAAATTAATAAACTGAGAAGAAAAAAACATTCAGTAAGCAAACAGAGACAATAAACAAACAAAACAAGTGAAAATTGGTTCTATCAATCCGCATTTAATTGAACAAATGGATGGAAACATGTTAGGCTATAATATTACTAGATGTTGTTATTTTTCTCCACCTATGCAACCTTGTTTACATTACAAGAAAATCAATTTCAAAGGCAGACAGCATTATTACATTTGGATGAAAGATTATAACAACAAACCTTTTTATTCTTCAGAAAAACATACACTAATGAATCTTGCACAATTATGTGCATGAATAATGAATGGTATTATGAATAGTATTTGATTTTGTCATTAATATAGAGATAACAGGCCATAAAAAAAAGTTCCAAACGGCACTTCTAATTTATTAGTTTATCCTTAAACCCATCTCACTAATAATTTTTCACTTTTTGCATTTTTGGCCTTATATACTTATTTTACTGTAAAGGATTGTTAAACAGTAACCTAATATATATATATTTTCTTCATGGCTCATTAAATCCTAAAGTACAAATATAAAGGCACAGCTGTAGGTTAGAAGCCTGCAGTTCTCAGGAAACACAATCTCAGGCATCATTACTCTACTAAACATGCAGAGCATTATGCTGGATGTGAGGAAAAGATGAGACGAATGCATCAATAACTGTGTAACTGTGGCAATAAATGTTATAGTTAAAATTCATTGTTGTAATAACCCAAAGTAAAACTGTTCAACTGCCCCCCAATGGAGAACACCACCTGGCTCAGGTAATTTGGGTTTGAGACCCCTCATCTAGAGACTTAAAAACTGTTATATATTATACCCAACCAACTGCTGCAGGGTCTGACGTGATTTTTACATGTGTGTGTGTGGTAGATCAGTGTTTCCCCATAAACCCAGAGTAATAACTCAACTCTCCTCTCCAACGTTCCTCTCCCACGATCTTTCCTCTCTTTATGATGAATGGTGCGAGGGGGCTACCCTGCCGCTTTAATGTGATTGATGGGGGATGCTAGCGCGTGGCTAACCGCTACAAGCCGCAGTGTGGGTATAAGTGCCCCAGATAAAAGCACACTCTACAGTCGGCAGTGATATAAAGGAGAGCGCGGTCATGCTGAAGGAGATCAGATTAATTACACTAATATGAGGAGGAGGCCGGCCAAGGGCACGCAGCAGGAACCACTGAGGAAGCCGTCAGGAAGTGTCTAATATGACAACAGGGCTTTGACTGAATGTGATATCAGTAAACCATGTCTCTCTGTTGGCAGACAGATGATGCCGCTTAGACTGAGGATTCAGTGCCAAAAAATAACATTTAAGTGCAAGTGATGAAAGTAATAGAGCAATATTATCTTAATGACTAAAGTTCACATAAAACATGTTCATATATGATGTATAAAACCTAGAAGAGCATGTCATGAACACAATCTTGGACATGAGCTTAAGTGAAAACCAGTTGCACATGACTACTATCCTTTTAAAAGCAATTATATGACCTTGTAGACATTGGACTAATGTTAGTGGAGACAACCCTTTCCATTTACAGTGCATCCACTGTGTAACCATTATATTGATTATATAAACTTACAGTAAGCTTCATATAAACATATCCACTGTGAGCAAGATAAAAGCTGTTCCAAAACCTGCTGTCTTCTAAGGGAACCTCAACTACAGTATATAAACAATAGTGCTCTACACATGGGACTAATTGCACAGTTGATATCAATAGACTTTGATGTTATCTTGTTGCTAAGCTATTCAATATGCTAATGAACAAAAAAGCATAGCTCACATGAATATTGGGTAATCAATTTTTAATTAGATTAAACTATTTTATCAATACTTTTCAGTATTTAATTACATGTATGTACTCATACACTACCAAAAGTTTGAAGTCAGTAAGATTATGTAATGTTTTTGAAAGGTTACATTGATTTGATCAATAATACAACAAATAATAAAACAGTAATACTGTGAAATATTATTACATTTTAAAATAACTGTTTTGTAGTTAACTATATTTTAAAATGTAATTTATTCCTGCACTTTAAAAAAAAATGGTTCTTTGGGGAGACTATATGAGGTGCTATATAGCACCTCAACCTCCCCAACTATATGAGGTGCTATATATACGTATATATATATATATATATATATATATATATACACACACACACAATATTTTTTTTTATTTAATGAACACACACAAAATAAAATGTCTCTGTAACTCATTTACACATACCATATAAAAGTAAAATCAGTAAAGAGTTAAAGCTGTGGTGTTGAATTATCCTCAACCAGTTTTCCAGTACAATTGGTGGCGATAATGTTCTTAAGGAGTTATTTGACATTAAACAAGAAGAAGGTGTTACATCCGGGACATGTACGTACTTTGCGCGCCTAAACGGGCTGAAACTTTTCTCACAGTCGCCATTTTCTTTGACCCGCGAATCGTGACGTGGAACACACGAGGACAGAAAATACAGATTAAGTGTTTTATGTTATTCACACAGTATTAATTTTACAACATCACATTGTTTCAGAATTATATTTCTCTGTTGTGTGCGGCTCGCGGTGCGGAGCTGATGAGGAGGTTGCTTTTTAACAGGAAAACACTGAAAGTAAGTGTTTTATCTCATTTACAATATGTATTTTATAACATATTGATTTATAGTGATATTTATATGCTGTGCGCATTTAAACGGGCCAAAACTTTCCTCTCAGACGACATTTCCTTTGACTCACGGTGCAGACAGAGGTTTTAACAGAGATAACACTGAAAGTAAGTGTTTAGTCTGATTTACATATGTATTTTATGATGTTATATTATTTTATAGCGATATTTTTGTGCTGTGCAGTCCTACACTTTTTTGTTAGACATAATTTTCTTTGACTCGTGATACTGAGAAGACTGAGAAGATGTTACTTTTTGGAAAACACCAAAAGTAAGTGATTTACCTCATTCATAATATGTATTTATAACATCATATTGTTTTACAAAGACATTTATGTGATGTGCGCTCCTAAACTTTTCTCAGAGAGACATTTGCTTTGATTCACGATGTGGAGCAGGCAAAGAGGCTACAATTATCATCAAGAGACCTAAAGTAAGTGTTATATCTCATTTACAATGATTTTTGTAACATTATATTGACAAATCAAACCATTGTAAACCTGTATGCCTCATGACCAAATGTCATATCATATCATGAGGCTTGTACTTTGAGTTATTTTGATGTCGATTTACTGGATTTGAGTGCTATTTTCGAATATTCATTTGAAATAACTCTTTACAGTATACTCAAACTTTCTATATTGAGTGAGTTAAAAAAAAAAAAAAAAAAAGTGATTTTGTCACCTCATAAGATATGACACATGACTTACATAAGCTACTTTTAAATTTTAAGTTTTTGTGGGTGCTTTTTTTTTAAGAATGTGTTTTGTGTTCATCAAAAGTGAGTTATATGGGTTTGGAATTACATTTTGAGTAAATTATTCCTCTAATGTTACAGATGGTTCATGCTGGAATAACTGAAAAATCAAAAGGAAATTAGTTTGCGTATAAAATCATCAGTACATTGTCAAGGTGGATGAAAAGAGCTCTTGTTAACATTTTTAGGACAAATAACAGACATGGGTAAGCCACCTTTCCATATTTAAGATTACCGATTGTCATGCATAACTTTTTGATCATTAATATTTGTTATTTGCCTAATAATAATTAGAAGTCTGGACTCTTTCTAGTAGGGCTGCCCTCGACTAAAGACTTTCTAAAGATGTTTTTTTTTTTTTTTTTTTTTAACATTTTATTAACAGCCCCCATTTTTAACAATTTAACTACCCCAATAGGTTGATGCTGGAGAAAATTAACAAAGCATCAGGGAACATCTGTGTGTAATGAAGGAGGAAACAGAGAAGCTTAGATCAAACGTAGAGCTCCTCAAAGAAAGGATGGCACTGATAAAATGCTATCGGACAAATTTTGTGTCCAAATATAGCACAGAGGAGACTCTCTCTGAGTTCCTGTGTTTCAGACTGGCCAAAATGCTCAGTGCAGTAGTGTGTTAATTGCCTCCTTATTTAATTGTATGAGTTATGACTATATTTTAATACATGTCTTTCCTCTTTTGCCTTCCTCTTAACATAAGCTCCTTTCGGATCTGTGAGACCATGCCAGTGTTCATGTGGACCAACAAATTCTCACACAGCTCTCTGTAATGACACCCCGAGTCCTTCAAGTTTTATAGTCCCCTGAAGGAGAAGTTCAGGTGCATTATTGATGACTGTGAAGATAGCAGACTGAAAAAAGGTAATTAAATCATTACTGCTTAGTTTTTCATTGTGCCACTGACTGACACCCTACCTCTCTGCCTGAGATCATACCTGTCTTTTTTCCTGTATTTATCTGTCTAACACACAGTAATGGATGTAAAAAAAAAAAAAAAAAAAAACAAACAAACAAAAAAAATGGGTAAAAGCATCCACCACGTTATGTTAAACTAATAAGGTTAATTTGTTTAAAGGCTTACAGTTGGAAGCAGCTATCCTGCTCTTGCCTGCTCTGTTCAAGGAGGACCCGGGGTTCTGTTTGAAGTTGAGGTGAGCCATGAACAGCTGACTACAGTGTGTGAAACACAATCTAATCAAAGCACTACACTTATTGCACATTTTGTTATTCAGATGATTTCATTGCAAACATTAGTTTTTTGTTTGTTGGTCTACACAAACTATGCTATCAAACTGAAGAGAAATTTTGTTCATTTTCAGTTCATGGCCAAAAGTATTTGAGCAGTTGTATGACAGTAGTTAAAAGTAATTTAACTCACAAGGTTTGCCTTGCAAATAAATGCTATTATCCCCTCTCCCCCAGGGCCATTCTCAGACCAGCCCATCCCAACACCCAAGATGAAGCTTAAAGGCTGTAGGGAGGGTCATCTCATGCAGAATGACCACATTGTGCTCACGTTGGATGGACAGGTAATCACAGAGGAGAGCGAGGACATCTCGACGACACTGGGACTCCTCCTGTAGCAGCGGTTCTCAATTCCAGTCCTGGCAACCTGCCCCTACATGTTGTACGTCTCACTTATTTAACGCACCTGATTCAGATCATGAGCTCGTTAGAAAAGAGCTCCATGAATGAACTGTGCTCTGACTGACATGGTCCTAAACAGTGTCCCTACATGGAACATTCCTTCACAGATTTACACTACTTCCTGTCACTGTAATTCAATATTCTATATTTCTGGGCCTCTTCCATGTCTAGTTGCAGTCTCTATTGTTTTTTTTTTAATCCTGAAGGACTTACAGAAATATTAGTACACTGTTGACAGTGAAAGAGTGAAAGATACTGGAGTACTTCAGAGTGTACAACTTATTTTGCACATGATTTTGTATTATTAATTTTCAGTAATTTCACTCACTCACTATTAAAGGGATACTCCACCCCAAAATGAAAATTTTGTCATTAATCACTTACCCCCATGTCGTTCCAAACCCGTAAAAGCTTAGTTCGTCCTTGGAACACAATTTAAGATATTTTAGATGAAAACTGGGAGGCTTGTGACTGTCCCATTGACTGCCAAGTAAATTACACTGTCAAGGCACAGAAAAGTATAAAAATCATCGTCAAAATAGTCCATCTGCTATCAGTGGTTCAATCTGAATTTTATGAAGCGACGATAATACTTTTTGTACGCAAAGAAAATAAAAATAACGACTTTATTCAATAATTAGTCTCCTCTCTGTCTCTCTGCATCACCGTAGCACCATTTTGGAGAATACAGCTGGATGCAAACTACGTACACTATTCTGTGTCAGCCGCGATACGTTTTCTACGTGCATTTACGCTTTGATTTTAACCAAAACAGCGCATCCTTGTTGTGCGGTAGACACAGAATAGTGTACGTAGTTTGCATCCAGCTGTATTCTCCAAAATGGCACTATGCTGACACAGAGAGACAGAGAGGAGATGAATTATTGAATAAAGTTGTTATTTTTATTTTCTTTGCGTACAAAAAGTATTCTTGTCGCTTTATACAATTCAGATTGAACCACTGATGGCAGATGGACTATTTTGACTATGTTTTTTTTTTATTCTTTTCTGTGCCTTGACAGTGTAATTTACTTGGCAGCCAATGGGACAGTCACAAGCCTCTCGGTTTTCATCCAAAATATCTTAAATTGTGTTCCGAGGATAAACGAAGCTTTTATGGGTTTGGAACGACATGGGGGTAAGTGATTAATGACAAAATTTTCATTTTGGGGTGGAGTATCCCTTTAATGTTAAAAAGACTAGATTTTCCAAATAAAGTAAAGAACTAATGTAGGCCTAAGACCGTAGGCAAAAAAGTTACCTGATTACAGAGCTACACTATATATATGTAAACCAGGATTCTCTCTTCTTCAAGAATATACATATTTCATATGCATTATTTTTATGTATATAAAACAACAACTCCCCGTATATTGTGATGTTGTATATGTATATTTGCTGGCCTGTCAGCACTCATTTTATTTTCTGCTGAAAGAAATAAATTAAAAAGGTTTTGAAAGTGTGATGTATTTTGTTTCTCAGTAAGCATTTAGTACAGGATTTTTAATCTTTAAAGCCGCAATTTGGCAAGAAACGATTAGTTATCATTCATCTTTTAAGTAAAAGTATCATTTAGAACCATATTGGCTCATCTATGGTAGTCATATATGGCACCTCTAATGGTTCGGTATAACACAATTTGACAAATGTGCTATAAGGCTTCTTATCTTTAAGAATATGTGCCGTATAGTACCAAACGAGGTGTCCCTATGATTAAAAGCCAAAGAACCACTGTTGAACATTTTTGAGAAAAAGTGCTATATGGCACCTCTTATGGTTCTAAATAGCACCATTTGACAAAGTGCTATATGGCACCTCTAATGGTTCTATACAGCACCTCTTATGGTGCTATATAGCACCATTTGAAAAAGGTGCTATATAGCACCTTTAAGAATAGGTGCTATATAGCACCAAAAGTGGTTACACTATGATTATGAGCCAAAGAACCACTTTTGGTGCTATATAGCACCTTTTTTTTTTTTTAGAGTGTGTGATGACAAAGCTGAACTTTCAGCATCATTACTCCAGTCTTAAATATCACATGATCTATCAGAAATCATTCTAATATGCTGATTTGTTTTTCAAGAAACATTTCTTATTATTAACAATGTTTTCAAACAGATGCTGCTTAATAATTTTGTGGAAACCATAGTACTTTTTTCATAAAAGTTCATAAAAGTTTTGATTTCTTTCCATAAAAAATGTACTGACCCCAAACATTGGTTATTGTATATTCTGTAAGTATATATTGATTTCTCTCAGCTTTTTTGCAGTTTTGGATTGATTTATTACTGAACTCTGTGCAATGCATTCTGGGATTGTCTTCACTCTGACGCATACATGAGAGGCTGCCTTAAAATTTGGCAAATGAGGAATCTTAAAAGCAGAATACCTTCTGGAAAAGCATCTGTGATGCCTTAAAATTCTCCTCACAAGGTTTTAGATAAGAGTTCTAAAATAATAAAATCTCAGTTTACTGTTTCTAACTTTGAGTTTTGCAGGCTTAAAATGCGACTCACCACAACTCCATTGTCTGTAACTGCTTCTCTGTAGGTGAAGTTGCACACAGCCCAGGCCAGGTAGTACGTGGACATGCGGGGCGTCCTGGAGAAATGGTTGGTCACCCATCCGTCCTCGTCAGACGTTGAGGCCTCCACTGGCATGTTGGACAGCGACTGATACGAGCTCTCGTGTTTCAGACTCACTCTGAATGTGGCTTTATAGATGGGCTCGTCGAAACACGGGAAGGCCTTTCTAGCGTGAGTCGGTGAGAACTGCGTCACTGCGAGAAACCTGCAGAATAACACCAGGAACGAGAACATGAGAGAGCGGTAAGATGAAAGAAATCTCTGGAACAATATATGCTATTTAAGTAGCCCAGGACTCTACAGTGAAAAGTCATTTCACCTGAACTTCATTAAATTGGCTGTCACATGACTTTCCTGAATTCAAATTAGCTCTGACTGCCGTCCCTGAACTCATCGCTGTGCGTTTTTATTACACTAATGAGCTTCCTGATGTGAAGATGGACAAAACCGATCCAGCTTTTTCAACCACAGCAACTAAATCACATGAAATGTCAACATATCACAAATCACATCAGAATTACTACACAGAAATAATGATATATCTGTCACAGCTTTAAACATTAAACCCATCTGTGACAGCATTAGTCAACAAATTGACAGCGTGAACCAATTTAGATGACAAGGAAATAATAAAAAGCTGTCAAATTCATCTTACATGTAGTTGGGTTGGTGAATTTTAAGTGATTCATCATTAATCTCCATTTATACACATTTACCACGTCAGAATCAGAACAGAATAATATCAGAGTCTGGACTATAAACAATCATGGAAATTTTCTAGTATATGTAAAGTTAGAGAGCAGGAAAAGCTGTGAGCTGCATTCCAGAAAGCTGCATTAATGGACATTAAAGCCCGACTCACAGGGAGATTTTGCTTTGGCCACCCACAGCATGACCAGCAGACGGAGGAGGAGGGTTTTCTGCTCCTGCATTTCTGTCACAACATTTTACTCTCATTAGCAGCCGTTCATGCATTAACAATGTATAATGAGTCTATAATGTCCCATGTGTTTACCTCCTCTTCGTTCCACTATTTATAGATGCTAGTACCATTTAAACACCATTTAAAGAAAACAGTTGAGACGCAGACAGGAGGTGATAAGAAATCAGACGACTAACAGACACACAGGAGGAGATTGTCAGAGTGAAAATCCCTCCAGCGATACACATGGAGGTGTTTGAGTTTGTTGTCTAATGTGACACGGCTGTACCTGAAAATGTGTGAAGGATGAAGGAAAAACTGTTCAATCTCCAAAAAGACCAGACGATCAGATGTCGGTTTGAAGTGAACTTACAACACGTCTAACTATATAAACACGGGTATTTTCTCAATCCTGCGAGATCCCCGCCGTTCAGCGTTCACAAATATACGAGCAGCCAGCAGGCACTGATTACACTAAACTCAATGATCTTCACAGCCTGTGGAGCTCAGAGCTGCTGCAGGACGCTGTCTGAACATCAGCATGCTGAATTGATGTCAAAAGTGCTCTTCAATGGACCTTACAATGTCAACATCTCACTTTGTTTTGAATCAAAAATGGGTTTGTTAAAGAATCGTTACACTGAGCCCTTGACATGCTGTTTTACAGCTGAAAGGAGGAAGAAGTCCAGCAGTTATAGCCAAGACAGAAAGGCAACTGGAGGATGGTCAAAAGGTTTATGAAGTGTGTCCATGAAAGCGATAACTTCAGGGTAAAACAAGGTTTAAATGTCTCAAATGCAGGAAAACCTGGGGCAAAGATTCAAACATGAGCCATTTTTCCCTCAGAGGACAAAGAGTCAGAAGCCAGAAAACAAGACATAGATATTGAGTGCTGTCTAACTGATATGATATTGGGTAATCTGACAGTTTTTAAACATTAAAATGAATTGTCATAGTTTAAACATTGGCACATTTGAACCAAATACCTTAATCCAACTGTCTAATCTCACTTTTTATGTATTGATGCATTACAGTAATACTGCTGTAATAATGCTGTATAAGAAGGTCATTTTAATATAAATCTAACTCTGTGTGGATATTTATGAATATTTAGCATTGTGCTGGAAAACATCCCACGGTCACGTGCGAATCTCAGTGTCTGACAGTAAATGAATCATTGAGGGTCGCGTCAGACACAGCTGTGACTTCAGTACCCAGAGTTTTGACTAGCGTTCATTCAGATCTACATGACTTCTGACCTCCCTAAACACTGAGGAACAGTGACTGTCTGAGACAGCAACGTAAAAAAAATCACATGCAGACAGTAGTGTTAGACTAGGAGTTACAGATGAACTGCCTAACCTGGATTTAAAGCTGTTAATATTATGAATGAAGAACCAGGGATTATATCTTGTTTATTTTAACACATGCTATAATAATATTTGGAAGACAGAAACATTTTTAGTCTTGGCAGATGTGTATGTAAAACTTATCACCTCCATGTTGTACTTGACACTTTCCTGACATCTGCACACCACATGTCACTGTGACAATACAATTTTAAGAAGCATTTGTGAGAATGGCAATAAATTAAAGCCAACCTCACAAAACTTACATATTTAACTATGACAACTAGAGTTTCAACAGAAATGCAATGGTTGGTACTACTAATAACCCACATTTATAAGATGCATTACAACCTAATTTATAAGATTATCCCATATTCATTGATTATGGTTTTAAAGTAGCAAACATTGCTACTGAAACTATTCGATTTTGGTGTAAACCAGTGTAAATACTAGTTAGGAGAAGAAATTAAGATAATTACAAAATAAGGCTTGTTGTTCTTATTCTAAGATGCCATAAACATCTACATATCAATGTCAGGCAGCATCAACATACAATAATATCACTGACATGTGAATCTCACAAGAATGAATATTTACTGTTATCTTTAAAGAAGTGTGTGCTTATTCTCCCCTCAAAAAAAAAAAAAAAAAAAAAAAAATACTATTAAAACCATAGTTTTTATACAATACCACAGTTAATACAGTTACTATGGGAAAACTGGGATAACTTAGTGACAGTAGGATTCTTCTACACTGTTTGAATGAGACCCCAAATTGTTTATTATAGGTTTACAGTATGGTATTTTGGTTACCATGATAAATTTATGCGAAAGCAATTAATTAGCCAAAAAAAAAGGCATCAACAGTTCCCATGGCAACAGCAGAACATTATAACAACAGATGAAAGAGTTTGATTCGGACTCTGAAGCGCTTTTACCTTCTTTCTCCGTTCAGCAGGTACGAGCTGCGGAAGAAGCCCAGGAGCTCGTGCTCGATGTGCGCATGGAAAGTGATGTTGATCTTGTATGTTCTGAGGGGCTTCATCTCTCTGTGCAGCGCGATCACATACACCTGCTTGGGCTGGTAGTGGAAGCGGCGCTGGATCCTCATGGCGCCCGCTTTCTTACTGTCCGAATACACCAGCGCTTTCTCCAGCTCCAGCCGGTCCGTGTGCAGCACGATCAGCTTGGTGGAGTGGACGCACTCGAACTCGATGTTGACCTCGCCGGAGAAGGTGAAGTTCTCCATGCACACGGACAGGCGCAGGTCGTAGTGGCGCGGGCGCAGGGTGGCCGGTAAGCGCAGGTGTCTCCAGGGCTGCTGGCCGTCCTCTGAGTCTCTGTGACTGATGTTCCCGTCCCGGGACTGTTTCCACTTACTGTTGCTGGAGCCGTTCGCGGCCAGAGCCCCGCTGCTCTCCGCGGCGCATCTCTCGAAGCTGACGCTGAGCGTGATGGCGATGGCCGTGACGATGATGAGGGTGAGGATGGAGATGGCGAAGCCCAGCACGAGTCTCTTATGCACCGTGATGTGCTGCTCAGTCGTGCGGGGCCGGACCACCACGCTGTCGGCCCACTGATCGGACAGAGCCCGTCCGTTCCTCATGCTCGCGTCCTCTATCCCCATTATATGATGGATCGGATGTGTTTTATATTCATGATCAGCCTCCGTTCACGCGGTGCAGCTTCAACCTGCAGAGGATAAACCGATGGACTGATTTAAAGGCGAAAAATTCGGCAAAGATCCCGCGTAACGCGCAAAGCTTCGAATAGAATGAAAGAACTGATGATGGTTGACCTCGAGACTAGATTCGCGTGAATCAGAAGTTGGTTCGGTCAGATGCTGGAGCTCATCGAGTCCTACCGCACATCCATTTCTGCTCTGACTTCAGTCTGATGTGGACGAAGGTCCAGCACCTGCTTCCTGATCAATCGCGAGAGTGTTGTGAATCTCTCTTCTCTCTGTTCATTTCTGCCTCCATCCTCATCTCTCTCTCTCTCTCTCTCTCTCTCTCTCTCTCTCTCTCTCTCTCTCTCTCACTCACACACACACACAGAAATTCAGTCTAGTAATTCCGTCTAAATCTTATGTTCAGTTAAATCACATTTAATTAAACAGTGAAATATTCAGACAGGCTGATGTGACTCTTCTCCTCTTTCACACACATCGAAACTGCTGAGTCGCATGAATATTCAATAGAATAATGGAACTTAGACAAATTAAATGGAAAAATGATACATGCATTTGAGACATGTACATGTCACAATCTTAGAGCAGCGCTGTGACAGTATTTTCAACACAACGATTATTACACATCACACAAATGCATTTGAACTTGTCTGTTGTGTACTTACAACAAAAGCATAAAAGGTGGAGGTGTAATGATTAATTCAGTATTGAGGTTGTGTGGGGGCAGTTAAATAAGTGCATAAGTAAGTACACACTGTATATGTAGGCTAACACACTAAGTACACTTTGAGTACACTCTGTGTAATTTCTAAAATTAAGCATTTTAGTTTTGTGCAGTAGTGTATATTTCAGTGTCTGTGTAGCTGGGCAAGGTTTCAGTTTTATAAACCCAAATAATTTACCATGTTCACAATGTGAGCTGCAACTGTACAAAAAAAATTGAGAGCTGCTGTCCATGGTGCTGAATCAAACAGGACCATCAAATCAGTTTCCTGAAGCGTGTAGTTCTGCACTGTTAGTCCCAGTAAATAATGATTGTTTTCCAACAAGGTTTCCATAATTCTCGCACAAACTCTCAAATGACTAGACCCACTGGAAGTAAAAGACAGCATTTATTGGTGTTTTCCACCTGGTCATCCAGCCTCCATCCTCAAAAGCTTTCACGAGTGACCATTACTCCACCTTCACATCTCCCATCCACATTTGTCTCAGTACACCTGTCATTATTTCATAAAGGAAGACCAGCGGCAGTTCTGTGAACAAAGCGATGGCTCCAACCACCAAATAACACTCTCAATTTGCAGCCGTCGGCAAGGCTGGTTAAACGGCGCAGTGAGAGGAGAGTGGTGAGTATGTGAAGAGACCCTTGAAGGAGCCGGGAGAGAGAAAGTGAGGTGGATAGATGACGGGGATAAAGTGAAAAGGAGAGAGGGGGCTTCTAGTTCAAATGATTTTATTCACATTTGAAATTCTAAACTAGAACAGGCAGGAAATGCATTTAGATTCCCATCCGATCAAGATCCTCTTTGCTCCCTTTACCTCTAAGGAATTTAAAACCTATTCTTATGAAATAAGAAGAGATGGAACGTCCTTGAATGATTGCGAGATCTTCGGATCAAATGAAAATGGAGGTGCATTTAAAAAGAAAAATAAGCAATTTTCTTTTGCCATCTGAGCACAAAAGCCTGTGTCATGGTGTACAAATGTGTGTGAACCATGTGCCTCCTGTTGAATGAAAACATATAACACAAGATCAGTCTGGAGGGACTGTGAGGGGGGCTAATTGAATAAAAAATATCAGTAAAATGTCCTTGAGGGCAGCTGCAACTGCCAGCACACATAGGGTCATTTTTGCTGAGAGAAGAAGGATGAAACACTCACACTGAATGTAAAAAGAAAAAAAAAAAAAAAAACGAGATTTGGCCAGTTTATATTATGAGCAACTATAACCAGAGCAGAGACACATCGCCCCCTGCAGTCCACAAAAAAACATAAGCATTTGCCAATCAAAAAAAAAAAAAAAAAAAAAAATCAGAAGAGGAAATCCTGTCTGACTCATTAAGGTTGCAGGACCTAATATTACCAATAATCATGATAAAGTTATAGAATGTTCTTTATTGTTCTCTCAACTGAATATCACTGTGGAACTGACAGAAATATTGTGTTCCAGGACCTGCACAACCAAAAGTTTGTTACTTCAATAGAAGAGCTGGGCAAGGTTTCAGTTTTATAAACCTAAATAATTTAGCATGTTCGCAATGTGAGCTGCAACTGTACAAAAAAATTGAGAGGTGCTGTCCATGGTGCTGAATCAAACAGGACCATCAAATCAGTTGCAATTATGAGTCATGTTTAGAATCTGTTCTAAACTCAGATTTTCAGAGAACTACAACTTTTACCAACTGACCCTATGCAGAAATACATTAAATGGCAGCGAGTACAGCAGTAAAATGATTCTAAAATTCTAGATAATGATTCTAGTGTACACATTGTAGACATTATAAGGGACATGCCGGGTTGAAAAAATGCAGAACATCTGATCTATACTGCATATCTATAATCTATGTATAGAAACCAGTAAGCTAAAAGCAAGTCTACATTGATTAAGAATTAATGATTTTGCTAGCTATTTTAATTTTACATGTTACACTTCAACCATTTTTAACGTGTGATCAATGGAACAGCTGACAGACAAGTGTGAAGTTAATCACTTGACTTTCACAGGTGCTTAATGTAACACAAACATTTAGGTTTGATACCATGTATAAATAAGTGCTAGAAGGTATTTATTTTCAACATTATGAATTCAGATGTAGTTATTTGGGTTGACAATATAACTGTTTTATTTTGTTTAGACTACCTCCGTGTTATGTATCTCACCTGAATGTGTAATAACAATGTGTAATAACGAATTCCCAACTCAAGGTATGATTTTTCCAGGTGCACCTGAAGGCAGCATAATAAATATTATGGCATGTCATGAACACACCTTTAGATCCATTCATTGATCAACTGGATTCACCTGAGCTACTTCTGTCAGTTCTGAATGCTGTAATTGCTAGTCAGCTCACATATAAAAGCTGCTGTCAGTTAATTAAAATTTCATGATCTTACACCTTGATTGGACACGTCAACTGTGATAAAACCTAGTGATAAGGATGTTGGCATCTTTTTCATATTTACTGTAGTCATTGGCTGCATATGAGAGCTAAAAAAACACTACCTCCGTAGGCAGAATACAGAGGTAGGATGGCAACAATACATGTCCAAATCCAATGGTCATGTCACATCCTGTCAACTGAGATATCTTCATCGGAACATTTTTTTGAAGGCAGCATAGATTTATTTTTCGCTGCCTATGATATCCCACTATCCTGTGTGTGCAGGTCCATAACAGTTGAGCTGAAGGACAAAAATAGCACCTAAAAATTGTGCTTGGCACTCAGTTGTATATAAATGGGTTTTTCCCATTTTTTTTTCTTCTTCCAAATTTTGACTTCTTTCTAGCATGTTCTAGATGTTCAGCCCATTTTGTCAGATCCATCTTGTGAACGTTTGCTGAAACATTTTCTGAACCAACCATCCTGAACCATTTATGTGTTCCCCAAAGAACATTTCAATGAACAGGTTTTTTTTTTTTTTTTTTTTTTAAATGTGAATAATATTTTACTCAGCAACCTTTTTCCACTATAAAGAACCTTTTGTGTAATGGAAAGTTTCCATAGAAGTGAAATGCTGATTGTAACTCTTCCAATTTACATTCATAAACTCTTTTAGCAGAGTGCAATGAACATCTTCAAGGATCCAAGATATTCTTGGCAGACTCCTGAGACTCATGTTCTCCCAGCGTTATTCAAGATTGAGATTGGAACTGGCCAGAAGCATCAGTT
Organism: Spinibarbus caldwelli; assembly: GCA_039654775.1. Lineage (NCBI taxonomy): Eukaryota > Metazoa > Chordata > Actinopteri > Cypriniformes > Cyprinidae > Spinibarbus > Spinibarbus caldwelli. The sequence continues at coordinate 17,759,100 of CM077229.1, read as the reverse complement.
GCATTTCATTCTACAACACCTTCTCAGTCTTCAGAAAGATTTCCTATCCTACAAGTTTCTACGCTACCTTTGAAACTTTGGAAAAGACCATCAAGAATTAGTGTAAGTGGATCCCTGGTGTACTGCTGTACTTTGTGTTGTCTGTAGATTTATAGTATGAACTCATCTTCCAACCCACCTCCATCTTTTCTGCCACTCATTCCTCACAGTACATCTATCATTGTTTTCAGAGCCTATTTCATAAAGGAAGACCAGCGGCAGCTCTTTGAACGAAGTGACGGCTCCAAACACCAAATAACACTCTCAATTTGCAGCCGTCGGCATGGCTGGTTAAACAGCGCAGCGAGAGGAGAGCGGTGAGCGTGTGAAGAGACCCTTGAAGGAGCCGGGAGAGAGAAAGCGAGGTGGATAGATGACAGGGATAAAGTGGAAATGAGAAAGGAGCTTCTAGTTCAACTGATTTTATTCACATTTGAAATTCTCTAAACTAGAACAGGCAGGAAATGCATTTAGATTCCCATCCGATCAAGATCCTTTACACCCCTTTACCCTTAAAGAATTTCAGACCTATTCTTATGAAATAATTGGGCTGGGATGGAACGTTCTTGAATGATTGCAAGATCTTCAGATCAAATGAAAATGGAGGTGCATTTAAGAGAAAAATAAGCAATTTTCTTTTGGCATCTGAGCACAAAAGTCTGTGTCATGGTGTGCAAATGTGTGTGAACCATGCGCCTCCTGTTGAATGAAAACATATAACACAAGATCAGTCTAGAGGAACTGTGAGGGTGGGCTAATTGAATAAAAAAATGTCAGTAAAACGACCTTGAGGGCAGCTGCAACTGCCGGCACATAGAGGGTCATTTTAGAGGAGAAAAAGGCTGATATGGCAGTATGCCATACTCACACAGACAGAAAAAGACAATGAAGGAGATTTGGACAATTATATAAACAGAGCCGAGACACATTTACTCCTGCAGTTCACAAGTATAACATTAGCATAAGTGTCACAATCAATAATGGACAGTGATATACTGTACACAACATGATAATATGCCCAACAACTTGATGCTAAAATATTTGTTGACAATGGACAGATGAAAACCATTATTTTTGCAATTCTGTTATGTGTCACTCTTGATCTTTAAGAACCAAAGAAAGTGGATAAATATTTATGCAAGGAGAAAAATACATCATAAAGCATTTGGCAATCAAAGCCAATGGAAGTGGATAACCTGACTGATTTCATCATAAGTGTCAGTTTGCAGGACCTTATATTACCAAATAATGTGATGATAAAGATATTGAGCAGCTTTTATTGTTCTCTCACAATATCAGTGTGTCAAATATTGTTTAGCTGAGACCTCTGGATATAAAGCTTCTAATAAAGCTTTGGCTTCAGATCTGGTCTGTTAAAGTGCAGTGTCCCTTATCCAAGCAATCTGGTGAAGTCTCTCTGAAACCTGTGAATTTTTTCTGTTATTCATCACCTCAGCGATCAGGCAGATGTCCAGTGAAACTTCTGCAATCTTAAACAGCTGTTGTGTTTCAGGCAATGAATGAGCCCACCTGCAGAGCCATTGGAAAATCCACCTCACACACCTGCTTGACTCGCATTGAAAACAAGCTGTAGCTGTTTAAAGGTGCAAGAGTAAAATTGTCGGTAAGTACACATTGCATATCATCCTTGCCACAAGGGGCGCTGTAGTGGGCATTAGGGTAATCTTTTTCTATGTACAGTTTTCCTGGATTTCACTTATGAAAATTCACTAAACAACAGTAAATGTGACTGCACCTTAATACTAATGTGGTTTAGTATCACAGGCATCTCGAAGGAACTCTATTGCTCCGGATAAAATTATGTTTGCTTACTTGCACAGAGTTTGTTTCTGGTCTTAATATTCTTAGTTGTCTTTGTACAGAATAAGATATTATGGATACTGTTATTAATGTAGCTGTGAGTGTTTTACTGGAGGGAAGTTGATTCTGTCCAGGGAGGTGCTGATTTTTCACATCAGTCTAGAATTCATCCGTCAGCAGTTTCAGTCACACACACACATTGACACTCATTCATAATTCATACGTCAGATGGATATGATATCTTATAAGCAGTAAGTATGACACAGTAATACAGCAGGGAATTGGTATTTTTACCCGCCACTATGATACAACCTGACTGTGCGGCTGATGCAAATGCTTTTGTTCACCAGTAGATTGAGGTGCATCTGATTCAGAGATGTTTCCAGAGAGATGAATATTGTGTGGATTCCTAAAGCCTGGATTTCACTTATGAAAATTCACTAAACAACAGTAAATGTGACAGCACCTGTGCAGGTGTGCTGAAATATTCTTATGTAATCACAGCGCCCAAAAGAACAAATTTTTTACCATCAAAATGTGAATAAATTTGGTTAAGTAGCTTTAAATGAAAAGCTTTTAGCAATGATTGAACTGTGGAGTTAAATATGCCTGAGGATAGAGACACTGTTTCTGGATCTGAATGTTAATGGCAGTTACCATTACCCAGAAGCCCTCAGACCTCTTCCCACAGGTTATGAGGCACCAAGAAACCTCGTACAAACAAACACACTAGCCGTTTCTGCGTCCAGGTCAAGAAGTTTGTCGGTTTGCTCAGAATGTATCGATCTGCAGTCTCTTATCAAGTGAATTGCTCAAACGAGGGCTGAAAATGCACTGGACCGATTTACACCTTCATACACATGAGTCACTGTAGTGACCCTGAGAGATACACTGACTAGTTTCAAGCAATATCATAGGAAAATAAAAAAAATGTAGCATTTAGAGTTTTAAAGTTTAAACAACATCTATTAGCTGTGAGTGATGGATTATTGTAAAAGGCAAAGTTTTATATTTTCACAGTTATGAGGTGAAATATTCTGAGCTCTACTATTATAATGCCAAGACATTTAAATAATGGATCTCGGTTTGGTTTGAACTTTAAGTAAAGTTCCATTATATAATAAGTTTGTAAGAAAACTTTGTGCTCTTACAGAAAATAAAATGCTGTGGCAGTACAAATGTACAATGATGATATCAGAAAGTAATGTAGTCTAATTTGTCTATATATATATAAAAACATGGTATTATCAAGGTACACATCCAAATTAAATTAAATTGAATTGTTACCATCATATATATCACAAACATCATAGTTTTACCTTGCTACTTTACATAATTATAATCCAGACAGAACAATGTATTTATTTATAGAGTAAATGACTCAAGCGTTTCCATGCAGCAGCATCTTCACGACTGAATAATCAGTGCATTTTTGACATTTATTTGACACTCTTCAAGAAAGACAGAACAAACAGTGACTCACCAGCTTTACATGAGAGACAGAAGAACTCGAGCGACTCACAGGAGACTCAAACACTGAGTTGAAGATTCAGTAAACACTCAATACCTGATCCATGATCTCTGCTCATTATACTAGAGGACGATGGAGGTTTCTATTATCATCACACTTGATCAGAAATAACTGAAGCCTATTTTAAATGAGGAAATAGCGTATCAATGTGACATAAGAGGTGACAAATGTTTTGTGACATTAAACTCGCTCCTAAGTGGCTCCTGAGATGCTCAGCTCTTCTTTTACTGCGCAAACGCAGTTCCTCATGACAGCCAATGATTTATTGTCCGTTCAGCAGCTTTTATCTCATCATCTTGACAAACTCTGATGATTTCCCAGGATCAAACTATGCTTAGAAATAAAGCAGCCAGGCAGGTTGAAAATGAACAATCGTTTGGTCTCCAGGGGTTTTGAGTCCCACTGTGTGTTTCAGACTGTTGCAGTATTCAGACCGACATCCAGATGCGATTTGCACAGGCTTTCAGGGGATGATGATTTACATGGTCCCGCTGAGTGTCATATGAGGAAGATGATGAGAAAAAGGTCGTTCACACTGTTCACACTATTAATAGAGGAACTTTGGAAAGAGCACATTGTTCCTGGTGTTTGTAGACCAGAATCTCACAATGTTCTTGTTTCCTGCCCCTTGCAAAGTCATTTCAGCTCATTCCAATTATATGAGCAATAAAACTTTATAGGTTATAATATTGTTTTTCACATTTTAGACTGATGTCTAAGCCATAAACAGACACAAGACTGAAAATCCAACAACATCATTGTTTTATGTGCAACATTCCCCGTAAAATGAAAAGTTTCATCAAACTCCCAGAGAACTGCAGTAAACAGGGATGATCTGTAAATTGTTTGGGCTGAGTATTTTCCCGTCATTCTCTCCGCTGATTAATTACCATGATTTTCTCCTCTGGTTGTCAAGGCAACTGCAGTGTTCTGCACTCTCAGCGCTGTTTGGGCCAGTGACAGTATGTAATTAAATATAAGCAGTTGCTATTAGGACTGGGGGATACACTGTAATTATGAGCCTTTGCTTGTTCCCTGTGGTTTACCAGGCTGCTGGGGAGGCACTGTCATTCAGATGGCCGCCCAGCCGCCCCCAAACATTGATACAGAGGTCCATCTCTTCCTGAAAGTTTGTGCGGAGATAGGCAACATTTTGAAATCATGGTGAAGTTAGAATTTTGTTAACAGAAGCAGAGTTTATCACAGATACATAGAAAGATGTCAACGGCGTGTATGTGAATCACAAAATGATATTGTCTTGGAATCTAGTTTTCCAGAATTTCATCCGACTTTCATCATCTTTAAAACTTAGTCTTTAAATGGACCGGAAGGTGAAAGGAGTGAAAAAGAACCCAGTTTTCTTTGTATTCACACTGACTTTGGGTCTGAAAGAGGATTCAGATCTCTTTGGTCCACTTCAAATGTAAAGGGTCACCAGTTCATATTTTTTAACAACGATTAACTAAGTCGACTTTTATTAAAAAATACATTTAAAACATATGACTCATGTGATCAGAAATTTTTGTTTCCATTAAATATAAAAAACAAATTGCATAATGATTCAAATCAATATTTAAAGGCAGTTAAATGTTGCAACTGACGCTGGTAGGTCACATGATAGTAACAACATGGCAGACGTATATGTCTGAATTTCATTCATATGACCCATATTTATACTATATAGAACATACTTTTTAACGGTTGCGAAGTGAGTTCAAATTCACATATAGTACCTACTCAGTATGTGATTTCAGATGCACAGACGATCATTAATTCATCTCATTAATTAAGCAACAGTGAAACAGTGCTAACAGATCCTGGTAATCCTTTCTAATGATCAAAAGACAAAACTCTGACATTCTTAAACTACATAAAACCAGATACTGATAATTAATTTCTTTCATCTGTGTTATATACAGACAATAAATAAATAAACCATTTTCAGACCTTTAAAATGAACCAATTAAATCAGTAGTAGTATATTGACCAAATGAAGCTTATTCAGCTCTGCTCCAACACACCTGCCTGTAATTTTCAAGTGAATCTGAAGACCTGAATTAGCTGGTTGATAAAGGTCAATGGGTCTCTGGAGCAGGGTTTAGACCTACTCACCCTCATGTGGTTCCAAAAGTGGATATCTGTATGGCTATTAAAACCAAAACGTTCTTTGCGTCAATACCGCACGTGCATTTTAATACCCTATGTCACGACGTAATCGCGCTACAGTCGCAGCAAACTGCAAAGAGTATTTAACGTTATATTTTCCAGCAACTTTGACATGCAGGTTATGCCAGTAGGTTGTAGCAAGTGATTGTTTATGAGTGAGCTATTGAAACGTTAATAAACCAATACATTCAAAACCGCTCATTTAGAACAAAATAGACTTGACCTTTCTGTTTTCAAACACAACAAGCATTGTTTTAGCCTCAGATCATAATTCTGTCAACATCTGTCTCTGGTCAGATTATATCATTTAACCGGCAGATCCACCACAGAATACTGTACGATATTCATGTAACACAACTATTGATTAAAATGAGAGAAATCCAGAAAAAAATCCCAGCCATTCAGAGACGTGACATGCTTTGTACAGAAATGAGAACTGTTACATTATGCACAAATTTTACCATGAATTTCAAAAACAGTTCAACATGACAAGCAAATTCTGCTTCCACTGCTGACAATAAGCTGCCCATAGAGCCACATACACTACGTGCCATCTTAATGTGCCACATCAAGTCAGAGCACAAAGCCTCTGCCACCGGTCCTACGCAAATGTGTTTCTTTCAGATCCCCCCCGCTCGCTCCTCAGCTTCATTATTCTCCAAACATCATGAAAATACAGTGAGACACTGTCAACAGATTCAGATGGCTTCCTTCCCACTACGTCTATGAAACCTCACGCCATTATATCCTTCCAAGATTGACTTACAAACCCCAGTACGAGGCCCAAGACACCCACAAGCCCATTTCCACGGTGTTTGGTGGAAGAGGTTAGTAACATGGTGGAAATATTCTAGATGTGCTTTTAGAGCAGTATGATTAAATAATGATAGAGAAGAAACCTCTGAGTCTAGATGGAAAGGTCTTTTTTATATGAGTACGCTGAGCTGAAAGACGCTTCCTGTTTATATTTCATCTGCTGAAAAAAAAGTTGACATTTTCAAGTAAAGAAACATTTAACAGCAGCAGAGATTTCTATTTTTTTGGCAATAGAGAGCAGAGTCTCTGATGGCCAATATACCACTGCTATATATAATACAATATGATTATATGTATGCAAAAATGCTGATTCTAAATAAAAGCTTAATCTTAAAAATTAAAAAAAAATAATAATAATAATTCTGAAAGATATACCAGAAAATATTCTAGAATGTTTGTTTCAATTCACTAAAATATTTGTGAACATAAAACGTGCACTAACCATTGAAAATGTTACTGGTAATTGTAACTGTTAATTGCGTGACTATCTACAACATCAAATAACCTGAAAAAGCCATAAACGGGTCAGTTAATTGGCTTATAACAGTATATAAGGTTATTATAGTCATTCACTACTGCATCAGAGTTAGAGGTTTCATTAAAGCATTAAAGGTTACAAAAAAACATATATATTTCTTTCTATATATATATATATTTTTTTTCTGATGTGGCATGAACCACAAAGGCATCCAGAAGCTTTTTGCAATAATCGAGGCCCATTTCTGATTCTCAGACGGACACATGGAAAAATGTGCTGAGCATTTTAAATTCTGACAGTCTGGTCAGGAAGAGACGAGACCAGACACATTGTGAGCAGCTGAAGCATGGGAAACTGAGGTGCCTGGGGCTTCTATCAGCGGCCAGGATTGTGATGAGTTGTTGAGTTTGGGGAGGAGATTTGAGTTTGTGCTGAGGTAAGCTTGGACAGACCGATACAAATAAAAATCTATGGAAGCAATCCAATGCTCAATAACCCACCTCCACCAATACCCCTTCAGACGGCTTACATTGTTAACAAACCACCAACATCCAACAGAAAAAAATACAGAATCAAAGCTACCAGTTCACCAATGTTCAGACAATAAAGCTGAGGATAGAGCTTCAGTTTGACTGACACATCTATCCTCTTCTCTTTATCATCAGTTCTTCAATGAGTGTTGCTTATTAATAAAAAAATGCAAAGGATTTTTCATTTTGTTCAGGTTGTGAAATACCCGAAGGCTCATTTGTAGCTTCTCTTGCACATTTAAGAAGCCTATAATGAGCTTTTGTTTAGCCTCAGTCAAAAACAGAAGGCTGCTGAAAACATCTGAACGTATACCTGTTCATGCCTCATTTTCTCCCTTTGGGTTTGATGCAGGAAACTCAAGGTCAACATTTAAACTGAAGGGAGAAAAACAATGTGGCTGCAGTGCCTGAGCAAACCTGTTATCATCTGTGCAACGCAAACTAAATGCTTTCGTGAAATTTGTCCCCGTTGACCTCGGACACCAAACACAGAAGCCACTGCAGTTCATCTCAGAGAAAATAGGCTACTTTGTCACTTTTAACTTCACCAAGCTTATTTGTCATGCATCAGAGGCCTCCATCCATTCCTTTTCTTTCTTCCTTGCTGTTTGTTTTTATGGGAGCTGGTTCTCATTAAATCTCTTCAACTCATTTTATATGTGTGTTTTCAAATTGAATCTGCATCTCTCCAGGCGCTGTGTGGGACTCGCTCACATAAACCTCCTCATTCGCTCTTTAGACACTTTAAATCCTCCCCGTTCGACTGGAGGATTTCCCAGACAGATTATCATTTTAATAGTCAAATCGATCCGTCGATGTCACGCCGTTGATTGCCGTACATTTCCAAGTATATGAAACTATTTGCAGCTTCTCCGTGTCTTCTGGATCACAGACCCCCACACAAACCTGTTGCACCTCGAAGGCAAAAACACTTCAGCTGTTCTTTAACACAGCTTTTCTCTATGTGTATTTCAGTCACTCTGGATTTGCCCCAGAGAGCGGCGAAGCGCAGAGGTCCAAAAGAAACAGATAATAGATAAACCCTCCAGCTCTCAGTGAACACAGCTGCTAATCTCCACATTTGTATGTATGTGCTCTTCTCTGTCACTGCAGTTCCTTTGAGGATGGAGATCTGGACTGGAGTGTCTCACAGTGTCCCGCCCTTGAGCCGGAGCAAGTGACACAACATTTAGCTTCATCCTGATAAGAGAGATCAGCCTCTCTTCATATGTGAAGCCACATTTGGGATTACAAATGTCCGTTCTTGGTTGCTTCAGGCATCACAGCCAAGATGACAGCTGAGGGAAATGTTTAATATGTACGTGTATTTACAGTATAATCCGTACTGATAAGATTTACTAACTAGAAAACAGTTGCATCTAACAAAAATGTATAATTTTACCCATTATTAGTGTTTGCTACCTGTTTTTGTGAAAGTATTGAATCATTAGCATAGTATATTAGCTTATTTAGTTAGCTAAGTAGCTTAAAGGGAAAATTCACCCAAAAATGAACATTCTGTCAATTACTCACCCTCATGTTGTTCCAAATCCGTAAGACCTTTGTTCATCTTCAGAACAAAAAGTAAGTTATTTTTGGGGAAATCCAAGAGTTTTCTGACCCTGCATAGACAGCAATGCAACTGAAACGTTCAAGGCCCAGAAAGGTAGTAAGGACATTGTTAAAATAGTCTATGTGACATCACTGGTTTATCCTTAATTTTATGAAGCTATGAGAAATAACAACTTTATTCAACAATTTCTTCTCTTGCATGTCAGTCTTTCGAGCAGAGGAATGCACACGCATGGGTTGTGGTATTCTATTGAAAGTGTGTCAAAGACTGACACAAGAGAAGAAATAGTTGAATAAAGTCATTATTTTTGTTTTCTCTGCACACAAAAAGTATTCTCGTTGCTTCATAAAATTAAGGTTGAACCACTGATGTCACATGGACTATTTTTACGATGTCCTTACTAACTTTCTGGACCTTGAACGTTTCAGTTGCGTTGCTGTCTTACAGGTCTGGAACGACATGAGGGTGAGAAATTATTGACAAAATTTTTATTTTTGGGTCAACTATCCCTTTAAGTTTTAAGATACAAAATGTAATTTATATATCACAAGATAAGGTGAATTAAAAAGGTAAACAAGGAACAGATCACAATGTATTTAAGTAGTAGAGAAAAATCAAAGGAAAATCATCTCTCTCTCTCTCTCTCTCTCTCTCTCTCTATATATATATATATATATATATATATACTCTATGGATGAAAGTATTGAGGCACACCTTTTAATTATTGAATTGAGCTGTTTCCAGTAAAGGAAAAATGTAATGCTTCAGCATACCAAGACATTTTGGGCAATGCTGTGTTTACAACTTTGTGGGAACAGTTTGGGGAAGGCCCTTTTTCATTCCAGCATAACTGTCCCTCAGTGCACCAAGCAAGATCCATAAAGACATGGCTGGATGAATATGGTTTGGAAGAGCTTGACTGGCCCACACAGAGCCCTGAACTCAACCCCACTGAACATCATTGGGATGAACTGAAAAAGGGATTGTGATCCAAGTCTTCTCATCCAACATCAATGCCTGACCTCACAAATGCTCTGTTGAATGAATGGGCAAAACTTCCCCACACAAACACTCCAAAATCTTGTGGAAAGCCTTCCCAGAGTGGAAGCTGTTATAGCTGTAAAAGGGGGACCAACTTTTAAAAAAGTCTATGTTTCTAGAATGCCACGTCATTAAAGTCCCAATACTTTTGTCCATATAGTGAATGTTAAATATATACTTGTATTCAATTTTTCAGTTGTTTTTGTAAGTCCAATATTTTTCTTCTTATAAATAATGAAAATATTTTGAAGAGCTTTAGGGTCCCAAGAACATTGAACCCCATTGACTTTCATTGTATGGAAGGGAGAAAACAGACAATTTTTTTTTTTTAAATAACTTCTTTTGTGTTCCACCACAGAAGAAAGAAATTCATACGGGATCGGAAATTTGGAATGCAATGAGGGTGAGTAAATAATGACACGATACTTGGCCTTTTAAACTGTTTGGACTCTCTAAAGCTACACTGGCAGGCACACCAAAATATTTGAATCATTCATATCAACAAAAACAGATGATAACACTTTATTTTAAGGGCTAGCTCTCCCTATTAATTAGTTTCTTATTAGCGTGTATAGTACTAGCATATTGGCTGTTTATTAGTGGTTATAAAGCACATATTCTGCATGAGCGTATTCTACATCACTAATCCTACCCAATAGATAAATTTAACAACTACCTTATTAATTAAGCAGCAAATTTGGAGTTTGTTCAGGGAAAACTCTTAGTTAATAGTGAATGTGTTCACTATTCTAAAGTGTTACCAAGCAAATCTATTGTGGCATGTTTTAACAAATGCAGGGCCAGTCTTACATTCTCAGTCTTAAAACCTTCACCTACCTCACCACGACCACTCAAACGGGGATGACTATGTGTACAGAGAGAAACTTACAACTTTTTAAAGTTGCCTTCTGGATAAATATTTGAAGCTCGAATTCATAAACTGCAGTGATTTCTGGAGGCTTTTTTCTTCCTTCTTCAGGTATTATGTGACTGAACAGGCCCCCAGGATGCTTCTTAATGTTATTTTAAATTGTACAAGTTTTCAACATTGTTTTATTTGTTTTGCACCGTCACTTCACAAACACCTAACAGTGCAATGCATTTATTGAAAGAATTCCGCATAGGAATTCCGAATGCCAACATTTTCTTAGTCAAGCAAGCTCTAATCGATTGACTGTCTTTATGCAACTTGTGTACAGGTTTTTGTCTGTTGCTACAATGTGCATGCATTTTTATTTTTAATTCAATATTCCATGTGGTCTATTATTATGGCCTCGACAATTTTAGATAAGACAGCCTTCTAATGTCCAAAGTCATTATATGGAGCCCCTAAGGGGAGATGGTGATGAAAAAATATGAGATGGAAAAAAAAAAAAATAAAAAATTTAATGTTCATTCACAAAACTTTTGTATTCTCTTGCAAAACTATTGCATTCCCCTGACAAACTTGTGTTCAATCTCAAAAGCATAAAAAATATAGTTTTTCCCCTCTTCTCATATATTTTCCATCACCAGTTTTGTGTGAACGAGTTGAAAATTTTATTGATAGAAAACATTTAAATATAATTTTTACTCCCATCGTATCTCATCACCCTGTTCCACATGACAAAAACGTACCTCTGGAAACTTTTTCGCAAGACGCAAAACACATACCGCCATGTAAGTTTTGTGACATATTCGATGTGAAATGTCCACTTGGTGGTGCTAAATGAGTATTATTTTTTTTTCCCCCGGAACAGATGAACGTATGTTTTATGTGACGTTGGTTTTGTACGTGTCACCGCAGTTCTGACTTGAAATGTCCATTGAGTGGCGCTATAACTGTAATGCTCTGTGACATTTCAAAATAACGTACCATCTGCACTACACCTAAACCTACCTGATAGTATGTGAAGTAAAATCACAATCACAATCATGCCATTTTAGCTTGTTTTTCGATCTCTCATCTTTCAGCTCTTTCATTGTGAGTCATGATTTCAACGGGATTCGTACCCAAGGATTCTGCATCCTAAGTCTAATTTCCCACCGGCTGAGCTACCGACCAAGCTTGTAACGTCCGGTAAGCAAACATATGGAGCTGTGATCATAACTTTGTACGAAAACAATTACAAGTGCTTGATGTTTTACTGCCTCTAGTGTTCATTTCTGTTGGAAACTGTAGTGATATGTACTTATTGGTACGTATTTGGTGTTCTGCGAAAGAGTTCCCACAGGTACGTTTTTTGTCATGAGACCAGGTAGTTTTTTATAATAATACCTTGATGCCTTGTAATTCTTATTCCATTTTAGTAAACATGATTTCAAAAATTGATTCATTTTGTGTACAGGTAAGTAAATGTGAACATATTTATGATGTATCTTGAAATATAGTTATAAGTGAGACCATAATTAAGCCCATAATTATTTTTGTCCCAAATCAGTTAAGTGCAAACCTTAACTACAGCTGTCTTTTTTAGCCAGCTGTAGTGGAGGTCAGTTGTGTAGAAATCAGCACTGTGACTTGACTTGACCAATGACTTCTTTGGAATCAGCTGCAAGGCAGGGTTTTCATTTAACTACTTTAGGAGAAAAATCACACACATTTCAGTGGTTCACAAACAAACCCACTGCAAAGACACCTGGGAATTAAATGCTCACTGGGCTGTAATATTTCAGTTTTCTCAAGCAATAGCAGTGGGTTTCAGACGTGAGGTTGTACCGTGTCTTTCACCCTCCTCTCCAATGTTGACATACTTTGATGAAACTCATCCCATCTCTCGTCTTCCCTGCAGTGATAGATTAAATGTCACAGGGCTTCTTGTAGGACAAAATTCTGGTGTTTCTCACCTCTGCTGAGTGTATCAGCACCTCTTCACCTTCTCATGAGCGTTTCTGATATATTTCTAATCCCGCTACGAGTGATAGAATAACAATGAAGTTTGCTCTAATAGTCACACTCCAGCGAGGACGTCTTTGTGTCCTTGACTCGTGTCTGATCTGCTCACAGACGGTCACACACAAAGTACAAAGCTTTGACTGGCAGCCAGTGGACGTTTGATCAAAAACAAAGTTAAATAAGCTGTTGCATTGCAGGTGAATGTGAAATCATGGTGTTAGGTGAAACAAAGGCTTAGTATTTCAGTTATATTTAAAACAAATAAAATTTACAGATAATAAATCATTACAAGTCAGTGATCCAGTGAGAAACAAAGAAACCGGCTCCTTTCAGATGTGTGTATGTGGCACTCATTAAAGTCGACATGAAATGGAAGTTGCGATCATCTTTTCTTCCTTATTGTGACGTATATCTGAGTGAAATTGCTTCTGAATGAGAAAAATGTAGGGTGGGACTTTGGGATTTTGTCCACAGGGAATTGACTGGATTTTTGTCATTTGCATTTGATTTTAAAGCTGATTTGTTTAAAGATTATAAGGACATGTGAATTAAAAAAAAAATGCACAAATAAAACAATTATAATAAACAATAATTGTAATATTCTGTGAAATATATAAATGTCAATTTTGAATCTGCTGACTTTAACTGAATGCAGTAGCCTTGACATGTAATTACCATAAATAGTCCTGCCATGTAGACGCTACATCATCTACAGTATTTGACATATACTGCAATAACACATGAGATTCAGTGTGTGTGTGAATGACTGAACTCTCCAATGCTTTTATTCCAATCCAGACTTTGTTATGAAACAAAATAACCATAAGAGAAAATAATCATAAGAGAATATATGAAAACATGTCTGTCTCTGGAGACAGGAGAGAGAACATAAAAATAAATGAAGCATGTACAAAAATAATAATGATAACAATAATATGAAGAAGAACGATAGGTAGAAGACAGATGGCAAAAATAAAAATCTAAAATTGCTCTCTTCTGCATTAGTGCATAATTTTTCACACAGGCAGCAGTTCAGCACCAAGGACAGCAGCCAAACACATGAACATCATTTAGATGTGACATTATTAATCATGTGAACAACATCACATAAATGCAAATAAGCAGTAACTTCATTTCTGAAAAAGAATTGTGTATTTATAGGGGAGGCTGGGGCTAGTTCTTACATTTCTCTATTAATTATTTTATAAAGGGTTTACATTGCAAATCCATAAACCAACAATGCAAGAAAACCACCTTTTTGACCTGACAGCAAAATGTAAACAGATACGCACATATTAAATCAGCTGATAAAGGCTTTTAAGACAAAAATATAGTGTTGTTCCCTGTCACAAACATGCACTGGTCTGCATCTGAGTTATTGGTCAGATAAGAGGCTTCACTCGTTGTTTTGCACCATGTTGTGTTATCCGCTCTTATATCACGGTTCATGTACCAGCATCAGAGCAAAAGCATCAGAAAACACATGGGTCTTACCTGACATCTCCTCACAGAGACCTGAAATCCACTGAAGGGCGTCACATTTATGTGGAATCCCCACAGGCCTGATGTCTGCAGCATCTGTAAACATTGATGCACCTGTGGTTTATGACTAAAAGGGGTTTTATTGCTTGACACTCATGAATTATTTAGGAAAGTCTGCTGTAAAGATCTCACCCTTCAGCAGGCGGCTGCCTACTTGAGACGTCCCTCTGAAAATACACCTCAGGTGCTTCTCATTACGTGAATGTGCCAACTTTGCGATGTGGGGATGTGAAATGGGAAATCCTGATCAGAATTTCCTCAGCACAGTTGCACATGCATTTTTGTATCTGGACAGATCTAATGGCCAAACACTTTCTAATATTTCCCATATGACATATTTCCTGCCTGCCTGTCAAACTGAAAGAAAATTATATATTTTTGATATATACACATTTGTAACTAACCTTTGAAAGGGAATGTTCACCCAAAAAAAAAATAATAATAATAATAATTCTGATTAAGAATTCCGTTCCAAACCCATATGACTTTCTTTCTACTGTGCAACATAAAAGAGCATATAGTGGCAAGGGGCTGTCAAGCTCCAAAAAGATGAATAAATAAATAAATAAATAAATAAAAAATCAGCACACAAATAGTCAGTGCGACTCTGATTTTATATGCTAAGTCTGAATTTTTGTTTTATGTTCAGTCAAGTGAAAGTTACAAATGACAGTCATTACACCTGCACATAATCGGTGCCAAACACATCTGAATAAGCTGGATAAACAAGGCATTAGATGTAAACTTCTGACATGAGATATCTGAAGTTAACTGCTTGTGAAAAACATTTCATCACTGCACACGTAGCGATCGGCTGCTGGCAGGTTTATAGTGAACGTGACTGTGCGTATAATGAACTTTCTTCAGAGGCATTAAACTTGCATAGTGAGGCAAAAAAAACTTCTGTTGATTGAAGTTTCATCTTACAGCATCTCATAAGTCCTGTATGCAGAGACGGGACACACTGTTCTGGTCACAAAGGCCGTTTTTCTCAATCACAGAGCAGTCGCTCGTGCAAACAGGACTTTTCTCTTTGCTAAGTCAAGCAGCAAATATTCAGCTTTGATACATTTTCAATTTTCCACTTCCTAGCTTCTATTTATGGCATGCATAAAGCATAAGTGAGCCGTGTTACTTTCCAAAGACGTCAGATATGAAATAGCACACGCACGCAGGGAATTCAGACACACTAAACTACAGTAATGCTATCTGCTTTTACATACTGCAGCAGCAGGGCGACCGCTGGTTACAAGATTTAACAGCTTTTAATGGCTTAACATTTAACTGCTCATAAATGCATCAAATTTCCCTTCACATGTCGAACTTCTGCTGCAGGTTGTAAATGATATTTATATCATGAGTGTGATATCATATTACAGTACATGATGACAGAACTTAAAGGAACAGTATGCCTAAAGATGAAAATTAAAAGATCCCTGCACTAATTTATGGTATGACTATAGAAGACTTTGAATCCAGCACACAAGACTTTTAGTGTGCTTTTTGGAGATTGACAGCCCCAGTCTTGGAGATTGACCATCCACTGTCTTATGGAAATGTCCAGCTTGGACATTCTGCTAAACATCTTAATTTGGGGTTTGACAGAAGAAAAAAAAAAATCATAAAGGTTTGGAAAGACAGCGAATAAATGATGACTGAATTCATAATTTTTAGGTGAACTTTAGATACCTCAAGACATAATAAACAACACAATTACATTATATAAGGATTGTTCATCTGTTTAAGTAGGTTCCCTCAAGATGACTGTGTAATTCAGTCTTGGGTCTGGATTGAGTTGACATGCATTACTAAAGATGGCCCGACTAACACAAACATGAGCTTGTGGCCTGTAGAAGCTCAAGATATATGAGAGCAGGAAATACAGGCAGTGAAATGTGGCCGAAGTGCAGTAATGAGAACACAGACGTCCCTCAGAGGACTCTGAGGTCTGAGCCGTCTGCCACCAGATGCTGAAATGTGCTGCACAAATGAGACCTTACATATGCATACTGAGTTTTTTATATGCCTGTCAGGATATATGAATCAGATCCTAAAGTGGTTTTCGTGGCTCTTTGGGCATGGATAAAACAGGCTGAAAGCCTGAGAGAAACTTTGGATCATAAGAGCCCATCACTGTTTTTAACAACAGGATTTTCCTATAAATAGATTCATATATTATATGGATCGATAAAGAGATTGCATGTATATCTAAATTATGATGATTTTTGATGAAAAAAACAAACATAAAATTATAAGAGCACCCCAAGAAACAAAATTTTAACAATCTTGACCCCTTTAATAGGTGTTTACTGTATTTACTGTTTTTTATTTTATTTATTTTTTTTTTTTTGTAAAAACAGCTTCTTTTTCTCAATCTAGTAGTATATATGTTGAAAAGCACAACTAACCATAATTATCCTTATTTTCTTTATTAAAAAAAAAAATAAATATATATTATATATATAGATATATATATATATATATATATATATATATATATATAGATATATATATATATATATATATATATATATTCTTTGTGTATAATTCTTTTGGACAGATTAATCCAACTTTTTTGACTGCATAGAGATATTAGTACAAGAGGAAATAATGTTCAATATAATACATTGTTCACTTTTATGACTATTACAGCAGGGTCTACTAATGCAGACTCCTTTACACCTACAGAATTAATGATAACATTCAAACAGCTTCAGGTTAAAAGAGTCAATGGGGTGTCTATAAGTGAAATTTAGTATTTGAGACAAATGGAGATAGAATTAACACACATTCACAGAATCATTAAAGCACTAGGTTCAGTAAAATACTGCCACACCTGTTACAGCAGGAGAGATGAAGTGAGGAAATAAATCTTACTGTATGTCATTTTCTGTTAACATTGCAGCAGTCTGTGCAAGCATTGCTGTCCACGGTGGTCAGACTGTTCTGTTAGCATGAGATAATGGAAATAATCCGCTGAAAATAATCTATTTAATTAGAAACACAAAGTGCACATTGTAAGTGTGGTGTGGATGAGTCAGTCATTTAATCCTAATTGGTGTTTCATTCTTCAGACATTATGTAGCCAACAGCTAATATATAAAAATGAGTTGTAGCAAGGAGTTTATGAAATAGAAAGCTTTTCATGCAGTTCTGTTTCTCAGTCAAAGTCTGACTCTACAAAAGCTGCTTTCAAGTCTGTTTTTAGTTTCCTGGTGTTTCTCCTACCTGGTCTCTTGACGAAAATGTACCTGTGGGAACGTTTTCGCAAGACGCGAAATATGTACCAATAAGTACATATCACTGCAGTTTCCAACAGAAATTAACACTTGAGGCGGTAAAACATCGAGCACTTGCAATTGTTTTTGTACACAGTTATGATTACAGCTCCATATGTTTCGCTTTCCGAACATAACAATCTTGCTCGGTAGCTCAGCCGGCACAGAATTGGACTTAAGATGCAAAATCATTGGGTACGAATCCCATGAAAATCACGACTCACGATGAAAGAGCTGAAAGATGAGAGATCGAAAAACAAGCTAAAACAGCATGCTTGCAACTGCGTTTTTACGTCACATTCGCTTTTGTTCATACTATCGGATAGGTTTAGGTGTAGTGCAGATAGTACGTTATTTTAAAACATCATGGAGCATTACAGGTGCATCTCAATAAATTAGAATGTCGTGGAAAAGTTAATTTATTTCAGTAATTCAACTCAAATTGCGAAACTTGTGTATTAAATAAATTCAATGCACACGGACTGAAGCTTTTTAAAGATGCTGATTTCATTTTCCAGCAGGATTTGGCACCTGCCCACACTGCCAAAAACACCAAAAGTTGGTTAAATGACCATGGTGTTGGTGTGCTTGACTGGCCAGAAAACTCACCAGACCTGAACCCCATAGAGAATCTATGGAGTATTGTCAAGAGGAAAATGAGAAACAAGAGACCAAAAAATGCAGATGAGCTGAAGGCCACTGTCAAAGAAACCTGGGCTTCCATGCCACCTCAGCATTGCCACAAACTGATCACCTCCATGCCACGCCGAACTGAGGCAGTAATTAAAGCAAAAGGAGCCCCTACCAAGTATTGAGTACATATACAGTAAATTAACATAATTTCCAGAAGGCCAACAATTCACTAAAAATTTTAGTTTTTTTTTTTTTTTGGTCTTATGAAGAATTCTAATTTGTTGAGATTGTTGTGAATTGGTGGGTTTTTGTTAAATGTGAGCCAAAATCATCACAATTAAAAGAACCAAAGACTTAAACTACTTCAGTCTGTGTGCATTGAATTTATTTAATACACGAGTTTCACGATTTGAGTTGAATTACTGAAATAGATGACCTTTTCCACGACATTCTAATTTATTGAGATGCACCTGCACATCTAGGGGCAGTCGTGGCCTAATGGATAGAGAGTCGGACTTGTAACCCGAAGGTCGTGGATTTGAATCTCAGGTCCGGCAGGGATTGTAGGTGGGGGGAGTGAATAACCAGCACTCTCTCCACCCTCAATACCACGACTAAGGTGAGACCCTTGAGCAAGGCACTGAACCCCCAACTGCTCCCCGGGCACCACAGCATTGGCTGCCCACTGCTCCAGGTGTATGTTCACTACTGTGTGCGTGTGCACTTGGATGGGTTAAATGCAGAGCACAAATTCCGAGTATGGGTCACCATACTTGGCCACACATCACTTCCCTTTCCCTTACATTTATAGCGCCACTCAATGGACATTTCAAGTCAGAACTGCGGTGACACGTACAAAATTAACATCATATAAAATGTACCATATGTATGTTCACCTGTTCCGAGGAAAAAAAAAAAACAAACATTCTTTTAGCACCACTCAGTGAACATTTCACATCGAATGTGGCATGAAACATCCTACAGGTACGTTTTCGTCATGAGATCAGGTTGAGCTTCTCTTATGTCATCCAGCCCCTGTCAAAAAAATACATATTTTTGTTTTTCCATTCATTTATTCATTCATTCTTATGAGTATCACAAGTCATTAGATCATTGATGTTTGTCTATTGCTAATGCATATCACTTCCATGCTTGCTTCTATTTACATCTGAACTTATTTAACTTAGAAAATTTTATAGATTCCTCTGATTTTTGTGTCAAAGCCTTGATATGTTTAAAAAGCTTTGTATCTGAAAATAATGTAAATAAACAACAACAACAACAACAACAACAACAAAAAGCCCAGGAATGAATCGATTGATTCTGCTTCTGACTTTTGCGTCATCCGTTTTGGCTTTAACAAGGTTTGCCGCTCAATCAACTGTGACGGCGTGTCAGCATTATTTTGAGCTCTGCGTGTGCGTCTGCCCAGCCTGTGGCATGTGATGGAGTCGGCCTGATGCTGCCAAATCGAGCAGGGCAAATAATTCAAATAGCGAGTGGGTGGAACAAGATAATGAGGACCTCCACCAGGAGGGCGGACGATCCGCCGCATTTTAGGAGACATAAAAAAAGAGAGGAGCCGATACAGCTGCAAAACTATCACAATGATTTTCACTTCAAACTGACACGAGATCTGTTGCTTTGCCTGTTTGGTGAACAACAAGTTACCAGCCGCTTATTATCGTATTTCACGTCTGAAGTACTTCTATTGAAAAATATAGATCTAATTTAGATTGCAGAAAAGACTCATGTGGAATTATTAAGTGGATATTCTGGCTGCACGACTTGGGGAAAACTGCTACCTATTAACTTATTTTTCTGATAAAAATTTTGATTTTGAAATGTGTGTCTGTTCCAGGTTTGCTGTGCTTGTTTGTAGGGCTCCACAGTTTGTCCATAGTTTTGTGATTATATATCAGTATCACAATAATTATAATTATATATGGCGGCATGTAACCTCGAACTGGCTAATAAATTGTTTCTTTCAGTATAGCAAGCAAGGCCTCTCAGCACAACACAACAGTCAAAGTCACCAAAAAGTCATTTGTCTTCTTGCATGTGTGTGTCTCAGTCACTCAGTAATAAATGCGTCATTTGTTCATCATAAAACTAATTTGTTATTCTTTCCACCCTTCATTTTGTCGGCCAGATATCTGATTTGTCCCACATGCGATGAGATTTCAGGGACTGTTAGCCATGCCAGATTGTCAACATATAAGTCCGACGGTGTCTCGTTTCCAATTAGACTAATAATGTGTCCGAAAGCAGCAGTCAGTGATCTCACCTCATCTCCTCCATATTCGTTCAGTCATCATTAACACGCCATTATGTTCACTGACCACAAATGGAGGCATGCATCGACGTCCCCCTCCGTCTTATTAATATTGTTTTTGCTTTGCCGTCTTCAGAGATGCATCAGTAATGTTTCATTACCTTTTCAATGAATTGTATTGAGGCTGTTGTTGTTGTTGTTTCATCTGATTGGGTCGGTACTGTAATGAAAGCGCAAAATGCGATGATGAGTCACGTGTCAAGTTTAAATGACGTTCATGAGGAATGAATTATTAAGCCTTCTTACTCGTGCAGACAGTTTAAAACAACATGAGTTTTCTGGTATGAATAAGGAGATTCACTCTAAAAAATATTGTATTACAGGATGACATTGTTACGGAGCCAACGAGACGAGAGACGTGCGGATCCATGTGCAAGGCTTTTATTAAACAGAGACGTGGTCACAACACAAGCAAGGTTCAGACAATGGCAAACAGGTATATCACAGGCAAGGCAAAGAGTCATCCAAAATGGGCCTGAGTCAGTCGACAACGAACAATATCCAAAGGGGCTTGACAAGAGAGGTAATCCGAAAAAACGTGAGCAATAATCCAGGCTAGGCACGAACAGAGTCCGAAATGGCAAGGTGAGGGTTAATCCAAACAGACGATAAATCCAGGGCAGGCTGCTGACAGACGAGATGAGATAAACCAGGCAAGGATCAGGAAACATGAGAAAACAGGCAAGGCAAGACTATGATTACTAAGTTGGCTCCATAGAGTAGCTATCGCTTGGAGAGAGATATACGCTATACAATACTCGGCACGGAAGGGCATGTGAATGGCTGTTATATAGGCAGTGTGATTGATATCAGGTGTGAGTTTAATTTGTGAGATGGAACATGGGAAATGTAGTCCGGGATGACATGTGACCGTCTGTGAAGTGTGAGAGTCAATGTAGTGAGAAGGCGATATCTGGTGATGAGCAAACGGAAGTGCATGGACAGGATTCGTGACAGACATTTTAGTTTCTGTATATTTTACAATTAATGCTTAACATACTAATCTACTTGAACTACTAAGTAAATGTATTGATAAGCATCATAATAAATCAGGTGGTACAACAGAACATAGAAAACCATTTACAATTTTTACAAAAAATTACAATGGTAAGATAACTTACAGTTAACCAATTAACAGGTTTTTATTGTAGCATTTTTACAGTATTTATTTGTAAAAATTACAGTGTAGCAACTCAACAAAGGTTTAATACCTGTATGTCGAGTCTCACTGAGGGATTCAGACCAAGTTCACCTGACTTGAATGTTGAGTTGTTTCACTCTGATTGGAAGCTCATCTTATCATCCGCCACACGAGTCCAGCATCTGAGAGGCATGTCAATAGTGAACCACAACCATCTAGCTCTTGTTCAGTGTCACCAACATTTTTTCAGAGCAAAACCTGGTAAAAGTGAATAACAGTACAATTAGCAGTGTGTTTTCAGTGGCTGGTTCATAATTCACATTGTTGTTACACAGAACAGGTAATTAAAAAGTATAAAGCCAGATTATGTTCAGTGTTTCATGTCTGTGTTTGTTAGCTAAAGGCGTGTGGTGAGAAATGGAGGTCTGGCTTATAGCAAGCGTTGTGTTTTCTCAGATAGTTGGAAGTTATGTACTTTGTGCTCTTGTAAGTCAGTATGATAAGAATAGCATCTGCTATGAACACGACAGTGAATGTAAACAAACAGTGTTGTGAAGGATGTTTTGTCAGCTCATGAAGGAGAAATGGGAAGTTAGTTGCTTTATAATTGAAACCAACATGATTTAGCATAATCTTTCATTTAAATATCAAAAGAGTCACAGGCTGACAGTTGTAGCAGTAAAATCATTTGAAGCTTTTCAGTCTTTTGTCTCTTTGAACAAACGGTCCCCCGCACATGGACGTCTCTCTGGGCTTTCTTAATATTGCAGGTGTGTGTTTTTGCGTCCAGCTCTTCTTTCTGATTGCTGTGCAGTCGACTGCCAGACGTCCACCAGCCAATGTTCCCTGCCAAAACAAACTGACTAGATATCCTGCCATTCGTATGCATTATACATTGAACTGAACCAGTTCGTAATGGGATCTGACTGCATTTCCCCATCACCGTTTTTCATTTGGAACAAAATAACGCATTTAGAAATATCCCATTAAAATCACAATCTCTTCAGTCTTACTGTTTATTATGCAACAAACTGTATCCATTAAAACACAGTGGCCATCTGTTTGGTTTTGAGTTACTGCCATTGTAGTTGATTTGTATTCTTATAAAAGTATGATATATATATTCATAAGGATCTTGGTATGTTTTTAAAAAAGAATATCTAAACATCCTAAAAACAAGAAACAAATCAACCTCCTATCAACACTGACTCCCCTTTAAATTGGTTAGATTATCTGTGCATAACACTCATCTATAACTGTGAAAGCAAAACAAATCATTTTGGCTTATAAAGTCATAGTAATAATTATAGTCATTGATACTCAGTAAAGAAACATTCTTATGTGGCTCAATAAGAAGCTTATTTGTATATTTAATAGTAAAAAATGTTATTAATAATAGTAAATAAATATGTAACTCAGTTTCCATAAAGGTATCTTCACTTTTAAATATAAAGATTGGATACTTTATGTAACACTGTGCAGGACACACACGCACATACACACACATTTTCCACCTTTGCTTTTTCTTCATGTTCAACTTGGTAGCCTCTCATCTTTGTTCCCTGCAGACATTAATTGGAATAAAACAAACTCATTCAATTTGTGTCTAGAAACAAGAATATTTCATGGTGACTCATAACAAGTGAATGTTGGATGCCTCAGGCTTTAATGTAGTTTTACTTCCTTGACTCTGAATAAAGAAGCATAAATTTACTCCTTCCATCTAAGCAGTAACTTCACCTATTACACTTCTGTGTCTCAAAATATGTTTCTGACCTATGTTTTAGATCTTGTTAGATGTAACATCTAACAAGATCTTGTTAGATGTAACAAGAAGAGATGTGACACTATCACTTTGATACTGTGAAAATAAAGGCTTTTTTTCTACACCATTAAGCAGTGCTTTTTGAAAATGTCAGTGCGAGCACCACTGTGAAATCTTTCTGTCATAAAGGCTTGTTAGTGATGTTAGGGGCTCGCTGTTTGTCATTGGGCTTTTCACAAAACAAGGCATCATCTCCACCTTTTCAAATATAAACGGTTGCAGTCTATGAACCTGATCCTTCGATTCTGCTTGCTGTGAAATATCCATGGTTTCCAAACTGATGCTTCATTTGTATTAAAACTAGATAAACTTTGGCTTGTGCTCCAGCAGAGAGGGAGTTTAAATCAGCAGCACATAATAAATGCATTTAAAATGAGCTCTGGAGTGGAGGTGGTCCAAATTGTAGCTTCTTTAACGCCTACATCTGCTCAGAGCCACAGAGAGGAGCAAATGGTTCCTCTGTTTTTATGTTCTGCACTACATTAAGAATGTGTGCACAGCAGCTCTGAGAACAGAGATCTTTCTTGTGAACTAAGAAAGAAACTGTGCATAATTTACTTTGGGAAGAAGCAAAGGGCATCTGTTTCTTTTTGCACAGAAGCAATGTCATTAAAACATTTATATTTACCAAAATAGACATAAAGGACTTCTTCTGTCTGTAAAATCAAGCATGGGGTTTTTGGAAACATTTTTTATAGATAATAGTATAAAATTAAAATGATATAATTCTCAATATGTTCATTCATCTAATCTGAAAACAAAATCTTTAAAATGCACAAATATGTAAATGTCTCTAATACATAATTAAGCAATACGGCATGAAATGTTTTGAAATATATTGTCTGTATTTTGCAGCAGAGATTTACAGCCTGGTCTTTATTCTTTCATTTGAAGTGAAAACACTTCAACTATTTGTTTTCAATCAACTCCCTTCTTTCCCCTCACAGAACAACCAGCTAAACATCAATCAGTCAGGTTTCAAAAGCGGATGTGCAACAGAGACTGCCTTGGTGTCCATCACCAAAGCCCTGCGGTTTGTAAGAACTGCCTCCATTATCTATTCTCAGTCTGCAGCACAGTAAGTCACCAGATTCTCCAGTATATGATAAGTCCCAGTGATCCCAGACAGTATATATAGAGAAAAGGAGGGGGCCCAGCACCGAACCCTGAAGTATCCCTATTGATAGGTGATGAAAACACCACTCCCCTCAAAGATTTAAAAAACACATTATAAAATAACAACACTGTGCAATAAATTGCATGTTATAATTGTTTAATCCAACCACAATTAGTACATTAATTTTGGTAATATCAAGCTTGATTGCTGCCAAGTGTCTTTAAAAAATACAAGTTTACAAAACTACTAATATATTTATAAGAACAGGAGCTACGTTCCATGAACTTATTCATTGCTGGCTCACCATGAAGACCATAACGAACACAGTGTTAATGGTTTTGCATTACTGTTGCCAATAGCAACAGTGTTAGAGAGAGAGAAATAAAGAAAAAGGTAAAGATGAATGGTTTGGAGAGTTTTGAGGCTAGCTAATACTGGACAGTAAATGAGTATGCCCTTGCTTCCTTTCAGCTAACCAGGCCCGTACCCAACTATGAGGCCACCAAGGTCCGGACCTCGGTAAATGTGTCATGTTCAAAAATAAAATTTGTTCTCTGAATGACTAATTTGCTGTTAAACTCCTCATATGAATGTCTGCATGACATGTATAATTCAGTTTAGACAGTATGCAATAATTTTAGCATCCGTGGTATGAAAATGATCGCTGCGAGACGCTGGCGGAGTGAACTTGAGAGAGCAGTGATGAGAGAGGACGCGGGTGTAGCCTATAGCAATGGTTATTAATAAAAACTATAACAGTAATATATTGTTGCATGAAAAATAAACAACTGATAAAATTATCCACCCCTAACTATTAAGTATTAACTAATTTTGATGCAATATAGGGTATTATTTAAAAATTATCATCCCTCCAAAACAGAGAAAACATCTTTCACAAACATCTACATGTCTCTCTCTTTTAAAATTTATAAGCTCGCCATACTCAAGTTGAGTACTCTCCGAAAAGGCTCAGAACAACTAATGAAGCTCAGCATTCATGGTTTCCTTGGAGTGAACTGTTTGATGTTTTCAAACTGGAATGTCTAGTTATGGCCCTGCAAATGGAGAATTTATCAGGGGCAAATATAAGTGTAAAAAGGTCTTTCTTCACAAAAACCATTGGCTCAAATCCATACTGCTACATGATTTCACATTATTATTTCCAGTGCAAACACAGAATCTTGAGAACTGTGGCCTTAAAGAACTTCACTAATAAAACTTTGACCAAAAATCCATATCTAGCCCTAAGCATTAAGCTAAACAGATGAAAATTGTGTTGATTCATCTTGCATGCGGGGCACTTAAATACCTTTTAGAATGAGAATGTTCTCTATAATACCAAATGCCACCAAGTAGCTAATCATTGGCACAAATTTTCTGCAAACTCTTGTAAACAAGCTTATCTACAAACTACATGAACATTTGTTGCAAAGAGCTTTAACTATTTGTACAGTTTTTGCAAAAAAAAACTTTTTTTTTTTTTAAATGTAGACCGCACCAGAGAGTGATTTCATTGTCAGAAGTTGCTCTTTCATTGTTTAAAACATTTATCTGAGATTTCAGATATATCAGCTTGCACATTTTATCTAAAATTTCTTAAAGGATAAATAAAAACAGATGGAAATTAGACAGTTGTTTACCGTTAGAGTGTAGCTCTGTAAAAAATATTTAGCATCATTCAGATAATTTGATTTTGATGAGGATTTAATGAGAAATATAAAATGAATCAATATCAAAATTTCATTTGACTGAAGTATTTATCACAGTTTGAGGCATTGAGAAACTCTACAGGAGACCGTGAGAATGTGAGATTACTAGCGTCTTTTTTCTCATGAGGAAAAAACAGAAGCAGAAGACATGAGCGGAGCTTTTAATTTTATATTAAAGATATCGTTCTATCGTTTTGAGACTAGAGTAGTAGACATGATTTCATATGTGTTTTCTCTGATACACTGCTGCACACCAAAGTAGGAAAATGTAAGACATTTGCATCAATACTTATATTAATGTCAACCAATGAAAATTTAGACATCATGGGGCTAAAATTTGCCTTTAATAATACGGAAATGAACAGAATGCTTGATGTTAATATTAACTAACAGAGATGATTTGTTTTTCCAGAGTGTCAGGACAACTGAAAACCACTTTTAAATGCATTCATCAACCATCTATGTGGCTGATTTAGATGAAATGTCTTCAGGACTCGTGCAATTTCTCAGAGCGCTATGGGGGAAGGTGACTGCAATCAATTCAATCTGTGCAATATTCTGAGAAAAAGAAAAGTTATTGATGAGGAGCTGTATGCCGAATTAAAGATTCCTGGCACAGAGGCCTTGGGGGGTGGCAAGGTGATTTGTGGAAAATGAAATGTTTAAAGGAAATTGCTTGTGTTTCCTGAAGTTTAGGGCATGTTTTTCACAAATGTGACAAGAAGAAGCTGAGGAGCTGGGGCAATTATTGTAGCTGTCTGCATAGATGGATGAGCAGCCACAGTATCTCTCCCAATAGCACTCTCTCTCCTCTCTCAATTGCCTTCACACATCATTAATCCTCTGGATTGACTGAAAGACTAAGTATACACAAGCTGAATGCAGGTACCCTTATATCAAGACCCATAGACTAATAATAAATACAAATAAAATATGATTTCTTGGCATGTTTATTGTTTCTCTGTGCATTAAGTGTTGTTCGGTTTTGCTTCTATTGCACAAACAGCAGGAGAAGCTACAAAAGAAGTAAGGATCGCCAAATTAAGCGATTAGTTAGTATGCACTGTTCCAATGCTATCTCACAACCACTTTGTACCAGGTCACGTTACTGTAATTGAGTAGTTTTTTCGGGTACTTGTACTTTTTTGAGTATATTTTTAAAGCTGTACTTGTACTTAAGTACAAATTAAGCAAAATAATCTACTTCGTTACTTTTAAATCATAGTTCGTTACTGAGTACGCACACAATCTGAATTGATATTCAAACCTTTCATGAAACTTCAGTAGCCAATTAAGATATCCGATCATAAACAGACCAATAAAAGTCCTGATATCTGAACCGGGAAAAGCCGCCGCTGCAGCAGGGTTTGAGAGCTGATCGGACAGTGAGGGAGCTCAGCGTGATTTATGGACTCAAAGTTTGGAGAAAGAAACTACATGGTTGTGTTAACATAAATATCTATATTTTGATACCGATACTGAAATATCTGACACGGTTCCATTACTCATTCTCCACAGTAACTACCATATATACACCGATCTCGCTCTCTCCTCTCCGACAGCGAGTTTGACGCATCAGACTCCTGTCCAGGGCCATGCACAGACATTTTGAGGGGCAGTGGCCCAAACCAAAAAAGGGGCACTAAGGGGGTGGGTGCTTGTTAATACAAATTATCCAGTTGTTACAAATATACAATTAAAAGAGAAGACAGCACACTCTGTAATAATTTCAGACTTTATTGTATATGTTTTGATAAGAGTGGGCTCTCCCTCACACTCTGAGCCTGCTTATGCCTTATCTTCAATGGAAGTAGGGGAGAGTGAGGTAAGTTGCTTATAAAAATTCAGTGTTGTCATATTTCGAATACCTCAACATAATTGAGATCATTTGTTTTATAATTTTATTACTGTGTACTTGTCATTTATTTTTTTGTAAATTCAATTCAGTTTGAAATCAAAATATATATATAATATATATATATAAAGCAAATATGTCTTTTTAGAAGACTTGGATTAAACCAGTTTCAAAGCTTGAAATAATGATTGCCTTGAAAAAATGGATGGAAAAGAAAAATGTAAAATATTAAATTATCTATATGGCAGTATACAGTATGTGGTAGTTTTGCCAATGGTACTGAAAATGATTAGTCGTCATGAAATCGAAATGACCCTACTTACTTTTTTTTAGTGCACATTACTAGTCTTGTGGTGAACAATTGAACCATGCAAGTCAATACACTGGAAAAAAAAAATAAATTGTCTGCCATTGTAATCTTTATTCAAAAACTGAAAATGTTGTTTCCGCTCTGGAATGGTGTCTCACTCTGATGACATCCGTTTGACGGCTTGGGGAGAATCCTCTTGTTGAGTCATGATGTAAGGACTGCTGTTTCCGGGTCCAAGCCTCTACTCATTTAACGTGAGAATACTATCTCAGCGGCCATTTATGAGCACTGTATAATTAGTATTACATATTTAAGCCAAGCATTTAAAAATTTGCTGTGCACACTATAGTCTCCATGCTCACAATGTCTTAGACACTAATATTTTAGCTGAATCACTGTCAGGCCATCTGGGATTTCAGTATGGAAATAAAGGTTAGGGTTATAATTTTTCAGTATTACATGACATCGTGGGTGTATATTAGCACAGTTTGTTGTTTTTTTGGGGCGTCTGGCAGAGCATTAGGACCCAGAAGCGGTGAGGCGTGATGTCAGACGTAACAAGCAGATATTCTTAACCATTCCTATCCAACCGTGAATCTGCTATGAGCAAGAGGTGGAGTATTCAATGTCCAATATTCCATTTCAGTAAATAAGATAAAAGTGGGTTTTGCTCAAAGTAGCTATTATCCACATATATCTTTGATATGAATGTTTTTTTGTTTTTTTTTTTTCATTAAATATCACCGGCTAAAAAGTAACTAGTAACTAGTATTCTGAGTAGTTTTTGAGAAGAGTACTTTGTACTTTTACTTAAGTACTGTTTTGGCACCAGTACTTTTACTTGTAATTGAGTATTATTTCAGCAGTGTAACAGTACTTGTACTTGAGTATAAATTTTCAGTACTCTTTCCACCACTGGTTAAAACTTATGTATTGTCTGTAAATTCTCAACATTATTAGTCTTTTTTAGAGTTTTGGTATTATGTTGTCATGACAACAAAGTTTTGAAATTGACATGCAAAACTCACCGTAACAATGCTAATTTGTTGTAGGCAGATGCAAGGTGTTACTTTGCAGCTGCTAATGTGTTTTGAGTATTTTCTGTGTATTGCTACAGTACCTTTCTGGGTGGTCGCTAGCTTACTGCAAAAATAAGGTTGATAAATAAGTAGTTGTATTCCTAAACGCTTTCAAATGTATATAGGAAATAAATACTTTTATTCAGCAAGGATGCACTGAACTGTTGAAAAGTTACAGTAAACATTTACTTAAAATCAAAAATCTTTCTCACTTAAATGCTGTTCTTATTAAATTTCTATTTACCAAAGAATCCTGGAAAAAAAATCACATTTTCCATGAAAATATTAAGCAACACAACTGTTTTCAACATTAATAATAATAAAAACTCTGTCTTGAGCACCAAATCAGCCTATTAGAATGCTTTCTGAAAGATCGTGTGAAAGCTTCAGTAAACAAAATACATTTTTTTACTAATACATTTTTGATCAGGTGAGCACAAAGTAGTGTACTTGAACTAAGTCATTGTTTCTGCAAGCTGTAGTTTGAGTCCTGGTGTAGAGTTGTTTCATTTAAGGCCTTTTTTAGTACCATTATGTTCTCACAACATCTGTGGCTCTGCTTTTTAGCTTTAAGGAAGAATACATTTATTATGCATGTGAATGCATAAGGGTTTTGTTAATAGTGTACATGAGATAGTCTGTTTATGGATGAGTAACTCTCACTTCTAACATTCTTCCTTGATATTTCAGGTAGTGCTGTGCTGATTTCCATACGCTGCTTTTGGGCATGTGTTATTTGCTGCTACACCTCTACATTTGTCTCGCCTTCCTCTCTTCCCCTCGGCCTCACTGTTTCATTTTCAAGTATAATAGACTCAGATAATGACACATGAAAAAAAGCAACCAAGCAGCTAATTGAGATCTATACTAGAATAGCCTTGTAGTGCCGCAGGGACCCATCCGCCAAATGTTCAACATGTCGTAGTTCATTTCGCTTTGAAATCCAAACCATTCTCCCGACAGGGCTGTCTTCAGAGCAACTACTAGTCAAAAGGTTAATATGATGTCGTTTTATTTGAATATCCCTTCCAAGATCTTTCTTTGCCTGTGTGTGCATGTGTATAAGAGGGTTGCAGGCAGAGTCCAAATGCAAGGAAATTATATCTTTAGAGATACTCGGCATTTGGCTGGTAAACTTCATTAGATACATACTACATTGTACTACTATACTGTACATATATTGTAGAAACGATAAATTGGCCCTGACATACTGTATATGTGACATGCACAGTTACATAAGACATACCATTTAAAGTTGACAAGAAGTGCCAAATTCAAAAATTGGTATAAATTTGGTATAAAAAAAAAAACAATTGAGGTAAAAAAAATTATATAAATAGTGTTCAGTTTCTCGCACAAACCGATCGTTTTGTGTCTTAGGACATCAGTGTATCGTCACGAGCTCCAAGGTTTAATTTGAATTTGTCTGTGCATGTTTTTTATTTTATTATTTTTTTTTCTCTCAAAGATTCTATGCCCATTGACTGCCGTTATATTGACTGACAGACTACAACGGTTTGAGTTAAAAACCTTCGTTTGTGTTCTACTGAAGAAACAAAGTCATCTACATCTTGGATGCCCTGGGGGTAAGCAGATAAACATCAAATTTTCATTTTTGGGTGAACTACCCCTTTAAGCCTGCTCCCGCTGAGTTTCTGACCATTACCGCCTGCTCCCGCAAACATTCTAATATTGTAAATAATTTTCACACATCAGGGAACTGCTATATGCGGGGTATTGAAATCACATTTGAATGAGCGTTCGTTGTTCACTTTCGATTTCACGATCGTGCGCACTCTGTGTAAAGTGAGCACATCTTACAGTGCCTGCATAATTATTAGGCACGTTGATATTCTAATCATATTTTTTTTTCCAAGCACATTTTACCAATTCCAAACCACATCAATCTTAATAACTACTATTAATTTTGTATCTAATAATTTATAAGTGATATATAATTGTCCATGAAGGCTGGAAGTGAAAAACTCCTTATATTCAGGTTAACTCAGACTGAAAAGTCAAAAATTACTAAATCCCCATGAGAAATATTAAAAACTAATGCAACGCAGAAATTGCAAAGTTAAGGCATGGCCATTGGTCAGCAAAATGCTCATTGGGTCAGCGGGGTCAGAAAAAAACGTGGAGAAGAAAAGACACGTTAACTGCAAAAGAATTAAGAATTAATGTGAAGAATTAAGTGTGAAACCATCAGGAAACATTTAGTCTCCAGCGGCATCATTTTCTAGAACTGCAACCTTCCTGGAGTCTCCAGAATTACAAGGTGTCAGGTTCTCAGAGTTTGCTTGGGTAAAAAATCCTAAAAAAAATGACCCTCACTTAATAAGAACAACATGCTGAAGTGTTGTGAAATATATGAAGACTAATTTTTTTATAGGCTTTATAGACAGATAAGTTGAGAGTGACTCTTGAAGGACCAGCACCACATCCTCTTGTACCACTGTTTGAAGAATTTATCTTCCAGAATCTGGCAGTAAGTTTTAGGAGCTCATTTTTAGTGAAACTCTGCAAGACAGACTTTTCAGGATAGGGAATGGAATAAAAATGAACTCCCAAAACTTACTGCAACATTGCAACATGGAGCTAAGAAAAAAATGTAGAACTTGAAAAATTGGATAAACACCTTAGTGAAAAACGTTTACAGTTTAAAAGCAAATAGAAACCCCTTTTGTTATTTCTTTTCTTTATATATACATATATATATATATATATATATATATATATATAATTTTTTTTTTTTTTTTTTTTTTTTTTTTTGCAGATGTGCACATGTACAAGGTTTAAAATGTTAATGAAATATAAAAATAAATAAATAAATAAATAAATAAATGAAGTTTTGAGCAGCTGCATGTTTGAGCACCTGCATTCCTCTAGGTCAAAGATAAAATGGGATTTACAATAAAAAGGTGATTTACAAAATAATTTTGACTTGAGTTTATTTATTAATGAGTAACGTCTCTATTGAGAGAACTTTTTATTAATTTAAAAATTGACAAATTCTTTCAAATTTAAATCTTGTAAAAGAACTACAGCAAACCCAGCATATTTTATCACTATTTTAGAAATTGGATTTGAACATTACCAGTATTGACTACTGATTCAATGGATTTCATTAAAGGGGTCATATGAAGTTGCTAAAAAGAACATTATTTTGTGTATTTGGTGTAATGCAATGTGTTTATGCGGTTTAAGGTTCAAAAAACACATTATTTTCCACATACTGTACATTATTTTTGCTCCTCTATGCCCCGCCTTTCTGAAACGCGCCAATTTTTACAAAGCTCATCGTTCTGAGAAGCGAGGCGTGCTCTGATTGGCCAGCTATCCAGTGCGTTGTAATTGGCCGAATACCTCAAGCGTGAGACGGAAATATTACGCCCCTTATTGTATTGTGATGCCGTGTCCTGGCGCTGATTATAATGACTTATACTGTCTTTTTACGCATCGCGTTGCATCGATTTGTGATTGGAGAAACGACAAAAAAACAAGCACTACTCTACACAGCTCTAAACTCGCATTTGAATAGTTAGTGGCAAATTCTTTAAATATGAAAACATACTTACAGGCTGTGAGTCAGAAGCGCCAGACTGTCCTTGCAAAGTTGGAATTGCCCCACTTTACAGAAACAGTCTTTGAGCACAGCTGGCAGGCTACTCCCAGGTTCAGGAAATTGTCCTCCGTAAAATGTGCTGCACACACTCGAATATTTGGGTTGAACTGTTCTGGAACAGTGTTGTAAATACAACTTAACCACTGATTTCTAGTTGTGTCCTCTTTTGGAAGCCCTAACAAATTAGTTTCACTTTCACAATGAAACACAGCGTCTCCAGGACATGGCGCCGCAGCAGCAACAACACTACAGCGAGAATAAAAAAAGTCTCTAAAGTCTCAAAACCAAAGAGATATTCTTTATAAAAGTTAAGACTCGTCCACGCCCACCTAAAACAGCTCATTCAAACATGCCCCCACGTCTACGTCACGATGTGGAAATATTTGCGTAATGCCGCCCAAATGTTCACGCAAAGAAAGAAGGCGTGGTTTCAGTAACCGCAGTAGTGTTGATGCAGCTATGTCAGGGAGACGCTGTGTGCTTCTAGGCGAAAGCAAAAGCACTTTATTTGGCCTTCCGAAAGTAGATGCAATTAGGAATCATTAAGATTGTTTACAACACAACAGCACAACCCAGATGTTCGAATTTGTGCAACGCATTTTATGGACGACAGTTTCGTGAACCTAGGAGAGGAGGTAATTCTGACTTTGCTATGACAATCTGGCGCTTCTGAATCAGCGACTGTAAGTATGTTTTTTTATTAGTTTTAGTATTTGCTATTGACTATTCAAATGCAGAGTTTTGTGCATCGTGTGTGTGTGTGCGCGTGTGTGTGTGTGTGTGAGAGAGAGAGAGAGAGAGAGACAGGGTCACATCACAGTGGAGTCAGCTTTCTTAATCGCAGCTTGTGTACTGCAAATATATACGAACATCATCACTCTTTCTGTCACGCGACTCTGTTCCCCTTTCGGGCTTGAACTTATGGTAAAACTAAGGACATTATTAACTGTCTTTATATTTACTTTGAAAGCAAAAGCTCGCGATTATGGTAAGAGGCATTACATTTCCGACGCGTGCTTGTGGTGTTCGGCCAATCACAATGCACTGGGTCAGTTGGCCAATCAGTGTAGACTGCACTTGTCGGAAGGAGGGGCTTTGTATAAAACGATGCATTTGAGAGAGGCGGGGCATAGAGGAACTACAATAATGTACAGTATTTGAAAAATAATGTGTTTTTTGAACATTAACGCATGTCAACACATTCTGTTACAACAAATACACAAAATAATGATCTTTAAAATAGCATCATATGACCCCTTTAACTCGCCTTCAGTAGACCGTTCATTACAGATGTAATGAATTAGCTATCCTTTCATAAATATCATTAGGTTTATGGATGGTGGTTCCACATGACATTTTATAAATAAAGTCAAATTATTTTAAGAGAATGTTGGCTCAGTCATAAGGTTCTTCAGGGTTCCTCTCTATGACTATTATTTCCTGTTTTGTTTTATTTTCTCCATGTTGGTTGCACCAAATGATTCCACATAACTATTTTCACAAATGCTTCAGATTCTTTTTTCTAAGAAATAATAGTAAATGCAGTAAATTGAAGAATTGTAAAATAATTGTTAATAATAGTGAAATAAAATAAAAGTCCTTTAATAAGGTTTTCTTTTCAAGAATTTTATCTTTTTAATTACTTTTTTTCTTCATTATGATGTCACTTTTTTATTTTATTCCCACACCCCCAAATCTATTTAAATTCAAAATTAATATCATGTTCAGCATAGAAGAGGTGAGTCTTGTATTTTTAATGTGCATTTGAAAAACAAATAGATCTAGACAAAATAAATGAGAATCATGCCATTGACCTACAGTATATTTTATTTAAAATAATGTTAGCATATTTCATATAAAAAGATAATGCAAAATATAATTGCATGGCCTGTAATAAAGATTTATAGCTGGTCATGGTTGTGGGGATTGAAGCTGAACAGCAACATGATTTACTTATGTTACGCTCTGCATTCTTAATTATCCTTGATGATCAATGTTTAAAACTAACACTTTTTGTGTGTGAAAACCAGAAGTCCTAACTTTGCAACCCAGATTCACCCAGATCTTCAAAACAAAAACTCATTAAGCTGCGATTCTGCATCCCATCCCTCAAAATCTAATCAGTCTGCCCAGTGTCCAGTCTCGCCCCGCAGCAAGCAGAGCAAGAAATGTTCTCCTCCTCGTGGGTCATTTACCTCAACATAATTCATAGCCAACATCTGCTGTTTACTAAAGCAAAAACATCCCAGCCATCCCTACTGACAGCCACATACACAATCACAGTAAAAAAAAGAAACCTAACCGACTGTACCGGCTGAGTGTAAATTGTTCGGTTTGTCTGAGCTAGGGTTGAAACCCTATCAGTGAAGCAGGTGAGCAAATATATGATATGCAGCCTGTATCAAGGAACAAGTAATGCTGGAGACAGAAACAATATCCTGCTCTTATGGCCCGTTGACATATCCTCAAACAAGGATTTAACCTTCAGCTGCAGAGTTCCCTCAGATGTAAAAGGTTTGTCATAGTCCTCCAATAAGAAAGCCCATTTTGTTGTTGTCAGAGCACACCACTGGAACTCAACATCACCTTTCTTTCACATTTTTTCCCCCCTCAACCATTTTAGCTCAGCAGAATGCAGTCTAGAATAAAGTCTGAATGTTATTTGTAGCTCAGTAAGTTTGGGAACAGAGCTACATACTTATTTGTAATTCATCACAATATTAACAAATATAATTAATGTTGACCTCTTTGGTTGGATGCATGACTCCAGATTCTAGTTTCATGGAAACTCCTCAACATCGTAGAGTTCTAATGATCCCAATGCATTTTCTAATTAGAAGAATAACTAATTTACTCTTGGCCTGTAATAAATGCTTAATGATTATGCATACTTCATAAATTCTGTGCTTTACGGGAGAATATATTCATAATTTGGGCATTTTGATTAACGGTACCTCTAATTAGGCGTGAGTAATTATCGTTGAAGCATTGTGAATAAAATGCTTTAACTATGTGGCAAATTTGCTGTTAAAAATGAACACTAGTGATTCTCATCAGGTACCTGTATAATGATTAATAGGGCTCCTTTGAGAGAAAAGCAGAGAATCACGATCAAAGCTGATGTAACATCAATCAAAAACAATGAAAGTTGACATTCTGCATCTAACATTGTTGTGAGCTTTACGAATTTCTTTTTGAAGTAACACTGCATTTTGATGTTAATTTGCATTTATTAAAAATTATTCCTCCCTCAAAATTAGGGGTGATACTTAAACGCTATGCAACCAGCATTTTACATTTTAAAGTATCTACTTTACCCTGTCACTGCTTCATTATGAATCACTGAGAAAATGATATTATGAGAGCAAAAACATGTCGTAATGTAGACAAATCACGCCATATAAAAGAAATACTCCAGACTTCATAAGGTTGCCCTGGTAAAATGTACTTTCCATATGAATGCACGACTGGAAAGACCAAGCAAATGTCATGGACAGCTGATCCCCTTTCCGAGTTTCCCGAGCATCTTATTACGCCAGTATGAACCTATAAGCTTGTTTGTTCCACTCTTTTAATATTCTCTCAGTTATCTGCCTTCCTACCAGATGCATCACGCTAGTGTCTAGCCCATGGCATCTTGATTCTCTTTAGAAAGCAGCTTCATTGCACCTGAGAGCTATCAGCATGCTTGTTAAGAGCTGTAAAACACAGCATGTTTTAGTTTGATTAAAAAAATAAATGATAAGAATGAATTTTTAATTATATTGACATTTAATATAACTAAAATCTATTTTTGTGTGAATTAGATAATCTGAACTCATGACGAAAACGTACCTGTAGAAACTTTTTCGCAAGATACGAAATATGTACCGCCATGTACATTTCATGACATATTTGATGTGAAATGTCCATTGGGTGGTGCTAAAAGAGTGTTCTTTTTTCCCCCAGGAACAGATGAACGTACATATGGTACGTTTTATGTGACGTTGGTTTTGTACGTGTCACCGCAGTTCTGACTTGAAATGTCTGTTGAGTGACGCTATAAGTCTAATGCTCTGTGACGTTTTAAAATAACGTACCATCTGCACTACACCTAAAACTACTCGCTAGTATGAACAAACGTGAATGTGACATAAAAATGCAATCGCAAGCATGCCGTTTTAGCTTGTTTTTGTCGCATCCCAAGTCCAGTTCCATGCTGGCTGAGCTACCAATCAAGCTTGTTTCATCAGGAAAGCGAAATATATGGAGCTGTAATCATAGCTGTGTACAAAAACGATAACAAGTGCTCGCTATTTTACCACCTCTAGTGTTTATTTCTGTTGGAAACTGCAGTGATATGTACTTATTGGTACGTATTTCCCCTCTTTGCGAAAAAGTTCCCACAGGTATGTTTTTGTCATGAGATCAGGTAGGAATTACAGAGATTATTGCGTGAATTAGAGAGATGAATCAAAATTTAGCCTGTTTACTTTCTGAATACTTTCTTTCCTAGTTTTATTGTGCATGGGTCAAACATTTTATTATATTTTAATGGTGAGGGCTTTTAAAGCTGTTTTATTTATTTATTTATTTATTATTACATTTTTCTGCTATTGCTCTGACAAAGATGCAAAGATGACAGCATTAAGCCACAATCATCTGCGGGAGAATGTTCCTGCTGAGCAAATGCCATTGAGATGAATGGAAATGTTAATAGTGACTTTAATAGTCAAGTCTGTCAGTGATCAAATCAACACTGAAACACTGTTGAATATCATGCGCAAACCTTATGTGGTTTCTTTCAAGTTCAAAGAAAATGATTTAAGCTTCTTGTACCCAAAGAGGGAGAGCTTTGAAAAGGATTTTCATTTGGTTGACTTGCATTTGGGAATTTGTGGCCTGTTTTCAGAGAACAGAAGCCCCTCTGCTGCTGGTCATTAATCTTTTATGTCTTGTAGCATCTTAATTCGAGAAAAAGAAGTACAACAGGCCTGATGGATTTCTTGTTTACCTTTTCCATTTTGTGGTTTCTGCTACCTCACATGTTGAAAAAGGATTCTCCGTAACCTCGGAGGTAATTATTACCTGATTTGTAACTGAAGGACCTTCTGCTTGAATGGAACTCAATTAGTCTCTCGAAATACAATAAACGTCCCTATATGACAAGTAATTAAACCAAGATGCATTCATGGAACCAAAATCAAAATCTCATCCACTTTCTTTATCTTTCAGTGTCATGTGAATCTATTATCACACCTCTTTATGAAAACATTGTGTTAGTTTTTAAAGAAATAGTTCGGCCAGAATTTAAATTGTGAGAATGTCACAGCAGATTTGACATTAAAATAACATGTATGTTTGTGCATAATTGTATTGAATGTGCATTTTAGTTTACTTCAAATCTTAAAAGTATATATAAGTACTTGCAAATAATATAATATTCAATAAAGGACAACTTAAGTGTACTTAAAAAGAATAGTACACTTTCATGACTGTTTCCCAACAAACAAAAAGTGCACATTGTCATTGCAAATTAAATGTTACTGTTTAAGTTTTTAATCATTGTGTTTCAATAATCTTTTCTCGTGCTTTAATGAAACACTAATTTTGATGTGTTGGCTAACATACTAAAGTATTTGATATTACATATAAAGTTAATATATATGAAATGTACTAAATTGCAACGTCATCATTACAAATGTGCAATTAAAAACATATGTAAATACATAGCATACAAGTTTCAGTAGAAATGTATATTGTATATCATTTCATATAATATAATTTAATTTAAATCATTTCATTCCAATTAACATACAGTTAAGTGCCTGAAAAAATTTAATTCAGTTCACATTTTACAGTAGGCCTATATATTGCTTTAGCAGCAATACAGACTATTGTTATTGTACTTTTGTGGTGCTTAGTTGTTCATTGTACGGAAAAGAGTGGCATGAACATTCTTCGAAATTTCTACTTTTCTGTTCTACTGATGAAATTCGGGTAAAATTTTCCTTTAAAACTATTATAAAATCTTGGCTCCACATGTCCTTTAATAGCTGTTCAGTCATGATGCACTTGATTGAACCGACAGAAGAAAAATGGTGAAAAAAATTCTATTAGTTGCAGGTTTTTAATCAGAGCTTACGCAGCTGAAAAGAGCTTTGAATTTATGCTTTACAAAAGGTCCGCGGGGGTTACAATTACACAGAGAAGGTTAGTTTAATAACACCCAGGAGCTATACAGGACAGATTAAATTTCATATTTGGTTTGCTTGTTGAAAATACATTGTATATACATGAGTGGTCCCATTAGGCCATGGCTTTAAAATTAGATGTCCTGTCAGCATTCATATTACTAAGTAATCAATATAATGTAACCGTATACAACCGTGAACAAGGATGGAAAAAAACATCAGATTAATGCTGATGTAGCTGGGCATTAATAAACAAACCTGTTGTGTGGGTTCATTATCTACGGTTTGTAGCATATGTTTGTCATTGTAGGACTGAGTGCATTAATGCATCTACATTTTCTGTTGCATGATGGGAAACAATCTTAAAGCAGGGGTAAAATGAACTGTAATCACTGCAGGCCGCATTCTGTCTATATGATTCATTGTGATCTTCTGCGGTTCTTCAACCTGTTTAGTTTTTAATATCCTCTCTGCCTGGAGAGGGAAAAAAATATTTTCCACTACGTCCACCTGAGGAACAACCCTAATGTGACGGATTTGAGCATATTTAATGGTGACAGATGGGTGACATTATAGACCTCGACTAACCTTTAAAGTTAGATGATGAATATGTGAGGAGTTGAATGGATCGTCTTTTATCTTGGCCAAATGAGGGCTCTATGTCCAATAACTTCTGCGTTATGAAGATTAAATCACCGTGCACAATGGTGCTAATGTTTTCTGGGTTTAATAATGTCACATCATTTGTATGAAGATACATGCAATGAAGATTGATTATGTGTGGAATTACAGTCTCATTCTGTGATTCATTTAATTTCATTCTGTAGCCTTACAGGAAAACATCTGCTAGCCAAATATGAGCAGCCCATATAATGCAACACATCAACTGAAAGTCAGCGTGAGTTAAAGGGGAAAATGTTATCTTAGCAGTAATGCATTTTTATATTGCATAAAGTGGACTACAATGTCAATTTTAATGTACTTTCTAATGTACTTTCATTTGGCCTACGCAACAAAGCCTGATTCACTTACTTTTTGAATTTCCTTTAGCACTTTCATAATCACTTAGTAATAAATTCCTCATCAACAAGGCCATATAACTTATATATGCATTTATGCTTACTTAAAAACAGACAAAACCCCCACTCGTTGGAAAAACGTGCCTATGGCAACATTTCTGCAAGTTGCTTCTTCGTTTTGTGACACTTTCAAAGTCAAATGACCACTGAATGGTGCTAGAAGTGTGTTCAGTTTCATCTGCCAATGTTTTATTATGCTGGTTGTTGTAAATATTGCGGCAGGTCGGCACATTTTTTCTACAACAACTATGCGCTCCTTTACATGCTCCTTTGGTATTCTGTGATCCTCAGTCAGTGTATGAAGCCCAGTTTTTCCTTTGAAACCATTTACAAAGTTGGCAAGTATATGATAGCTAGTGTTTTAAAATCTGTTCAGATAGATATGTAGTGTATTCCAGCTGGATTTGTTTCACCCGTTTCATAACCCACCAAGTAAAAATCCCAAGTCAGATCACATAGTAATAGCCATTAACACAAAAGTAATAGCACACCTGTTTTCAACAATCAACATGATTTGAAGATTCATTCTCATCTAAGTCTCAAGTAATGCAATGAAGCATTTGTTCAAGGCAAGTATCACTAATAATTACACATTAACACTTCAACTACAACTTTATCTTACAATTTACAGAAGGGCACACAATGACATCAGGTGTATTTAAAGCAATGTGATATCCAGCTAATTGCTGCAATTAGGCAGATGGTATTCCTGAATAGACCTTCTGGGACAAGATTTTTCTCCAGCAATATACTTTAAACATTCAGCAACATATTGTATGCTTTTTGTATCCTGAGACCTGAGAGTAATTGCGGAAATCAGCTTGACAGACAACCCAATTTATCCATCAGGTATCAATCAGTCTGAGGTAGAAGCAGCCTGGGATTTCCCATGAGGTGCAACAGGAGCTAATTTGTGTGATCCTTGGGTCCACGGCAGTTCTAGCAACAAGGCCACACCGGGCTACAAAAGTAACTTTATATGACAAACCGTCAACTTCTACTCAAACACAAATTGGCTTGCAGCAAATGCGCTGTCCATCAAAATACAGGGAGAATGCGGTGGGCCGACCCAGAGGATTTGAACTGAGGTTGGAATCGGAAACAACAAAAAAAAATACCATTGATATTCCGCCTGCAGGTTGTTCTTCTAAAGTGTTTTGGATACTAACTTTATACAAGTGAAAGATCTGCCCTTCTATTTGATCTGTCAAGGCTGTCGCAAGAAGAATGGAGTGTAGACTCACATTCAGTGTTATTTCCCCAGAGGGGCGTTTATTTTGTGCGACAGCGGCTAAGGTTGAATAGGTAAATATCTCGTTGTGGATTGCAATGTGCTTTGGGATCCAAGGTGAATTATTCGGGTGCTCTTTGGTGAAGTGCTCTGGTCAAGG
This sequence comes from Spinibarbus caldwelli, assembly GCA_039654775.1. NCBI lineage: Eukaryota > Metazoa > Chordata > Actinopteri > Cypriniformes > Cyprinidae > Spinibarbus > Spinibarbus caldwelli. The sequence continues at coordinate 17,717,135 of CM077229.1, read as the reverse complement.
CGAGTGACATGTTTTCCTCTTTAGACAAGTGGGGGGCGGTTTTGTAGAGTTAGTCAACCCAATCCCAGTTGCTTCCTGCAATGAAATGCGTTGACTTCAGGCATGCTTGTTAATCATTGCCTACAAGCCCTTACAGGGCCGACAACCACTTTCACAACTCTAGTTCTTCTGAGGCTCTCTTGTTTGGAGCTTGTACCAAGAGCTGTTCTAGCTGCAAGGTAATTGGAACGAGCAAAGAGCTGCCTCTTAGCTAAGTGTCGTTCTTCTGTTGCTCTGTAAACAATTGTCTCATTGGATTCACCATGACTAATGATTATGGAGTCCTGCTGTGACTAAGTGGCTCACAAGAATGCTTTTGAGTCTGCGCTTCTGTTCCCAGATCAGCTCTCTTTAACTCATGGAGAGGTTTAGATCGCTAACATAAGATGAAATGCTTTGTCAAGCGCGCCGTGAAATAACACTGTGAATGTACACAAGTTAAATAGCAGCAAGTGAGTGCACTTTTTTCAATCACTGCAAATCTACTCTGCTTGGATGCATTAGGCTCTGTGGGTATGCTAACACCATATTTCCCAACAGTTAGTGGCAAGATGAATGAATTTGCACATTCACTAATTAGCGTGTGCTAATTAATGGTTCTTGATAAAGGAAGCATTGTTGTTGGGTCAGTGAAAAACAAGGTCCAAGCTATTGGAGCCAACAGCCTTGTGGGCAGCAATCTGACACCATAAAAATATGGTCAAGAGTAAAGCACACTGAGTTCGAAATTTTTGCATGCTGAAAAAATAAATACAATCTCACGTTGTGTCAGTCAAGTTTACACACTGCCTCCAAAACTTTCGTCTATACCTTAGATATATTGCCAGTCCCTGTTCAGGATCAATTGGTTCACGGAAACTGGTGGTCTTCTTTTTAATGTGGCCCCAGTATCACTAGCAAAACCTCAAACTGAGCCACTGACATCCAGAAGTAAACTTTGTGGCCTTGTCCACACTAATACATTTTTCGTTTGAAAACACATATTTTTCTCTCCGCTTTGGCCTTGCGTCCACACTGAGACAGTGGTTTTGTCAAGGAAAATCAAGCTTTTTGAAAACACTCTCCAAAGTGGATAAATTTGAAAACACCATTTTCGCGTTGTAGTGTGGATTGTGAAAACGGAGACTTTTGAAAATGATGACGCATATTTAATTATATGATGCATATTGTACCAATAGTTATCTATGTTTATACTGGTATTGTTATGTGCTTGTTACTGTTATGTGCTTTTCACGTTTACACTGCTGCTAAAGATATGTCACTTTGTACACTCTTCATATTACAGTCCTAAAAAGATGACGGAAAATTTACTCGCAATTGCTGTCCTGCGGCAAAACATGAGGGCAGTTGTGTTTTAGATCAAACATGAGTGAGCACAACATGGACGCGTCAGTGAATGATGAGATATTTCTGTAAATAAAATTATCCTGCAAGAAGAATTGCGTGAAAACTTATAAATAAGTTAATTATAACATAATTATCTATGTTCTGTCTGTATCATCTCAGTGAGCGTTTATGAGGTTTTACACATGCGCAGTAAGGAGAATTTAACATTTTTCGATGTTTCAGTGTGGATGAGAAACTTTTGGAAAATGCTTGCAAACGCTAATGTGGATGGAGAGCGTTTTAAAATGAAAACTCCGTTTTCAAATGTATCCGGATTAATGTAGACATAGCCTAAATCGCTCGGGATAATCCCACAGCTCCTTGATATGGAGATGGAACTCTCCTTCCTCTCTACGCAATCTCAGGATTGGATGGATCCAATATTTCCTCTTTCATTTTCTCTTTTTAAGAAGAGAGTGGACAACAAAATCATCCTCACTGCTTGAAGACTCCATTTTCTATTGTTTTGCGAATTTTTTCTGTGCGTGACAAATTTTTAGGATGACAAATACGAACACATTTCGGACTCAGGGACCTATTTTAACGATCTAAGCGCATGGTCTAAAGCTCATGGCGCAAGTGCACTCAGGGCGTGTCTGAATCCACTTTTGCTAGTTTAATGACGGGAAAACGGCCAGCGCGCCCGGGCGCATGGTCTAAACTGGTTGTCCCTATTCTCTTAATGAGTAATGGGTGTTTTTTGGGCGTAACGTGCAATAAACCAGTCAGAGTCTCATCTCCCATTTCCTTTAAGAGCGAGTTGCGCCCGCGCCATGGCGGATTCGCTATTTAAAAAGTGGAATTTTAAGGCACACAGACTGAACGCGTCTCCAGAGAGCAAACAGATCTGCTCATGCGCGAGCAAATAGATAGGCTAATTCTGATACACGCAATGACTATCCATTATGATACGTATGACATTTTTATATTTATGTAGCCTACACAATAATATTCTTTTACACTGTAATCCTTTAATTTTTAATATTTGGCTGCTGCGCGTACCTGTGTGTAATAAACAAAGTGAACGTGCGTTGTGGACCCGCCCAGGCATTGTCTACTAACGCGCTCTTTAAATAACAAAAAAAATATTGAGCCATTGACTTTAGACCAGGTTTGAGTTGGTCTATGGTGCAGTCTATTTTCAGTTCCTCAAAATAGCAACGCGCCAACAATGCGCCTGAACACACCTCATTTTTAGACCAGCACGCCCATGGGCACACAAATGGGCACAAATGTATTTGCTATTAAAACAATGCGGCGCAGGACTGGAAAATGAGAACTGCGTCGTGCTGAAACTAGCAAAAACACTTGCGCCGCGCCTTGCGCCGCGGTGTACAAGGACCTTAAAACCATTTTTTCACGGCCTTTGTTTTGTCATGGACCGAGTCCGGTCTTGTCCAGTCTAGAGTAATAAAACAACTCCCACCCAGTAAAAATCTAGTTTGTTATGGAGCGTAGCGTTAGTTCTGGCAGGTCACATTAGTCAAGCTCGCATCAGCTGACACTCAGCTGATCCACGTCTGCCTATAGGAATACGACGCCAATCATAATTCCCTTTATAAGGTCCTTTCAGTCATTATTCAGCAGCTATCGCTTTGCTCAGGAGCTAATCATCCACCTCCATCCCCAACTCCTCCTCTTGTCCAGTCAGGACTTGGCATTGGATATTCTCGTTGAGTCAGACCACTGAATTATGTTGTTACAGTACATAAAATAATCACTTAGAACATTAATGATATCTGCTACATTAATCATTAATGTTGGTTCTGTTCTGTTTACCCTAGGGGGGGTACTTATGCTCTCCCTGCTCCTATCCATGCTAGGCTGCATGGATGGGCAGGGAGTGTTTGCCCAGAACAGAAACATACCCTCAACCTAAAATGTATGCTAACTGTAAGTTATCTTTGACGATAGTGGTCCTGACAAAAATACTGTTGTGAAACACTTTTCAAAAAAATGTAGACAAATTCTAACCATTTCACGGCAAAACAGAACATGATGTTTGATTTCTTGAAAATCAGTGTTGTGATAAAGCTGCAAATGAAATTGGAGCCTGACCTTCACATCACAGCCAGACGGGCATAAATCTTGCTAACAAAGTGCTTCGATGCCACAAACGTCCATACAGTCTGATTGCCAAGACCACGGACACATAAAACTTGACAAATGGATTCATGTACCATCTGCTCAGATTGGAACTTAAAAGCCCATTGGACACAGAAAGTGCTACAAAAATCCCTAAAAGGAGACTCCTTGCCCATTTTCATCAGGGAGCATGAGACAAATCTCAGCTGAAGCACAGAGAGCCAGCACATTGTTTTGAGCTCGCTCTCCCTTTAAAGTCATTGATGAAAGAGAATGCGTGCAAGTGAAAAACAGTTTTGGGAATCAAAGGAATGCCTCCATCACTTCAGTCTTCCCCTCAGGATGTCATACACCAGCTACTGCGAATGGGGGAACGGTAGGACATTTTTCAGTCGTGTAACTCCAGGGTGTTGTTTATGGACTTCAAAGTGAAGCATACAGAGCAGCCTGAGGTAAATTAATGGCAGTCCAATCTCCCAACTTTGATTTGACAGGCGTTTCCACTCTGCCCTACCCGTGCACTCGAGGGCGATATTGCTTTGACAAACCCTTCATCTAATGAGAAGCTACAGAAAAGACAGAAAATGAGAGACACGGAAAGTCTGTCCATTTGAGGACTGTTTAACTGCTTTTCCTCCCAGGCATTTTTAAAAAGCGCCCAACTAAGTTTCCGGTCCATTGTAATTCCGTCCTTACCAAGAACAAATGAATGAAAGCGCCACTTTCCAAGTTCTTCCACATTCCACATGAGGATTCATGTCCAAATGACAGAGTGCTCCAGTAACTGTCAATTAGCATTATCTCTCCAACCAGGCACACGCTGAGCCTACAACTAAAACAGATGATAAGAACGGACATAAAAATGCATTCCACATTTCTGAATGACCCTATTACATGAGGGACTATAAACGCAGAAAAGAATTTGAATTCCACTGCAACAGAATATTGGGATAAAAGAACAAGTTAAGGACCTGTAAATGGGAAGAGAACAGCATCAAGATCAAATACAAATATTTCAAAACCGGACTGTGCAAGACAAGTGGCATAACATTAGCTTGGCTCTCTAAATACTTAATTCTGACTGGCCATTTACAGCTTTCTAAAGTAAAATATCCTTGAATAATGACAATTAAACATTGGGTCTCATTCACCTACCCACAAATTTGTCTTGGAAATATGCGTACAAACGATTTCAAGAACAAATCATGTATTCTAAATTACTCAAAAATTTAGGAACCACTGAACTCACGCCCGCATTTATTAAATACTCTGGGTATATACACAGTCAAAAGTTTTTGAACAGTAAGATTTTTAATGTTATTTAAAGAAGTCTCTTCTGCTCACCAAACCTGCATTTATTTGATCCAAAGTACAGCAAAAACAATAAAATAAAAAAAAATAAAAAAATACTATTTAAAATAACTGATTTCTATTTAAATATATTTTAAAATTGAATTTATTCCTGTGATTTCAAAGCTGAACTTTTAGCATCATTACTCCAGTCACATGATCCTTCAGAAATCATTCTAATATTCTGATTTGCTGCTCAAAAACAACATTTATTATTATTATTATCATTATTATTATTATTATTATTATTATTATCATTATTTTGAAAACAGATGAGTAGAATTTTTTTTCAGGTTTCTTTGATGAATAGAAAGTTAAACAGCATTTATCTGAAGGCGAAATCTTTTGTAACATTATAAATGTCTTTATCATCACTTTTGATCAATGTAAAGCATCCTTGCTAAATAGAAATATTAATTTCTATCATCCCCTAAATCCCCTTAGCTTTGATCATAGAAATAAATTACATTTTAAAATACATTCCAACAGTTATTTAAAAAAAAAAATGTTTTTGCTGTACTTAGGATCAAATAAATGCAGGCTTGATGAGCAGAAGAGACTTCTTTAAAAAAAAAAAAGCATTAAAAATGTTACTGTTCAAAAACTTTTGACTGGTAGTTTGTATAAAACAGTAAGAAAATGTGCGTTACAGATCAAGCTGCAAAGTTCCTCTGTATAAAAATGCAGATACGTGCACGTACCGCTGGTTAATAAGAGGTCTGTAATCTAGGACACTTTCCATAGCTCGAGGATCTCAGACAAGCGTGTCTTGAGAGAATGTAATTATGTTTGCTGAGAGAGACGAAAGGCTGTATAAGGTTGTGTGGAAAGCCCTCATATGGAGATGGTTTAGGCGAGTTAATGCAAATTACTGCAGACCACTCCAAATTCATTAACATTAGAATGAGGTTAAGAACAAATTATGCATGTATGGACATGTTGTGAATCACGCAGAAATTTTCCGAGATGTCCTGTGCATATAAATGCAGATAATCCATGCAGTTATGTTTTATTTGGTTTGTAGCTGTGCTAGTTCATGTACAACCCTACACTTTCTAGAATTCTACACCTTCACCTGTTGTGCCGAGCGTCATAGTCAAAAGCAAATTAAAGCAGGTGAGTCCAATGGGTTGCACGCAGGAAATAGATTTTTTTTTTGTTTTTTTTGTTTTTTCAGAAGAACTAAAGCCTCCACTAAGTCAAATGAGATATTTCAGAGGGAAAGCGATGCTGGTGGAGAGAGCAGGTTTTTCTGGTTGCTTAACGTAATCTCTCATTGGACAGGCTATGTAATCCACACATCTGCTATTCTTGAGAACACTGAGCAAGCATATAAGCAGCTGTGGTTTAATGATTTATCGTCCCTCTTATTCAATAAATCATGAGCTCTAAGTGGAAAGCCATGAGGGAGTTCTGAGTCAGAACATGATCCAGCAGATGTTCTTTAATGGTGGGTCTGTTCTGATTCTGCTGTGGTAGGGAAAAAAACAAGCCTAAATAAAAACACAGCTACCCATATTGTGTATATATCTGTCTATCTATCTATCTACAGTTTTTCCCTCAGGATTTTGTGCAACTATTGGGGGTGGACATTATTCCCTCTAACCAATTTTCAGTTTCCAAATTGAGTAAAATGTCTTTGACTTGTACCTGGACTTTAGAGTGGACTTAAACCTCTTTTTATTTGAGGTGTAGTCAGTATCTATCCATCCATCAATCATTCTATCCCCCTATCTATCTAAAAAAAAAAAAAGTCAATTTATTTGGCTTTTGTTATTAGGCACTAACCAGAAGGCAATGAAATTTGGACGTGCTCTTTAATTGCCTCGCAATATCAGTATGTTTATGCAAGCAGTTTCTGCTCTGGAAAATTAACTGTCAGCTTGTTTGCTGATGTACGTAAATAAACAAGAAATGGATGCGAAGACAATTTGTTTTCAGTCCTTTCATCCTGTTACAGGGTAACTGTCAAAACAGATAAAAGAAAATGCGGAAAGTTTTCCAAGTGAGGGGAACAAGGATGAAATGAGGATGACACTATATTATAAGAGACCCAATTTTGCTGCCTTGATAGCAGTAACACATTGGATGTTCGGATGAAAGATGCCTCTCAACTTTAACATCCTGAGCTCTACTTACAATGTACTGGTTCTGTATAGGAGATACACTATAAAACAGTCCAGCCGTGAAATTGCGAGGCTGTTTCCATATAGTGGTCCGTTGCTTCATGGTTACCCTCTAATCTAGCAAAGACTAATGAGTGGTGTTTAAGACTAGCATCACTAATATTATTGCTCACTCTTTGAACAAACTAAACAAGGAAAACAAAAGAGATGCTGCATCCTTCTCACACGTGACGCTGTTTGTGAGACTTTTGAAGAATTAGTGATTTACAGTACATTATTTATGGATGTATGTCTCCACCTCGAAAAAAAAATTTAATTTAATTTTGTGGACATTCACACAGAGATCAGTCATTAGTCAGGTGGCTGTTTACTTTTGTTCTTTTGAATTTAATTCAAGGTGGTTATAAAATTTGTAGAGAGTTGCTGGAAGTAGATACTACGGTGGTCCAGTAGTGCACAACACAATGAAATCTCCACAACACAACGAAATAAGCACAGCACAACAGAAACAAGCCACAACACAATGGAAACAAGCCTCAAGACAACAGAAACAAGCTGCAAGACAACAAAATTAGCACAACACAATGGAAACAAGTCGCAACACAATGGAAACAAACCACAACACAATGGAAACAAGTCACAAAACAAAGGAAACAAGCCACAAGACAACGAAATTAGCACAACACAATGGAAACAAGTCGCAATACAACGAAATTAGCACAACACAATGAAAACAAGTCACAACACAATGGAAACAAACCACAACACAACGGAAACAAGTCACAAAACAATGGAAACAAGCCGCAAGACAACGAAATTAGCACAACACAATAGAAACAAGTCGCAATACAACGAAATTAGCACAACACAATGAAAACAAGTCACAACACAATGGAAACAAACCACAACACAACGGAAACAAGTCACAAAACAATGGAAACAAGCCGAAAGACAACAAAATTAGCACAACACAATAGAAACAAGTCGCAATACAACGAAATTAGCACAACACAATGAAAACAAGTCGCAACACAATGGAAACAAACCACAACACAACGGAAACAAGTCACAAAACAAAGGAAACAAGCCGCAAGACAACGAAATTAGCACAACACAATGGAAACAAGTCGCAATACAACGAAATTAGCACAACACAATGGAAACAAGTCACAACACAATGGAAACAAACCATAACACAACGGAAACAAGTCACAAAACAATGGAAACAAGCCGCAACACAACGAAATTAGCACAACACAATAGAAACAAGCCGCAACACAACGAAATTAGCACAACACAATGGAAACAAGCCACAACGCAACAGAAACAAGCCGCAACACAACGAAATTAGCACAACACAATGGAAACAAACCACAACACAATGGAAACAAGTAACAAAACAATGGAAACAAGCCACAAGACAACAAAATTAGCACAACACAATAGAAACAAGCCGCAACACAACGAAAACAAGTCACATTACAACGAAATTAGCACAACACAATGGTAACAAGCCGCAACACAACCGAAACAAGGTGCAACGCAATGGAAACAAGCCACAATACAACGAAATTAGCCGCAATACAACGAACAAGCCACAACACAACGGAAACAAGTCGCAAGACAATGGAAACAAGTCGCAACACAACGGAAACAAGCCGCTATACAACGAAATTAGCACAATACAACGGAAACAAGCCACAACACAATGGAAACAAGTTGCAACACAATGGAAACAAGCCACAACACAACGGAAACAAGTCGCAAGACAATGTAAACAAGTCGCAACACAACGGAAACAAGCCGCAATACAACGAAATTAGCACAATACAACGGAAACAAGCCACAACACAATGGAAACAAGTCGCAACACAATGGAAACAAGCCACAACACAACGGAAACAAGCCGCAATACAACGAAATTAGCCGCAATACAACAGAAACAAGCCACAACACAACGGAAACAAGTCGCAACACAATGGAAACAAGCCGCAATACAACGAAATTAGCACAACACAACTAAATTAGTCCTATGCATTGTGTTGTGGCGATTTCGTTGTTTTGTGCACTACTCTGCCTCCATAAGATACAGAATTGTCATACAGACTGCATACAAAAAAGGGCATCAATGAGTAACCATTATCCATAAGTTATACAGAGAGAGAAGCGGTATTCTCTGGAATGAGAATAATAATGTAATCGCTTGTGTACTTTAACAAAATCAGTTTGCTCTCAAACTCCATGGAAGCATTGTATCTTGCTAGTAATAATAATACGTGTAGCCCATGAGCATCTACAGTTATGCAACAATCTCTGATCAGATGGGCCTCATATAAAAAGCAACTGCAGGAAAAAAACATAATACATAATGGGACGCACAGTAAACTGCCTATCACCAGAAGCAAATGACGGGAGCTGTTGGCATGCTGCAGGCTGGCACATCACATGTCAGTGTTTCCAGACACCATCATATAAACAGCTTCACTGGTTCCTGACTGTAACAAACGCTTTAGCTGACAAACAGAACAAATGACTGTCAAGGATCCAGTTGTATTCGAGTGACCGAACCAGAACAAGGCCGACACGTCAGGCTGATCTGGAGACGTGACCCTCGGCCTGCCCACAGCCAAGAAGTTCATCCAAACCCGTCTGTAAGAATGCGATAACTGCGGATTTAAAAGCTCAGTCGCACATGTAGTGAGGCTGTCAAGCAAGATACTGACGGATGGCTGTTCAGCATTCACAAACAGTTATTTTTCTGTTGATTTGTTGTTGTGCCGTTTTGTTTTCCTGTGACAAATGCCATGATTTTTCCTCCAGGGATAAATAAAGAATGCCTGTCTGTTTTTCTTTATAGTCATTTCAACAACAAAGCCTTTTATTTCAGTCCGATGACTGCTGCGTTTTATTTTTCGCCTGTGTATATAACTGTGCCAACATTTTATCATTATCCTTGTTGCAATACAGCAAATGGATTGTACACTAATTTAAATTATGCTTCTTGTATGTTCAGACATGAGTTATAAATGTGGAATTAGGTTTTGAATATACATACAAATAAAAAATAAAAAATCCAGCACAGTTGGTTTTATTTATAAGGATTATGGATTTGGGTTCCCAATATGTTTAGAGGGACAGAGAGATTAGCCGTTTCATTTCACACACACACACACACACACACACACTTTCCACCCAACAACATAATCATCAGTCAGATACACAGAGCAAAAGAGAGAAAACCGAGTTTATGGCAGATTCCTTATACATCCATATGCATGCCATCAATATATCATATGAGTTACTTATTCCCTTTGAACTGTTTTACCTACAGACAAAGGTTCAGCCTTTTGATTGGCAGAGGAACCGAGCTTTACCTCTTTAATGATGAGGTGAAACTGGCTTTAGCTGAAGAAAAAAAAAAATACTTCAGTGTGAGGGTCAATTCAGGTTCATAAATAATGAAAAAAGATGATTCTTTAATTGCCATGTGAAAATACAGTTCGTTGTTTTAATTACTTATTGATTATACTAATGCATTCAAATAGGAGGCACAAATGATTGGGCTAGGGTGGACTACTAATGAGAATGAATGAGAGCGAAGTGTCACAGTGTCCTCTAGCGGCGTGACTCTTGAACTCCTCGCCTCAGAGTTCAACTTTTTCATAGTTGTTGTGTCTTCAGAATCTGGAGACTGAGTTAATATTTGAAATGTAGCGTCTCTGAGATTTGAGTGACATTTGCGGGGAAGAAATCTCTGGCAGACTATATGAACACACATGAAAGATTTATTTGCATAGCTTCTGAGAAAATGCTTTGTCGCGCTATGGACCTACAAGCACTCTGAAAAATATGAGTGACATATAGCCGCCAGTGTTTTTATTATTTTACTAAGATTTCTCTTCCCTGTAACCTCAAAATATCCTAAATATTCATTGAGGCAGATTTTGGTGCAATAAATCTGTCTGGAGGTTACAGGATGATGGGACATCAAAAAATGAAGGGATTTGAATACTTTCTGGATGTGTTGTATATAAAAATATGGTATGTGTGTTGCATAGCCTATGATGGGTTTATGTTCCTAACCTTACTTTTTAAAAGCATCTGAAATGAGCACACACTGATGAAATTCATTTCTGCACGGTTGCTTTTGCTCTTGATCTGATCTGAACTGTCAGATTAAAGGCTCAGTAACTAGATATAATGGCTAAAAAGCTGTTTATGATATAATATCTTGGTAGCTGGCACAATAGCGAAATATTGCAGTATGTGTTGCTGTAAAGATACTGAAGGTAGTAATGGTAGACTCTTACATATAAGCTGCAAGTAGGAGGTTGCACAAAATTGCATGAACAGATATTTTCCAAAATTCCATGATGAAACAGTGAAAAGACAGTCAAAGCACATTAAACATTGATATTATTCAACACTGATCAAAATAAATGTCTTGAGCACCAAATCAGCATATTGGAATGATTTCTGAAGGATCAAGTGACATTGCAGACTGCAGTAATGATGCTGAAAATTCCATTCATGACATGGACAAATTACATTTTAATGCATATTAAAATAGAAAAGTTTATTTAAATTGTTATAGTATTTAACAAGATTACTTTTTTTACTGTATTTTTGAGCATTAGAGACTTCTTTCAAAAACATTTCAAAAGATCATACCGACCCCAAACTTTTAAACAGCAAAATGGATTGATGTCATCTCAAAATATTAACTTGATCGAAATTCTGTCTGTGTAACATTTTCTTTGAAATGCATTTAAATAAAATTGAGCACAATGAGATTTTATAACCCCTCAAATGGCTACAGATGCAACCTTAAATATTTTTATTTCTTAGTTTTCTTCTATTTAGACTTTTATTCCATGTTAAAATTGAAATGAACTGTGAAAAAGTTCATCTTCGATTCAAGGAACTGGGTTTGGAACAATACATATACAGGTGCATCTCAATAAATTAGAATGTCGTGGAAAAGTTCATTTATTTCAGTAATTCAACTCAAATTGTGAAACTCGTGTATTAAATTCAATGCACACAGACTGAAGTAGTTTAAGTCTTTGGTCTTTTAATTGTGATGATTTTGGCTCACATTTAACAATAACCCACCAATTCACTATCTCAACAAATTACAATACTTCAGAAGACCAATTTAAAAAAAAAAAAAAAAAAAAAAAAAAAAAAACACACGTTAAGTGAATTGTTGGCCTGGAAAGTATGTTCATTTACTGTACATGTACTCAATACTTGGTAGGGGCTCCTTTTGCTTTAATTACTGCCTCAATTCGGCGTGGCATGGAGGTGATCAGTTTGTGGCACTGCTGAGGTGGTATGGAAGCCCAGGTTTCTTTGACAGTGGCCTTCAGCTCATCTGCATTTTTTGGTCTCGTTTCTCATTTTCCTCTTGACAATAGCCCATAGATTCTCTATGGGGTTCAGGTCTGGTGAGTTTGCTGGCCAGTCAAGCACACCAACATCATGGTCATTTAACCAACTTTTGGTGCTTTTGGCAGTGTGGGCAGGTGCCAAATCCTGCTGGAAAATGAAATCAGCATCTTTAAAAAGCTGGTCAGCAGAAGGAAGCAGGAAGTGCTCCAAAATTTCTTGGTAAACGGGTGCAGTGACTTTGGTTTTCAAAAAACACAATGGACCAACACCAGCAGATGACATTGCACCCCAAATCATCACAGACTGTGGAAACTTGGGCTATGAGCTTCTCCACCCTTCCTCCAGACTCTAGGACCTTGGTTTCCAAATGAAATACAAAACTTGCTCTCATCTGAAAAGACGACTTTGGACCACTGGGCAACAGTCCAGTTCTTCTTCTCCTTAGCCCAGGTAAGACACCTCTGACGTTGTCTGTGGTTCAGGAGTGGCTTAACAAGAGGAATACGACAACTGTAGCCAAATTCCTTGACACGTCTGTGTGTGGTGGCTCTTGATGCCTTGACCCCAGCCTCAGTCCATTCCTTGTGAAGTTCACCCAAATTCTTGAATCGATTTTGCTTGACAATCCTCATAAGGCTGCGGTTCTCTCGGTTGGTTGTGCATCTTTTTCTTCCACACTTTTTCCACTAAACTTTCTGTTAACATGCTTGAATACAGCACTCTGTGAACAGCCATCTTCTTTGGCAATGAATGTTTGTGGCTTACCCTCCTTGTGAAGGGTGTCAATGATTGTCTTCTGGACAACTGTCAGATCAGCAGTCTTCCCCATGATTGTGTAGCCTAGTGAACCAAACTGAGAGACCAATTTGAAGGCTCAGGAAACCTTTGCAGGTGTTTTGAGTTGATTAGCTGATTGGCATGTCACCATATTCTAATTTGTTGAGATAGTGAATTGGTGGGTTTTTGTTAAATGTGAGCCAAAATCATCACAATTAAAAGAACCAAAGCCTTAAACTACTTCAGTCTGTGTGCATTGAATTTATTTAATACACGAGTTTCACAATTTGAGTTGAATTACTGAAATAAATGAACTTTTCCACGGCATTCTAATTTATTGAGATGCACCTGTACATATTCACATGAGCTCCAAGCAACAGATGTGTTAATGACATTCTGGACACATATGAGATCTTCACTCAGTTTCCTGGAACAGACTTGAAGCAATGTGAAAAATTACATATTTAGCAATTGACAGGGCAAATCATTTTTTTTTTTTTCAGAAACTTTTATTAGAGAAAAACTTTTAAAAACGTAAGTCACATTTATAGAATATCCATCAAAGCACAATGGTACAAGAGTCACCTTATAACAAATTAAAAGTATAAACATAGTAAGCAATATAACTAATTTCTATCATAAAGCAGTTAACAGTTGACTATAGCGATTCATGTTATTTTCTGATGCTTGCACTTATATTCATCCATTGCTCATCCATTCTTTCACATCCACAAAAAAAAAACAAAAAAACTGTTTTTTAAGGGTTAGTCTGATTGTAATTCCTGCTGTGCAAGTGTAAAGAGAGTGCAGTAAATTACATACCTCAAGTCTGAAAACATCTGGTTTCAGAAATCAAGTTCTGACTGCAGTTCATATGTAGAACATCTGGCAGATATGCTGTTAGAAAAGGGAACAACTATTAGTGTAAAACTTCCAGGTTCATTTGACATGTTGCTACTATTTTTCAAAGTAACTTCATGTGAGGTGACTTTTGTACTATAACTTGCATAAACTGGGTCAATCCATTTAAATGTTTTACATGCAAAATGTCTGTCCTCTATAATAAACTAATGAATACAAACAAGTGTGCTGTGCAATTTCAAAACTCAGAATTCTTTCAAAAGCAAATTACATAGATGATTAAATAGGTGCTGAAAAGAATATTGCACAACACCCACGACTACCACAGAGAGTACAAATGATTCACCATGTTGCTCCTTTTTACCAACTATACAACAGATTCCCATTGTAGAAGTGCTTGGGTGTGAAAAGTGCAGGATTATGTTTTTTTTTTTTTTTTTAAATATAAAGAAAAAAATAGTAAGGAAACTGATGTTTGTGCCAGGTTGCCATTAGAGAGAAACAAGTCAGAACACGTTTCCTGAGATTGAGTGAAAAATAGTAACCAGAGCTCTCTATGGGTGACCGCTGTGTACTACCCAACAAACAGCACAGGAAACTGACACCAGCCAATCAGCTACTCTAAAAACCATTAGACAACATTAAAGAAACCAAGAACAACATTCAAAAGATGAAGCAGAAAGACAGAATTTCACCTGTACTGTAAAAGCAGAAGAGCCTTAAAGTAATCATTTATTATGGTTCACTCGGAGAAAATAAGTCTTTGCAGCAGAAGAGCATTTCCTTCAAGAAGAGGAACAATTTTCTCTCAAGAGCTACAACTCAGGAACATATTTCAGTGCAGCAAAGAACCTATACATCCGCATGTACATAAATTAAATTATTACAAACATTTCTAGTAGGTAAAATTTACACAGAGTAGTTGTTTTAATTATAAGCCCTTAAACTCAACCCTTAAAACAGATCTGTGAATTTGATACCCAGCATGTGAGCGAAAACCTCGCTTGTTGAGTGATAAATAAAATGTATTAATCAATAAGAAACATATTACAAATATTGAATTTAAACTCAAAAAGTTTTAGAACTATAAGACAAGGCAACATAAGCATCTAAAACTCCATGTGAGAGGAGAGGAGGTATATCTGCTGTGCCTCAGCTCACGTAGGTCAACACGACTGACTGAATGGGCTCTCGACACACCGGACACAACTTGTTCCGGTTCTTTAATTTCTTGGCGCAAGTGTAGCAAGCCATAAGGTGTCCAGTTCTTCCGTGGACGATGCAGCCATTCTTGGGGCGACTTTGACAGATGACGCAGGGCTCAAGGCAAGTGGCAGGCAGGCAGGCCTCCAGGCTGTTGAAGCGCTCTAGCTCAGGGGTCTCTTCCTGGCTGCTGCCCCCGCCAGAGGAGGTTGAGGGCTGCGATGACAAGGTCTGAGATTCGGTCATGGAGCCGGAGGCAGTGGAGGAGAGAAGTTCGTCTTTAGCGGTACTGGGAGATTGTGAGCTCTTGCCGTCGGGTACGTCCACTCCTTCATCTGTTTCTGGAAGAGGGCTTGAGGGTTTGGAGGGAAGCAGTTTGTCAGCTGAGGCTGAGCTGGGAGTTGTAGTGATGCTGGTGTCTTCTGTGCTGGGTTGAGTGTTAGTGGAGGTGTTTTCACTGTTGGAGTGCGTTTCTGGAAGCCAACCGGGTCGGACGTTCCAGCAGCTTTTGCAATGCCGAGGAAGAGGAGGGTTGAGCTCATCACATTCGGCACACTTCCAGTAGTCCTGAGTGAACACATTGTTATCTTAGATTATTACATTTTTCTTGCTTTTTTGAAATAAAAGAGCCTGTTTAAATCTGTGGGTCAGAAAAAGGATTGAAATGGTCGTCAAAAAATGGATTTGGTGCAAAAAACCTGCACTAGAATTAAAAGTGGACTTTCGAGGAAAAAATAATGCTATAAAAGTTGCTATAAAAATATGGTCCCATTAAAGTCTGCATGACTTGTAATTTCTTAATACACATTCCTGGTCGTATCATGCACAATTAATCAGTGGACAAAGTTCAGAAGAAACAAAAAAAAGTCTTCATGATCTTTCAACAAACTGTAATAACTTGCAGCATCTCTGAAACAGCTGCCCTTTTTGGCAGACTCACAAAAGCTTTTTTTCCACCCCCAACCTTTTTACAATCCAATCTAATCCTGATAGATGAACGCAAATCCAGGTTTTTCGTTCCACTAAGAAAAACATCAGGTACTGAAATGTTACGTACTGCCTCAGTTATCTCGGTATCTTCATCAAATGAATCTTCATCTTCAGCAAAGATTGTGACTTCATACACCTGAATGAGCAAACACAGAATTGCAGTGAGTTGAGGACTGTTAAACAGGTTAGGTTAGTTAGGTCATCACTTAATCTCTCTCTGAATAGAACAGGAGTTTGAGTTGAAACCTCGTTCTCTCCTGGCAATGAATCCTCATCGTTCTCATTGTAGGCGTCAGAGTCTATGGACTCCACCTCAAACTCCACACTAAAGTTATCAGAGTCAGAATCCGAGTCCTCACTTTCATCACTGCCCTCACTGTGAGAGATACCTACATCCTGTAAAACAAACAAAACACTGGTTAGAAAGAGCCAAATGACAGCGCAAAGAAGTTACAGTTGCTGGTGAACCAAAACAGTGTGAATGAATATCTACTCACAGAGTTGCTTTGTGCGTCCGAAGACTCGCTGTTCCCCCTCTCCCGGTGCAGGCCGCCAATCACACACCAAGATAGGCTGTCATCAAATGTCAGGGAGAAGCTGTCTGACTTGTGCCTCTTCCTGCGTTCTCTGGGCTCGTCTTCGGCTGAAGAACCCTCTATTGAAAGCACAAAAATTTTTTAAAAAAGTTTAGCACTAAGTTCTTTTTTGACACAAGATCACACCCCCTTACATGTCCGTCTGAAGGTTTTCACATACAGTTGCTCTGTAAATGAACCACGCTGCTCTCTAGGCTGTTACTTTTTCATTATGTTAAACACAAGCTTAAGTGTATACTGCATGTTGCATTAGGGTAAACCAATTTTTTTGCTGATGTTCCTGTTACATG
The DNA here is from genome assembly GCA_039654775.1 of Spinibarbus caldwelli. Taxonomy (NCBI): domain Eukaryota; kingdom Metazoa; phylum Chordata; class Actinopteri; order Cypriniformes; family Cyprinidae; genus Spinibarbus; species Spinibarbus caldwelli. The sequence continues at coordinate 17,700,038 of CM077229.1, read as the reverse complement.
CACTCAACTTTGGACACTTATGGGCCAAGCAGGAGCAATGCTCTGAGCAATAACCCTGTTTAATGGTGCATCTGGTGCAGCTTGCTCAACAAACTGCCTTTGTGTGCATAGTTGAGGTTTTAAAATGGGCCATTGAAGAGTAGCAGTCATCTGAGCACATTCTGCACAGCCTCCAGATCTCAATGTCCTTTTGAGATGTCAGAGAGACCAGTCATTGCGGTACCACATGTTTACCCACATACAGTCCTCTGTCGGGACTGAAGGAATGGTACAAAATGATCCGTCATGGGGGAAGTCTTCCCTGCTCAGTGGTTGAGACTGATATAATGTATAGTGGTTGATTCACAAAAGATAGAAGGCAGGGAAAACAAACAGTCCTTGAAAAAGGGAGTCGTCATAACCTTTCACAAAACTCCCACGAGAAATAAACTAAACTGAAACCATGAAATCTAAATGCCAAATTTTATCTAAATCAACTGATGGTACACTTGTTAAAATATGTTTACATTTCAGTTAGATCAAACAGGAACTACATCAAGACTGGAATAAACAACTATCTGAAATCCCATCTAACCCAGCTTTCATACACACTCAACAGGACACAGCTGGTGTGTGTCTTGTGCTTTGTGGTGTGTGTGCGCTTACCAGGATCACTGCTCCTCCTCCTCCTGCGCTGCTGTTGTGAGGTAGATGAGCGAGAGTCTGAATCAGTGTCCTAGAACAGACAGTGGGGTTTCAGTCATGCTTCAATCTCAAATACAGCAGGGGCTCTATAAAACCCCTTCAAGCACAAACATAGCACTACCAGGGCGACTCTGTGGAATGGGTCAATACTCTGTGATTCTAAGTATGTGAGCATAAAAGAACATTTACCCCGGGCCCTCGATCAGGTTCACTTTGACTCCTGGGTTCAGAAAAGGTAGATTGAGTATCTGTAAAAGGAAACAAAGACAGTTTTAACACAAACAAGATAGATAAGAACATTACGAAAAAAAAAGTTTAATGATCATAGTACCTGGATTTTTCACTGTCACAAGGTTTCTGTTGATCATTGCAAAGAGGGCTCTGAAAAAATAAAAGACAAGATAAAATTACAAATGAAACTTTCGTTTTCATATAGCAAATTTCACTTTCAATTCTTAAAAAAAAAGTATGAGAAACAATGTAAATATATACTTATATAATCTTTTTTTTAAATCTACACTGGACCCGTTTGTATCCTTCTGCAGCCACTTCATATTTTAAACAAGTGACAACAGACCCTTTCAGAACCAGTAGGTCAAATGTCCAGAAAGCTGCCACCTGTTGCTTTAAAGCCCCACCCTGATACTCCCAGAGGTCACTGGTACTACAGCTGCTCTCCCTTTTTAGAGAAAATTTAGAGAGTCAATACACACCGGGGCTCTTTGACTGAAAAACTTTTCACCCCAAGAATGGCACCAAGAGCATCCTCTCCACAGTGAACAATATGTTGCTGCTGCTTGTCATATAACTCCTTGCTCATTATATACTTCCCCAAATAAAACATAACCTAAAAACATAGAAAGAGAAATTGTTTAGAGATTGACAGGGAAACCATTTCCTGAAACAGACTGAGTGTTATATAAATATTCAATATAGATGAGTAATACATTCCTGTAAGTCAGACAACCACAACTTCCACTCATGAAAAAATGACTCATACCATCACACTAAAGCTGACAACAAATGAAAATATTTCAAACATCAAATATCAAGAGTAAAATGGCATACAACTTATCTATATTGTTGCACATTATGAATGAAAGTTAGAAATTAAATGTTGTATCTGTTGAAAAGTAGCACTTGCCCATGGAAAAGCTACTGCCATGATGTCAGCGTATTTTATATATGGTTGCTAAAGTGTTCTGAGTGGTTTCTTACTGGCTTAACTCAAAAAAGCCCACCGTAAATGACTCATGCCCCTCCTCTAAGGGTTTTTTTTTTTTTTTTCAAATTCTATCATCCTCAAATCAAAAACTTTTTTTGTCTGATCACTTACAGAAGTAATAAGCTGCAATATTTAAACCGTTTTTTATCTGTAGCACAAACTGAAGCTTTGGGTTAGGGGTTTGTTCAAATCCCTAACCGTAAGAATGAACAATGGAAAAAGAATTTCTTGCCTTAGCAAACACCACAAATGAAATGTCACTGACCAAAGCCAGTAACTAAATATAATTCAACGCACACTGCCCTACATAATTTACAAAATATATGCAGGTTTAACTGTTTACACAAATGAGCAGCAACATATGAAACTGGAGAAGGATTATTTTTAGCTAGCAATGTCAAACTCATTATTTCAGAAACTCTCAAATAGGTGTCACTGCCTGAAGTGCTTTAATGAAAAATTACACACACAACATACGGCAGGGTTCAGCATTACTAACACAGTTGGCATAATTCCACTTTGATATAAAGCCATAAAGCATGATACATTTCCTACCGTTCAAAAGTCTGGGATCAGTAAGATTTTCTTTTTTTTCTTTTTTAAGAAATAAATACTTCAATTCAATGCATTAACTTGACCAGTAAAATTACAATAAAGGCATTTTTAATGTTACAAAAGTTTTTTTTTTTTTTTTTTAATAAATGTCCTTCAAGTAAATCCTGAAAAAAATTGTAATTAGTTTCCACAAAAAAAAAAAAAAAAAAAAAAAAAAAAAAAAAATTTATCATTAATAATAAGAAGAAATGTTTCTTAAGCACCAAATCAGCATATCAGGATTATTTCTAAAGGATTATGTGACTCTAAAGCCTGGAGTAATGACTGCTAAAAAATCAGCTTTGTCATCACAGAAATAAATTGCAAAATATATTTAAATACACAAAATACTATTTTAAATTGAAATATTTCACAGTTTTACTCTTTTTACAGTATTTATGATCAAATAAATGCAGCTTTAGTGAGCATAAAGAGACTTAATATGATATCTTCCCAACCCCAAACTTTTCAATGTTTGTGTATATCAAATTAAAAGGACTTAAACTGCTGTCAGCAGACACATCTCCTCACCTCCTTCATTGTGAAAACATCTTTATCTGCACCTGCATCCTCTAACAGGCTTTTCAACTGCAATTTTGGTCTTACCTAAAGTTACAATAAATAAAACTCAGTCATTTTAAGATATAAAAACGAATTTAAATACACAAAAGGCACACCTTGAATGCTACATTACCAGTTTTTCGTTGTCAACCTTGTTGATCTGAGAACTGCTTAAACAACTTTCTGTTGCCATACTGGTAGTTATCTGTAAAAAAATAAGCAGAGTTAGACTTTCCATACAACAATTCAGAACACATGCAGCTTCAAAACACACATTACCTGTGCAAATAGAGGTAAATTGGCTATTCTAGCTAAGAATCTTCGATATATACTCTGCTACATGTACATAAAGTGCTTGAGCTCTGGGTTAGTGATGAGTGGGAGCCGGCTGAGAGCCGGTCTATGGTTTAAATAGACGCAGAGAGGCATGTCAGGGCTAGAATCCACCGCACTGATCATCATGTCCTGGGCGGGTTCGGGCATGACAAGTCAAAGCGTGACTGCTTCAGACGCCTAGCGGTGGAGACGCTCTTTGCTCAGTTGTCTGGCTCTCTGTGATCATGTCCAGGCATGTCCTGTCTTACTACACCCGCCCATTGCTGGCTAAGCACTTGGATTTGAGGCTTATCAGCCCACTGACAGGTGAAATAACGGAGTGTTTGGACCAAAGCGATGACCCTCCTGGATTATCAGCGCCTCAGTTAAATAAATGCAAGCCAAAAAGACCAAAAGTTCTTCATCACAAGTGCTACGGATGCATGGATGTCCTTCGAGTAAAGCTCAAAATGTCTCTGGACTAACGTTACGACAGTTCCATGTTTATTTCTCTGAAATGCTCAGTAAACACACAAAACACAACAATCTCAAGTTTGTTGTCTTCGGGATTTATATACACTGGAATATAACTCTATGGGAATATCTCCACTGAAATTAGCTGCACATAAATCATGTAAAACCAGGAACTTCAAATGCTTTTCCCCCAGAGGTAACATGTTAATAGATCAACGTGTAAATATTGTTGATTTACGTGAGATGAAACGCTAGAGGTCTCGCTCTTTTGACACGTCGAGATTCAATATGACAGATAATAAATAGTATGAGAAATAATCTGACGAATACCAAAACATATTGCGCTTTTCTCCAGTTAAACGTGTCGTGTAATACGCCGCATAACGTTAATACTAATTTATACACATTTCGTACTCTCTTTACAAGTAGAATAGTAATAGTAGTTTAAATACAAAACTTAAATGACTCTTGCCTAATGTGGAGTATTGCGCATCTGAGCGACAAGACTTAAGTTAATTCATAGTAACAACGCCACAAACGCACGCACTCCCAGGTGTCTATTTCCCGCTGTGTGTTATCAGGAAAACCCGAGGCTGCAGTAGGCCGCGCTAGCGCAAGGCTAACTGAGGTAAATTATTTTAGGAGACTACACGGACATTAAGCCTCATACGGTGTTAAAATAACTCACTGGAGCGTAAATCAACGTTATTCAGATATTTACAGCGTCATAGGTGTAATAAATATGTGTGAAAGTATGAAAACGGGTAAACTGGAAGTGCTCACCTGCTGGTGACCGTTGAGCGTCGCGAGGTCCCTCTACTGGCGCCTGACCTGTTTGCGTTTGAATCGTTGCAGCACGTGCGATAAGCGCGCGGTGTAAACATAACACAATACTCATAGCTTACTGCAAAGCGAGTTGGATATTGTTTACACTATCTACATTTCCCGTTTTACTGTTAATGCGATTAGAATAACCCAGTTTGACTATTTAAAATTATTTTAATATTTAACATTTGTATATGCTTTTGTTGATTCCTATAGTGTTGCATCACACTAGACTAGTTTATCAAGTAATATGCATGAAATTAATTATAAATTAATATGACAACAAAGTCGAAGTAATGCCTAAATTAACTTAGGTATTAATATTTAGGCTATTTCTGCGTGCGCATGAGTGTTGTTTGGTATTGTAAGCAGAAAACACACATTGATGTTGATGAAAATTAACAATTCAAGACAAATAAGGAGTTATTAACAGATCTCAGTTAGAGATTGACTCTTAAATTTTGAGATACTTAGGTAAACAGCATTTTGGGACATTAGTATGCTTTTTAAAAAGCTTTAAAATATATTTTCATTCGCTCTATACATTTTATGAAGTGTATCCTGCTTCTTAAAAGCTTTCAAATATATTTTTTACATTATTTGCACTGTTTAATATACAGTTACATTTAAACCTCTTGGGTTGAACTCGGTCTATTGTTTAATTGTAATATGAGATCATAAACATTGTCACTTACTACTTGTGATGCTCTTATGTAGTAATACCATTTGTAGTTTTAATGGTAATATTAAATGCATCACTTTAATCACCACTGATTAATTAATTCCTCCTTTGATTAATGCACTATTTTGCATTCTATTGTATTGTGCTGCTAACTGAAAGAACTTTCATCAGTTTTGATTTCTTAATGAGTAATGATGATCTGTTTCTTCACTATTAAAATGATTCTGTGAGTAACTTGATTGGCGACAGTGCTGGGAATACACTAGCTGTGTCAAATCCACATCAGAAAACATTCATTTGTAAAGCAAGTCTGTTGTCATGCCATTGAATGACAGACTTTTGGTTTTCACCTACACAGAAACTTGCTAGTTAGGGGAGGTCCTGTTTGCTTTGTGAAATTAGCTCTTTTTAAAGTGGACAAATGGACTGTGCCATGAAGACATGTCTTGTATAGTCCATGTGACAGGATCTGTTCTTTATGGCCCAGTGACTCAGAGTTTATTTTAGTACAACATGTTCCTTTAAACTCAACATGTTTGGGCTTGTACGTCTGAAATAATGAGGAAATTCCATGGACCACTGAAGTTATCAACAAAGCCATTAATTTAATTAATAGAAGTAAGGATGAAGACAAATATTCAAGACATGTACACTCTGTCAAAACTTTGGAAACAGTTATGCATCTATATTAAAGTTATTCAACTATGCAACAACAAATTGAAGTTTGAGAAAAAAAATCTAAACTCTTTTTAGTCTGATAAAAATTGCCACTCTGTATAGATTACATCTTTGCTGATTGTCTCTACACACTTTATGAGGTGCTTCTTCCTGAGATTAAACCGTATTGAAGGATTTTCCATGTTTTTAGGCACTTGTTTGCTTTGTACGTTTAAAAAAAAAAAAATACTTCATACTTTTATTTAGCAAGGATGCATTAAATTGATCAAAAGAAACAGACATTTTTTTCTAATTCAGATAAATGCTGTTCTTTTGAGCTTTCTATTCATCAAAGAACCCTGAAAAGAAACTGTATCACTGTTTTCATATTAAGCAGTAATAATAATAATGTTTCTTGAGCAACAAATAAGCATATTAGAATGATTTCTGAAAACTGGGTTAATGGCTGCTAAAAATTAAGCTTTGATATCACAGGAATAAATTACATTTTAAAATGTATTCAAATACAAAGCGATTTTATATTGCCATATTATTACTATTTTTATATCATTTTGCATTAAATGTAGCCTTGGTGAACATATTTTTTTAATCATTTTAAAATATTTACTGATACCAAACTTTTTAATGTTAGCATATATTAATATACTTATTTATTACATATATTTAAAAAATAAATTATATTACGTTATAAATAAATACATGCATAAACACATGTATAGTAAATAAATGTAAACACAGTTTAGACTAGATTTAAATGATTTTCATGAACCTTTCCGTCAAGTATATACAATTTGGTAGAGGATATCCTTGTCTTAAATGCTTAGTAAATTTAGTTTATGATCTATGTCTTAGTTCTCCTAAAATATTGCTCTTCACTAAGGGACAAACAAACTTCATTCCACTTAAAGAGATGTCAACTTTAATTATACAAAGAATAAAACACATTTGAGAAGTATATTCTTTTGTGTTTATGAATATAATCAAAATATATTCTTTCACATTCCATTTTTGGGTGAACTGTCCCTTTAAGCCGCATAACTTTCAGCCTTTTTTGTTTACCACATCTTTTTCAAAATTAGGACGAATCTAATATTCACACAAAAAAAAGCTGCAAAACATCTAGATTTTCAACTGGAGACAGGACTTCGGAATGTGACTAATGTTTAAGTTGCTCATTGCAAAAGAGAAAAACAAGTTTAAAAGCCCTCATCACGAACTGAACAAATGATTGACATTCCATTTCACAGATACTCAAGTCTGTTTGCCAAGTAGGCAGTGACCCTTGTCCTAAAAGTCACGACTAGACTCAATATAAGATACCATTCCATTCTTGTGTTACTTTCTATAAAATGATTTATTGTTGTACAGACCATTTGAAAAATACATCATTAAATAACACTTATAAAATAAAAAAGGAAATGCTTCAGCAATAAGAGTTTTCCTCTTAAACGGCACATTTTTTGCATGTTTATTTGCAAATATTGAATACTTGGAATAAAATTTAAACTCTTAAAAATATTGAAATGCTATGAAAAGTTCTCAGTCTCTATGGCTTAAACCTACTTCCTTCCAGACTATGTTTGGTTAGTCTTCACGCTCCTGTGCAGGAGCCATCGCTATCTATTCCTGAACAAATCAGTCACTGAACACTGGCTTTCTTGTTGATTGGCACTTCATCGGGCCTATGGTCTCTGTGTGAGCCTGATTTTGCCCTCCTCCTGCTCTGCCAGTTTGAAATGGGTGTATGCCAGGATGCCACTGAGAGTGCAGAGGGTGCCCAGACCTTGGTTTAAAGACAAGGGGTCCTGGAAGAGGACGTACCCACCCAGTAGTGTGATGCAGAACTTGAAATGTCCAAACATGTTGTAGCTGTGAGGATAAATGTTAAGGGAACTTGTCTGACAACGACTTTTGGAGATCCCTTGAGACATATGCACTTGAGTAACAGGCTTTGAAGACATGTGACTTGAGCTTCAGAGATGAGTCAGGCACTCACAGAATGAGTTTCTAAATTATTCTCATGATTCTTTCTGAAAGTTAATATTCTTTAGGCCATTTTACAGTTAGGATTTTTATGTTTTATAGTTAGTCTTGTGAATATGATATTTAAGAGAAATCTTAATAACACACAAAAAAAAATCTGTTAATAAAATAACAGGTAGTTTTAATATTGATCTAAGGATATATCAGTCTTGTTAGTATGCAGCAAAAGTTAATAAATCTGTTAAAAATGTAAAAATCTGTTAACAAAATAACAGATGTTAGTTTTAATATAGATTTATGGATATAGCAGTCTTGTGAGTATGTTAAAAGTTAATAAATCTGTTAAAAATAAATAAGTATAATATGTTAATAAAGTAATAGACAATAGTTTTAATATTAATTATGGATATAACAGTCTTGCAAATATGTAAAAAGTTAATAAATATGTTAAAAAATAAACTTGAATAATTTGTTAATAAAATAACATGCTAGTTTTAATATTGATTTATGAATGTATCAGTCCTGCAAGTATATAAAAAGTTTAAAAGTCTGTTATAAATATATATAATCTGTTAATAAAATAACAAGTTAGTTTTAATATTGTTTTAGGGATATATCAGTCTTGTAAAAAAGTTAATAAATCTGTTAAAATAAATCTGAATAATTTGTTAATAAAATAACATGTTAGTTTTATTATTAATTTATGAATATATCAGTCCTGCGAATATATAAAAAAGTTTAAAAATCTGTTATAAATATATATAATATATTAATAAATAATTAAAATGTTAATACTGATTTATGAATGTATGAGTTTTGAGAATATGATATGTAATATAGTTAATAAATATGTTAAAGTAAAATCTGTTAATGTTATTTTTAATATTTATTTATGGATATATCAGTCTCTTTTTATTATATCATGCTATGTAAAAAGTTAATTCATCTGTTAAAAATACATAAATTGATCTAATGTGTTAGTAAAATAACATGATTTATAATTCATGGATATGAGTTGTGTGAATATGTAAAAGAGTTCATGTTAAAAAAAAAAGTTAATAAAATAACATGCTATTTTTTTATATTGATTGATGGATAAATCAAGGTAATTGATGCATGAGTTTGCGAATTGACTTAACTGTAGCTCAGTAACTTCTATTTATATTAATACATGAATATTCTAAGTGAACATCATCCCAAACTGCACAAGCGAGCTCTTATTAAAAGTAACTGAATTTGTTAAATCGTTGCAAAAATGATGAAATGACATTATTTTTCATACAGTATAATTGATATTTTACACATAAAAAATTATACAGTTGGAGTATATTTTAAAGAGAGGGCTAACAGAACATAAGCTAGCAGATCATTATATTTCCATGTCCTTGGCTTTAAAAAAAAAGTTGGTTTAGAGAACACTAGTGGCCCAAAAGTGCAGTTTAAAACAGATGGTAGTAAAGTACTCCCTCTACTGCTTACTTTGAGAAAAGTCTCACTCATGAAATAACACTCAATGGGTGTATTCAAAACCATGAAGTATGGCTCAGGGCTAACAAAAAAAAAAAAAAAAACTAAATAAATAAAAAAAAACCTGCTTTACGTCACAGATTTCCCTTTTATTATTAAACAAGTGTGTAACTACATATTAACTATTTGCTAAGCTTTGCCAAGTCTCTGTAAATAAATGTGTGCTGGCATTATCTAATCCCACAATTAACAAACAATGAAGTCATGGTATAGAGAGCACTGTTTTCAGATGTTTGTCTAAAGGGTGTGTTCTGCACCAAGAATAGGAAAAAAAATAAATAAATAAAAGAAATAGCCACAGCTGGATGACTGATATTTTAGAGAATTAGCAGAAAGGATACGTAACAGGAGACGTGTTCCCAATGATCCAGTAAATGGACAAATTGACCAGAAAGGCGATAACACCAGACAGCAGAACCATGACCTTGATGAAGGAAAAAAATAAAATAAAATCAAGAATCAACCATTTGAAAATACAATCCAGCTCAATTGCTTATTTATTAAATAAATGCATGTATAAAATATTCAGATAGTAATATTTAGAGCAATAAACTGAACTTGTAAATTTTAAAACATTTTTACTTTTTTCCCCCATGAAATCTAGACAATAACACAAGGCCCTCTCTGTGACTGTATTTGTGTATATAAGAAATTCCTTTGGATATGTGCAGAGGGAGTGTGTGAGCCATTGAAAGAATTCACTCGGTCTCTTACCAGGGCCTGAAATGACCAGGGGCCAAAGATACCACCCTCTCCAGTGAGGGGTTCGAAGAACGGCACCAAGACCAAGAGAAATGCTGAAGACATGGGTGCTTGATAATACAGTAACTGCATAGAGTTCACCTGAAGCTCATGCTGTTTGGCACCGACCCACTGTAATAGGAAAAATATAACTATTAAATCACCATTCACATGCAGTGTGAATATCTGAATAATTAATGAGGGAAATAATTTATGGTCAGGAATTTCAACTCAGGATTTATTAAAGTAGTTTTCTTAAAAATATACTTTTATTTATCTATATATATATATATATATATATATATATATATATATATATATATATATATATATATATATATATATATATATATATATAAACACTTCATAATCTTTGGTTGATTCGGATCTATAGATGACACACACTAACATTCAAAAGCTTTTATTTTATTATATATACAGATAAATAAATAAATATATATATATATATATATATATATATATATATATATATATATATATATATATATATATTTTTTTTTTTTTTTTTTTTTGTAAAAACAATAATGTCAGGAAATATTATTACAAAGTAATAATTGTTTTCTATTTAAAATGTAATTTATTCCTGTGTTGGCAAAGCTGAATTTTCAGCAGCCATTACTCTAGTCTTCAGTGTCACATGATCTTTCAGAAATTATTTTAGTACACTGATTTATTGCTCAATAAACATTCCTTATTATTACGGGTGTTGAAAACAGTTGTGCAGCATAATATGTGTGTGAAAATATATTAAATATTTAATTAAAGTTATTATAAAATTTTAAGTAATGTTCTATGTTATACAGTAAATACCCGCATTGCAGTTATGACTTTTTCAATATGACTTTTCAATGTGCTTACCACTTGATACAGTGAGGTTACAAAGACCCCAAGTGTGGCAAAGATCATCCCCAGAAGATTGAACTTCACATCATAGTAAGAGTTCAGTATGACCCCTAAAGTGATTGGCACCTTTTTATGAAAAAGAAAAGAATAAATTATATGACGTGGTGTAAAAATCACAACTGTTTTGACCCATTACCTTGCAAAAAAATCAGCATGTAACCATGACTTGCTTTTATCAGCAATTACCCAGAGCATAGTTCAAACTGATGCATGGCACGTGGATGCTATAAAAATTATGGTAAAAACAGGTTACAGTTATAATAACACTCATTAATAACGTTAACACACATGATTACATTGTATAATGCTGTATACGTGTACTATATATGCAATTATATTGTCATTTTACCTTTTTATTTCCAGATTTTGACAATTCATTGTACATGAACTACTGATATGGTACTGAAGTAATATTTTGGAATGATTTCTTAGTTAACACACCAGTCAAATAAATGAAAACCCACTTACTAGAGTCAGTTTAATCTTTGTGGAAAATGTCTTTCTGTAGTACATGGTCTGGATGACTATAATCACAGGTGTTGTCATGACCTTGGCCAGCTGATATGTTCCTATAGTGTTGCTTTGGAGAGACAGATTGGTGAAAACAACAAACCCACAGAAACTCAGAGCCAGCAGGATGATTTTAGAAGGTCTGAGACTCTTGGGGGAGAATATATCCATCTTCTGGCACATGAACAGCCCCAGCCATGTCACTACGAAATGAATGAGAGTCAGGGTCATGTTGGGAAAGCCATAGTACACATAGATCCATTTGTTGATGAACACTATACAGATAGAAGACAGTAAGTTAACCGCAAGTCCTGCAATTATCCGGCTGTTTCCAAACAAGTCTGAGAGTCGTGTCGCCATAGCTGAGCTCATTCAGACACACTTTTAGTCTTCTGGAGGCAAATATTTCTGGAGAAGCAGTTTCAGGTGTCTGCTTTTGGTACAACTCCACCGCTTTCTGTATAGCGTGTGGGTCGTGCCACTTCTAAGGCTTAGCAGGAGAATATGGCGAGTGGATCGTACCACGGATTACCTGCCGAAGGAGACAGTCGTGTACTTTTTACGTGTACGAAGGATACGTCGCCTCAACAGACACGTGATAAGTATGTCACCTCAACAGACAGGTGATAAGTATGTCACCTCAACAGACACGTGATAAGTACGTAGCCTCAACAGACATGTGATAAGTACGTCGCCTCAACAGACGCGTGATACGTGTGGAGACGTGTGACACCGAAGTCTGTGATAAGCTATCTTGTTGTGTTTGACAGTAATAAAAATTAAAGATGAACACGTTTGTTTATAATCCAGTAATAATAAAAAATATCTTAAGTATATTTAGATGCTTATAGTCTTGTATTTTATTTTACTTAAAGGGATGTATTTGTATTTTACTTAAAGGGATAGTTCATCAAAATCAAGAACTTCATAACCAAGTAATCATTGAATAATCATTTACTCATCTTCATGTCTTTCCAAACCTGTATGATTTTCTTTCTTCTGTGGAACATAAAAGTTATTCTGAGACTTTTCCTGTTATGCAAGACTTTTTCATGTCCCTCAAAGATATGATTTTTGGCTTCCTTATGATAAGCACAATGGCTCATTTCACTGAATTTTACAAAAACTATCAACACTATAATATTTATGATACATATAATATATTTATCAATTCTTTGAACAACCACTCTGTAAGTTTAGTTGTTTATCAGTTTATTTTCTGGTATATTTTTTCTCATTTTAATTTATGTTGACTCAGTATTTTGCTGTTTTCAAATGTCATCACTTGAAGGCACTGTTCATACTCTGCTTGCTCATGGAATAAAGCTAAGAATGAAAAATTGACACTGCTTTATTGAATATTGTGGCAAGTGGTCTTAAAGCCATCCTAACTCACTGAATCATAAGTTTTGGATTGTGAGAAATCTAGATCAATAAAAAAATTTGAATAAAAATCAAAGCACACCGTTATATTATGATCCAACTGTTTTGATGACTTAAAAATACAAAATAGACACAATGTTTTTTTAATAGTTATTAAATATTCCAACATGAATAAAAATCACAACAAGAACAACACGTGATGTTTCAGATAAATGTTTAATCATTCAATAACAAATGTATTATCTTTGCTTGGAGATGTTTGTTTTACTCCTGTAAGCGTTCTCTTCAATTCTCTTAAATCAAAAGTACATCTTGATGTGATGGTCCTCTTTGTTTCCCTATATTTGTGGGTTCTTCCTTAAATTTACCTCCCTATATTTCTAATTGGTTAATGGGGTAATTGGTCTTTTTCTTTAAAGGGATTAAAATATAGATAAGTGTGTCTTTATAGAAATATTATAATACCTGTAGATTATCAACAAAAAGCAGATAAAATTGTATCTTCATTTTAAATGGACACCAATATACAACCCCAAATCAGAAAAAAAAAAAAAAAAAGTTTGGACGTTTTGTAAATATTTTGCAAAAATTCAAGAATATGTGATTTGTTAATTTGCTTTAACTTTTATTTAATTGACAAAAGAACAAAGAAAAGATTTCCAAAGTTTTCACAGACCAATTTAAATATATAAACAAATCTTGATATTGATGGCTGCAACACACTCAAAAAAATAAATAAATAAATAAGTTGGGACAGAGGCAAAATAAAAGTGAAAGTGTTATAGAATATCCATATTAACCATTTAGCCAGCGGGACACCTCCCGCATGAAAATAATAATAATAATAATAATAATAATAATAATAATCAAATTACTAAGCAACCCCTGAATAGAATAGCATAAAATAGGTATCTATTTAAAGCCTAGAATCTCAGCTGCAATGAATGTAATTATTTTGATCTCTTAAAGAGCGCTGAGCAGTCCCTCTAAACTGGAGTGTACCGCGGACGGGACACCCCCCTGCAAAAATATTATTAATCATATTTTTCTGATAAATGACAAAAACTGTTTTCATAATTTACAAATGCGTTTTTTGGGCCATGTACTCTAATATGTCAAAAACATCATACAGCTCAAATATTCATATGTCATTTGAAAGGTCTCATCAAGTAGAATAAAAAATCATAATTGTTTGGGGCTTTGACTAAACTTGAGCGACTACAAGAAGTCACCCCCAGACCCATATGAAAATAATATATTGATGTCACCATATTGCTCGTTAAGCAAAACATAAAACATATAAAACATAAAACAAAAATAGAAACCATTATTTAGAGCAGATTCTCCTGATTAAAAAGAAGCCAAACTCACCATAATCCATTGTTTAGATCTAAAGATATCTCTCATAAAGCTATAACACATAAAAAATGAATTAGGACATGTACCTTAGCAAAAAATCAGAGGTTGCAGTCCTGTGCCGTTTTAGCTTGTAACTTCACAAAACATGCATATAGATCTTGAAAATCGCACATTATTTTCAGAAAATTCTTCAGATTAAAAAGATCCCACATTTACCATAATCTGTCGATCAGATCGAACGATATTCCCATATTCGACAGTGCTATGTTTCACCGTTGCTTTTTATTCATAACTTCATGAAACATGCATACAATTCATATCATTATTTTCAGAAAATTCTCGCGATTAAAATGAGCCCGAAGTCACCATAATCAGTCGATGAGATCCAAAGATACCGCTCATAGTGCTATGGTATAACACATAAAACCCAACGGGCTCACTTCAGCAGCAGGACAAACTGTAGTTTCGCTTTGCACTTTTATTCTTAACTTCATGAAACATGCATAGATCGTGGAAAATGATCATGATTTACAGAAAATTCTCCCGATTAAAAAGAGACCAAACTCATTATAATTCTTTCATTAGATCTAAATATATTCCTTATGATGTTATCACACACATAAAACCATAAATTAAAAAATATAGGTTACGTTTTCATTCATAACTTCATGAAACATGCATAGATGGATAATGGAAAATGGCACGTCATTATTTTCAAAAATTATCCCGATTAAAATGCACCCAATCTTACCATAATCTGTCATTTAGATCTAAAGATATTCATCATCAAATTATAACACATAAAACCCAGGCATGTCATTTCATAAAACATGCTCCATCCTGGAAAATGGCATATCATTATTTACAGTAGATTCTCAAGATTGAAATGAGTCCAAAATCAAAACAATCTGTTGAGACTTGTGTAAATAATACCTAAACACGCATGAATTGAATAAATAAGTTAGAGAGCTCTATTGAACACTTGTCAAGCAGAATGTAAAACCTAGAATGTTTCTGTCTATTTTATCTTTTATATATATATATATATATATATATATATATATATATATAAAATTAGGTATCATTTTAAAGCTTAGAAATTCAGCTTTCGAATGCATCCAACCATTATGATCAACTCCTAACTGGTGCTCGTTCCTCTAAACCGGAGTGTACGGCCGGCGGGCGCCCCCTAGCGAAGAAAAAAATTAATAATCATTTTTCAAACTCTCTGCCTTGATCAACACAAAAAAGATGTCATTTGAAAGCACCTAAGTAGTGCTTAGTTATTTGCAGATAAATAGAAAAAACATTTTTCACAAATTTTCATAATTTATGAAAAATGTTTTTTTTTGTGCCATGTGCTCTAATATGTCAGAAACATCATACAGCTCAGATAGAGTATGTTCATAATGTAAAATAAAACAAGTATAATTGTTTGGGACTTTGACTAAACTTGAGTGAGGTATTACTTCAAATTGAAAACAACAATTTCAAAACTGTCAAGGGCTAAGAGTAGGGCTACCTTGGTTCCAAATGCTGTAACTTTTGATTACTTCATGATATCACCACAAAATTTAATTCACTTACAGCACACATGTTGGAGAACATCAAAAAAGAATTTTTCTCCTACGTTATTTTTGTTGTGAGATATTGAATGTCAAATAAGAATATGAAAACTTTCCCTTAACCACACAAATTTTTCTTACATTGTATCACCTGTTTCTTAACATGAGAATTTTCAAATGCAAAGATTTTTTTCCCCTAATAATATAGAAATATTTCTATCAAACGATGCATACTGTACCTTTTGACTCTCCTTGCTACGGTCTTGGAGTTATGAGTCATTATTTTTGTGTATGGCACTCAGAAAACAACAGTTTTAAAAATGTCTTCAGGGAGTCAAGAGCTAACCAAAAAGGCATATTTTGTTCCAAAATACTGTAACTTTTGGATATTTTATGCTATCACCACAAAATTTGATAACATACTAACATACTGGGGAACATTATCAAAAAATAATTTTCCTCCTACCTTATTTCTGTCCTGAGATATTGAATGTCAAATAAGAGAGATGTGAAAAATTTCCATTGAGCACACAAATTTTCTTACATTTTTATCAGCTATTTCTCAGCAGGAGAATGTCCAAATGAAATATTTTTTTTCCTGAAAGTACAGAAATTTTCTATCAAATGATACCAACCTTTTGACTCTCCTTGCTAAAGAAGTTATGAGTCATTATTTTTGTGTATGTCACTCAGAAAAAACAACACCTTCAGTGAGGCAAAAATGTCCTCGGGGCTTAAAGAGTTTAATTGTTTTGAAATAGTCTATAAGCTCGGTAAATTGGTAACAGGTGAGGGTATCAGGTTTGGCTCATCAGAAAGCTATACATTAATTCTATGCAGTGATGCCATGGGTTCTCTGGGCCAGAGCTCATCTCAGATAATCAAAGAGACTGTGGAAATGTGAGCTGTGATCAGATGAGTCCACTGGGAAAAATGGATGCCGAGTTCTCAGTCCCAAAGACCAAAAGGGACCATCCAGACTTTCATCAGTGACAGATGCAAAAGAAAACATCTGTCATTGTATATCAGAGCAAACTGCATGGGTGTCTGGCATGTGTGAGGGTACCACTGACATGGAGGCATTATACATGTACTGACATTGTACAGAGACTGCCATCAAGATGACGTCTTTCATGGGAAGTTCACAGAGGTGGGTAGTAACGAGTTACATTTACTTCGTTACATTTACTTGAGTAAATTTTTTGGGTAACTAATACTTTTAGAGTATATTTAAAAATGGGTACTTTTACTCTTACTCAAGTACATTTTTAGTGAAAAAACGGTACTTTTACTGTGGGCGACGCTCCTCTCGTTACTTTATCTTAATGCAATACAAGTTAAAAATGCTTCAATTTATTCCAAACGCGCCGTCTACTTTCCTCTGGGTAATGAGCGATACCCGTTCGCGAATAATTCATTCTTTTGAGTCAATTCTGTTCGAAGGCTTGATCAAACCAGTTGGCAAAACAGTGAATCGGTTCGCAAATCAGTTTGAATGAATCGTTCAGTTCTGCCACACGCGCTGATCGTCTGAAGCGGTTCTCACTGAAGAGCTGTAACATCAAGAGCGTTGAAGACGTGGCTTTGGATCTACAGTCAGTTGAAAGCAAATCTGCAAAGGCTATGGTTTGCTAGCTATGAAGATCTTTATTAGATGAACACCGCGTGTGCTGTCGGTTCCACAGGTAGAGATTCAGTTACAGTACACGATACTATTATGACATTACCAGTTTGTTGTACATGTACTTTACACATTAAATACAATGTATAATTTATTCATTAAATAAGCTGTCACAGAGTATGAAATGAACACCCGCCAAACCAGCGTTAGTTCCAGGAGGAATGCCTTTGCCTAGACACAATTAATATTGATATTTTCACAATATTTACGCTTGCAGAAATAAAGGCTACATTTGTTTACATTTTGCAGAACAGACGGAAGAAGATTTGTTTCGTTATGTTCAGATGTTCTGTAGCGGTCATGTGAGAAGTTTTCACTCTTCTCCGTGTCAGAGGTTATAAACATATACATTTATAATACATAATTAATATACTTTAAAATGTAATTTAATTCAGTGATGCAAATCAGAATTTTTAACAGCTGTTACTCCAATTTTCAGAGTCACATGATCCTTCAGAAATCATTCAAATATATCGATTTAATACCAGTGTTGATGAAAAAAACCAGCATATGCTGGTTAGGTATGTTTTGAAGCTGGGATAATGGTTTATGCTGGTCCTTATCTGGTCGGACCATCTTAAGACCAGCACATGACCAGCTTAAACCAGCAAAGGACCAGCTTAAATCAGCATCCCAGCTTCAAAACATACCTTAACCAGCAGATGCTGTTTTTTCAACAGGGAACAGTTTTGCTGCTTAATATTTTTTGGAACCTGTGACATTTTGTTCAGGATTCTTTTATGAATAGAAAGCTATAAAAGAACAGCATTGATAATAAATCAGGCTTATAAAAATTCTGATTTGCATTACTGAAATAAATTACATTAAAAAATAAAAAAAAACATTAAAAGTATTTTGAAAGGCAGTGTGTGTGTGTGTGTGTGTGTGTGTGTGTGTGTGTGTGTGTGTGTGCGTGTGTGTGTGCGTGTGTGTGTGTGTGTACACTGCCCTCCAAAAGTTTGGAAACGCCCTAGAAAAGTGGGGTTTTGGACAATATTGTCATGAAAACGTTTTAATTTGTGATAATTTTGCACTGATAAGGGACAACACAAACTACGAAAACATTTTATTACATAAACAGTTTATACATAGAAAATACTTAAATTTTTAATTCATCAAAATATCCACCATTAGCAGCTATTACAGCTCATTCATAAAACAGGTTCATTGTATTCTAAACTTAATTGGCAATCAATTGTTGAAGCTATTAAGGTGTGCTGACCCAAAAATCTTTTAAAAACCTGGGTCAAGTTTAAACCAGTAACAAGGCATCACAGCTGGCAAAGAGGCATGTCTGACTTTGACATGTATATATCGTCATTATTATGTAATCAAAATGAAAATTATTATTGCTGGTCTTCAGTGATAATGTCAAGTTACTTTAATGTACAGTATTTGCACCAAAAAATAAGGATTTATGCTGATATCATCCAAAACCACACTTTGCCAGGGGTGTTTCCAAACTTTTGGAGGGCAGTGTGTGTGTATATATATATATATATATATGTATGTGTGTGTGTGTGTGTGTGTGTATAAATTTTATCTAAATATCTATATATCTAAATAAAAATAGACTATATTCAGTATATGATCCAAAGTAACTAGTAACTAACTACTTGAGTAGTTTTTTTTATCCGATACTTTTTTACTCTTACTCAAGTAATTATTCAGACTATTACTTTTACTTTTACTTGAGTAAATATTTCTTCAAGTACTTTTACTTTTACTTGAGTACAGTTTTTGGGTACTCTACCCACCTCTGGAAGTTCATGGTTATGAGATCAAGACAACGCCAGGTCTCATTCTGCATGTGCTACAACAGCATGTTTTCTTAGACACAGAATGAATGTGCTACAGTAGATCAGTCCAGATCCGTCTCCTATATTGAACATGTATGGCCCATCATGAAAACAACAATCAGGCAATAATGACCACAGACTGATGAGCAGCTGAAGTCTTGTATAAAACGAGACTGGGCAAAAATTTTGCTTGCAAAACTTTAACAATTAGTATTCACAATCAATTAAACACTGTAATTAAAAGGAAAGTTGATGTGACAGTGTTAAATGTGCCTTTGTCCCAGTTTGCTTATATTGCTTAACTAATTACTGTAAAATCAACAGCCTATAACAAATACGTCTACTAATGCAAACTTTTAAATGCATTTAAAGGCGGCAGAAAGGACGTATGTATCAGGCGTCAAGTAAGGCAACGCACCTAGTTCAGACGTACCTATCACGCCTACATTTTTATGTAAAACTGTAACAGATTACAGTTTATTTGGTCAGTGAAAACATTGAAAATCTTTTCTTTGCACTTTTGTCAATCAAATAAAGATTAAATTGAATTAAGATTTTATTATAAAATCTTGATTTTATTGAATTTTACAAATTGTTATTGCATTTAAAAAAAAAAAAAATTCTGATTTGGGATTGTATTTAATCCTAATACTACATCTAATACAATAATAGATGTTTGTGATGTCTTATTGAGGTCTATAAAATGTAATGATAAATATACATTTAAAAGATTTCTATGTACTCTAATTATATAAAACTATACTGTCAGCCACCATAAGTCATGCAAATGATGCAGATCAACGCGTTTGTTTCAATTCATAGGAACGGAAACCTCTCGAAAAATAGTAGGCTTAAAATATTCTTTTATCCTGTGGCTCCATCTAGTGGACAACATTAATATCACAGCTTTCATCTTTCTGTTAAAATGGCTGATTAGCGTCCCAAACATTATAAATTCATGAAACTAGCTTATTTTCTCAGAACGACTTTGTTCTCCACATCATTTAATGTTGAAGATCGAATGTCTAATGAATATCTAATAAATATAACTTTATTTCTGTTAAAATAACACTCTTTTATGTCGAGATCACAAGGAAACAAGAAAAAAAAATCATTCATGCAGAAATCATGCATAGCCTCTTAGGGTTTCAGTACGTTTTGTAGCATCCAAGCAAAAAGAAGGGCCTTGACTAATAAACTGAACATTAATGTGCTGTACTTCAATTCAACACTAACGTAACAGCTAAACAGAAGTTATCAAACATGAAATAGAGTTTATTATGCAGCAATTATTATGCACTATTGCCACTTTTTAGGAAATAACTAAAAGTAGTAGCCTGTAATAAACGCATCTGCTGTAATGCAAACTTTAAATTTCGTTTAAGGCGACGTACATTGAGACGACGTATGTATGAGGCGTCATGTAAGGCTACATATATTGAGATGACGTATGTATCAGGCTTCTTATTAGGCGACGCACCTAGTTCAGACTTATCATACGTACATTTTTTATCAATTTCTCACATACGCCACCGTCACGTCGCCGCCAATGATTGGTTCCAACAGTGACGTCGCCGCAGGTCTATCGTCTGCTCTCCCTATCAATCCCATTCAAAATTTTGACTCGGACTGACGGCGACGAAAGTGTAGACTGCTCCTTCTCCTGCTAAGCCTTAGAACTGGCACGATCCACTCCCCATACCCATAGGCGTACATGAGAAATTTACATAAAAACGTAGGTGTGATAGGTACGTCTGAACTAGGTGCGTCGCCTTACTTGACACCTGATACATACGTCCTTTCTGCCGCCTTTAAATGCATTTAAAAGTTTGCATTAGTAGACGTATTTGTTATAGGCCGTTGATTTTACAGTAATTAGTTAACTAATAAGTGGCAATAGTGTGTAAGAATTCTAAATTGATTTAATGTATTGTGTGTGTGTGTGTGTGTGTGTGTGTGTGTGCGTGTGTATTGGCTGTTACGTTAGTGTTGAAGTGAACAAATTAAGCATGTTTTGAACATTAAAGGCATTATTTTTAACTTGGATGCTATAACCCTAAGAGCCTATGCTCAATTTTTTCTTTCTTTTTTGTTTTCTCGTGATCTCCCCTGAATTTTCTTTAAGTCATTTAACATTTTCTTCAACATTAAATGAGGTGGAGAACAAGTTATTCTAGAAAACATTCTTGGTTTCATGTATATAGTTTATCTATTTAGGAAAATGAGAGGTTGCAAATAGTATAAACAGTAAAAAGGTGATGGTAGAAAGGATTTTTTTTATTATTAAATTTGTTACAACAAAGGAATACTAACATGGTAACTTCTGACCAAAAAGAGGAGCAATTATAATAGATGTATGAATTTCTGATGCTCAGGAGTAGAACAGCAAATTCTAAACCAGGGGTTGTCAGCTATGGTCTTCAAGGTGCACTTTCCTGCAGAGTTTATCTCCAACCCTAATCAGCTGAGAACTCCTGGTTTAGAATTTGCTGTTCTCCTCCTGAACTATTATAATTGTATTTTTGGTATTATAACCACTGCTCTAAACCATCAGTCATTTCAACTGCAACCTGAAGGCTTTGATATTAACCTTGTCCATTAGAGGGAGCCATAGGATAAGGAATTGTTTTAGACTAATATTATTAATTTGTTTTCTATCCCTTTGAATGGAAATAAATGCATTGATTGATCTAATTTATTTGTGTAACTGTTGTGTATTGACTATAGTTTTATATAATTAATTTACATGTAAGTTTGTGAATTGTGAATCACTAATATTTGATGGTGGATTTTTTTTTTTTTTTTTTTAAATATCAAATAATGTTTAATGTTTGCAATATTTTATTTACATAATTTATGCACTTTAAATGACTGTTGTTGCTAGCTGCTAAGGCATGATGAGATGTGTTAATTTACCTGCATTCATCCATATTTTTGTATTTTTTATTATTTATATTTTTTTATTTTTAATTTAGTAAAGTTTTATTTAACGATTCAATTAGTAATTATGATGAACTTAAGAGATTATAGACCCCTCCCCACAACATATAATAAAGAAATGCATATCTATCATTACCATTCACTGTTTTCATAAAAGTGAGCAAGCAGAGTACAAACAGTGTCTTCAATTAACGATTAAAAACAGCAAAATGCTGAGCAAACAAGAAAAAAAAAAAAAAACATTGGAAAAAAAAACACAAGAAAACAGATAAATATGTACAGCTGAGCTGTACAGTAAATATGAATGGTTTCAAGAGTTTTAACAATTTCTCTGCAATGAACCATTGTGTTTATCTTAAGAAATCTCAATAATCATATTTTTGAGGAGCATGGAAAAGTCTTCCATAAGTCTCCATGTATTTTTTTATTTTCCAAAGAAGAAAGAAAAAGAAATACATGTTTGGGACAACATAAACATCCCTATCCCCTTAACCCTCTGGTACTGTTCTGTTCAGCAGAGTTGAGTTTGTGGCAAAACTATTTACGGTCCTTGTATTATTTTATTCTATGCTTGGCACTTTTTTTTTCCACAATAACTTGCATTTGGGAATGTGGACGAAACTTGTGCTGTTGAAATTATTTGTAGCAACTTAAAAACATATGCCAACAACACATGAGAATGCATCAATATATTTATAAATATGCAAATAGACGTTTAAGGTTTCAAAATAAAACTTTAAACTGTTGGCTGTAGCATTTCTATTATAAATATGTGGCCAAACATTACAGATTAAATGCAATTAAACATTAGATAAACAATGGTTTGCTCGTGATGTAAAGTGTAACAACAATCGTCAGGCCGCTGGCACCCTCTGCTGGTATTTGTTATAATACATAAAATACGTAAGTTTATTGTTTATACATTTCTTAATGTATTTTAATAGTGTTGATCAGTAAAACAATATGACTACTTACTTTTGATACTTTATTTCAACCAATTATTATTGCCTCATTATTACATGTATTTAATTCATACTAAAAGCTACTGTTCACTTACTTATCTTAATTACCAAAAATATATAAATAAATAAAATCTTTAGCAGATGATTAACAAAATAGTCATTACTGACAGCCCTAGTTAAAACATTTGAAAATGCACCTGCATTGTTTTGAAATTTGTGATTAGAATACTATTTTCCTGTCAAATATTTTGTCATTGTTGATTTCTTGAAAATAATAGGCTATTAAAATGATGCCATCTCCTGAAAACAGTATCGCGTATCATCTGATATTGTGAGCTAGTTTATTCACACATTGTATAGTCAGCTGTGTTAATGAAGTAAAAGTAAAAGCTCAGAATGACATATTCCATAATATTATGTTTATAGATTATAATTAATAAATTTATGTTTATCTTTGAAGATGTTGTTAATAATTGTGAAAATAACATAAAATTGCGACTTTGATGGTGTATAATTTGCACATAGTCCTTAATCTCCAAGAGAAAGTGAATGATTTTTTTTTTTTTTGTTATTATTATATTTGTAAACAGTACAGAGATGACATTAATGACATACAACTTTGTATGCAATACACAATTTGTATCAAGGATATATACAATGTCATCAGAACACAGGAAAGTGAAAGAAAAAAGTTAATGATTGATAATAAAGATAACAAATGAAATATAAGAAACCTGGAAAAAACACATGAGGGTAAATATTAATTTATTGTGATGGTGACGTACTTCTCTACGGCGTTGGTGTCACGTGTCTATGTTGCGACGTACCCCTTCTCACATTTAAAAAGTACACACTGCCTCCTTTGGTAGGTAATCCGTGGCATGATCCACTCGCCATAAATTTACTTGCCCTTCATTCACTCCTCTCAATGGATGTGACATCTGCATCTGTCTTTTTTTTTTTCCTGTCTTTTTTTTTTTGTGCAGTTTTTAGTGCGTCTGTCTTTTTCCCGGCTAATTTATACAATATACATTATGTCCATATTACTTATAAATATAATAATTATTTAGACATATTTTTAGACATTTTTTTTTATTACAATCTTTGTAAAAGTATAAAGATAACATAAAAAGTATAAAAAGTCTATAACATATAAATACCAAATGTCTCTGAAAGGAATCCTTTAGTGAAGTTTGTGTTGCTTATAGGTATACTCATGTCGTTTGGTTTTATGAAATCCTTTTTTGAATTTTTTTACATTTGGGGGTTATTGTGTTTTTATCTTTTACATTTTTAATGTAGCCTACAGCACATCAGTGATGGCCAACCCGTCGATCGCAATTGTCTGTTAGATCTGAGACTGTTGCTGTAAAATAATAATAAAATAATAGAAAAATACATAGAAAAATACATTATGCCTGATTAATGTTCAGTTTTTCAAGGTCCTCTCTTCTTTGCTTTATTTTACGTTTAAAACATAATAGGATTTTTGAAGGATAAAAGAACAGCACTTATTTTATTATTCATTTATTTTTTCCTTTCTTTTTTGAAAATAATAATAATAATAATAATAATACTTTTATTCAGCAATAATGTTAAATTGATAAGATTTCTATATTTTGAATAATAATCTGCCAGGATTCAATCAATCAATCCTGTAAAAATATCACCGAAAAATATTAAGCAGCACAATTGTTTCCGAAGTTGACAATACATTGAATCATGTTTATTCATTTGAGAATCAAGCAGAAGCTTATTTGTGCTTAAAATCTTTAACTAAATTACATCACTTTTGTTTGCATTTAGAGAGATATCTACCGATCAAAGATATATCCTCCAGACACCCAAACATTAATATTTGACCTCTGCAGAGTAAGCACATATTTGTTTTAAAACACAGAAGACTGGAGTAATGATACTGAAAATTCAGCTTTGCATCACAGAAATAAATATAAAGTATATTAAAATAGAAAAACATTATTTTAAATTGTAATGATATTTCACAATATTAACCAGATCCCGCCCCCTTCAATAAATAAATAAATAAAACCTTATATAAATATGATTCACTTATTTTTTGTCGTGTCCTCGTTGTTATTGAGAAAAACCTATTTCTAAGATAAAAGCTTATTTACGATGATCAGTGAATTATGTGTACCAAACAAGCAAAGAAGAATTAAATATATAGGGGTGTGCGATATAGAAAAAAATGATATCTTGGATTTTATCCATAACGAAAATAAGACTATATTTTTCTGAGTGTGTTGCGCTGCAGGACTTTCGTGGACAGCTGACTCCTAAAGTTTTTGATATTCTTCATGTTCTGCGTGGTCAGTTCACAGCAGTGATAGAAATTAATATTTTCCAACAAAAGTTATTTTTGTTACCCCTTTATGAGCATTTTTACTTTTATAAAGCCTTTTTTTCTGGAAGTGTGCATTATCTTTTGCGTCAAATTCTTATATTTAATCAATAAAGTGAATTAGAATAATAAGACATTTGGGGCTGTTACCCAACCAATAAAATCATTATAAACAAAATTCATCTTTGCAATGCACAGGAAACAAAGAAGCTGCATCTGAAGAGGCATTTAGATGCATTTACAGTGGGTACGGAAAGTATTCAGACCCCCTTAAATTTTTCACTTTTTGTTATATTGCAGCCATTTGCTAAAATCATTTAAGTTCATTTTTTTCCTCATTAATGTACACACAGCACCCCATATTGACAGAAAAACACAGAATTGTTGACATTTTTGCAGATTTATTAAAAAAGAAAAACTGAAATATCACATGGTCCTAAGTATTCAGACCCTTTGCTCAGTATTTAGTAGAAGCACCCTTTTGATCTAATAGAGCCATGAGGGGAAAAAAAATGAACTTAAATGATTTTAGCAAATGGCTGCAATATAACAAAGAGTGAAAAATTTAAGTGGGTCTGAATACTTTCTGTACCCACTGTACATACTGTTTAATGCAGGACATGAATGCTTTAACCTGCAGTTACAAATGCATAAATAATGTTTTGATATTTTAATCCTAAAACGTTGACAGAACATGACACAACAGCATCATGACACAAGCAACTGATAATAGGAAACAGCAGACAACTGTACAAAATCAATTGTATGAATGTACCGAAGCATTTGGTACTTTTTCAAAAGACGACAAATTGCTTTAATGATGAGCACAAGTGACTAGATGATGTGGACGTTGAACATATAGTTTTAAGAATTTCAGCTGTGATCTGAGAAATGTACCAAAGCAACTGAGAAACCTGGAAGTAAAAGGTACAGTCAGTTATTCAACATGTAATAAAAAAAAACTTGTAATGCATTCGTTTACATTAAAAAAAATAACTTTAATTTTTGGAACAATTTCAACAAATATTCATACATGATTCCCTGCTTTTCCTGCAGATGCTAAACACTCTTTGGTTTCCCCTCATCTGCAAATAAGTTGTCCACAAATGACAACTGACCTTTCGCAAAAACAAGACAGCCTTTGCTATGTCCGACAAGTCACATGCCATGTTCTTACAGTGAAAATTCATTGCGGAACAAAGCAGGTTACAAAGTATAAAACAAAGTGTCTGCTTAAAAATTTTATCAAAAAATAAATAGACCCATAGTTTGGTGACTAGAGCCGCAGTTGCAGCACGTGAACTGATCAATCATCTCTTTTAGTTACAGCACATGAATGAATATCAAAGGTTCATGGACAGACGGGACTGGGATAAAATGTTGCCATATGTCCTCTTCGGCATCAGGGAAGTTCCCCAAGCCTCGACAGGCTTCACACCTTTTGAGCTGTTGTTCGGGAGACAGCCCCGTGGCCTACTCGACGTCACCAGGGAGGCCTGGGAGCAACAGCCGGCAGCCCATCGGTCCACCATCGAACATGTGCGGGAGATGAGGGAACGGATCGACAGAGTGATGCCGTTAGTCCGGGAACACCTCACGAAGGCCCAGCAGGCCCAACAGCAACATTACGACCGGGCAGCCCAGCCACGGGAGTTCCAGCCAGGAGACCACGTGATGGTCCTGGTCCCCACGACGGCCTGCAAGTTTCTCGCGACATGGCAAGGGCCCTACACGGTAACGGAGAAAGTGGGACCGGTTACCTACCGGGTAAGGCAGCCGGGCCGGAGGAGGGAAGACCAGCTGTACCATGTTAACCTGCTGAAGCGTTGGGTGGGGACCAGGACCCAACTGGCTGCCCTGGCCACATCCGACCCTGGGGTGGTGGACATGAACTCCTTACTCTCGGATGCCCAGAAAAAGGACCTGCACCACCTGATCGGTCAGTTCTCCAACGTCTTTTCTCCGATCCCTGGGTGGACTCAGATCCTACAACATAACGTCCGTGTCACCTGTGTCACCTGGCCCTCTTCGAGGTGAGGTACCTGGGCTTCCAGGTGGGTCGGGGCCTAATTCGACCTCAAGAGAAGAAGGTGACAGAGATTCTCTTGGCCCCGCAAACCTCCACCAAGACCCAGGTACGAGCCTTTTTGGGGTTGGCGGGATATTACCGTTGTTTCATTCCCAACTTCTCCTCTTTAGCCTCTCCCCTGACAGATCTGACCAGGAAGGGACAGCCGGAGAAGGTGTCCTGGGGCCCCGAAGAGGAGGAGGCCTTCCAACGGGTGAAAACGGCGCTCACCTCGGAGCCCGTCGTACGAGCCCCAGACTTTAACTGTCCCTTCCTGGTGCAGACCGATGCGTCCGACACTGGGTTGGGAGCCGTTCTCTCACAGGTACAGGACGGTGAGGAACACCCGGTGGTCTACATCAGCCGAAAGCTGTCCCCTGCTGAACAACGCTACGCTGCTGTCGAGAAGGAGGCGTTGGCCATCAAGTGGGCAGTCCTGGAGCTCAGGTACTACCTCCTCGGCCGTAAGTTCACCCTCATCATTGACCATGCCCCTTTACAGTGGATGGCCCGGGCGAAGGACACCAACGCGAGGGTGACGAGGTGGATGCCACCGCAACACACACACTGGGGAGACATGTCTCCAGAAGACTCCACGCTAACTCTTGATCTGAATTTATTCCAGAAAGCAGCCTTTGACCGGCCAGCCCCTGCACACGAGCACGGCACGGAGGACAGCCACTGGGAAGCACAAGCATTGATCTCACGAGGAGCACGGTGCACCATCACATGCCACAGACACAAGTTTGCACCCTAAAACCCTCAATAAACTCACCCTCCGGGGCATTTATTGACTACCCCTTGTCGTGTGACTCTTCACCCCGTTACTATATATATATATATATATATATATATATATATATATATATAAAATGTAACTTGTGTAATTTAATATATATTATGTTGTATATTGTGTTTTGGAGGACTTATAATTGTAGTTTGAATGAAATCAAAAATCCTATATATAAAAATATTTGTAGTCCAAACAAGTCAATAGAATGCAATAAAATAATTACTTGAACTCTGACAACCAATACTGCATGCTTGCTAGATAGCCATGACTGAATAAATTTGGCATAATTTAATTTGTACATGTTCTTTTACAGAACCCTCAACCTGGTATAACATCAGGAGTCTTGGACTCTAAAGTACGAAACAATGATACTTGGAGGGCTGAAATTCTTTGGACTCTAAAGAGTGTTACATCCCACTATTCCAACAAGAGCACCGAGGACAATTCCACATTATTCCAGCTAATGTTTCCAGACAGTGTTATAGCAAAATCATTTGCTTGTGGTGAAAAGAAGACATCCTACATGGTTAATTATGGCATTGCTCCTTATGTGAAGCTGCAACTGCTGGAAAAAGTGAAAACAGATTCAGAATATGTCTTGCTGTTTGATGAATCTCTTAACAAGGAACTTCAGCTAAAGCAGATGGATGTGCACATTAGATTTTTGGATGCAGTTGCAAACAAGGTCTCCACACACTACTTGGATTCTGCCTTTATGGGGCATGGTAAGGCAGAGAATTTGAAGCATTTCAAGCACTTGACAGAAGAAATTGATTTGAGTAATCTTCTTCAGATTTCGATGGATGGGCCTAATATAAACTACAAATTCTACAGGGATTTTCAAATCAGTGTGTTGGCTGAATGTACAGACAAACAACTGATTGATATTGGTATATGTTCCTACATAGTGTGCACCATGCATTTCGAAATGCCTTCCGTGAAACAAATTGGCACATTGACAACCAGTTACTGGCATTTTATCGCCTGTTTCACGATACACCTGCACGACGGGATAATAATGTTACAAAAACTGGTTCCTCGTTTCCAAAATAGTTCTGCTCTCATAGGTAGGTGGAAAATGTTGAAGTTGCTTCAAAAGCACTAGAGGTGTTGTCTCATCTAAGAACATAGTGAAAACCGTCGAAGCAGACAAGAACTTTAACACTCCAAAGTGTAAAACATTCACAGTAGTGAAGGAAGCATGTGAGGATCCATTATTTCCCGCAAAGCTGCATGTCTTAGCAAAACATGTGCAAGGCTACCTACCATAGTATCAGACAGATAGCCCCATGATCCCATTTATGACCTCAGACTGGGCAGACATGATCTCTGCTGTAATGAGTAGAGTACTTAAAACTAATGTAACAGAGACAATGACAGACCCACTGAAGATGTCCAAGTACGAAATGAAAGATGAGGATCCATTAAGTCTGGCTAAAGTAGACCTTGGATTTTCCACAGACAGAGCTCTCAAACAAATGGCGGGGAAAGTGAGTGAAAAAAGAATTTTGGAATTCAAAAGTAATGCAAGGCGGTGCCTCCTTCAACTCTTAAAGAGACTTTTGGACAAAACTCCCATTCGCTTTAGTTTTGTGAGACAGACTACCTGCCTTAACCCCAAGGCCATTGCCCAGGATACTGATGGATGTGAACGAAGGTTCAAAAGGCTTCTGAACCATTTAGTTGAGCTAAAAAGGTTTCCAGAAAGCAAGAGTGATGATGCTCAAATGCAGTACAAGACCTTCATTAAAGATGAAGTGGCTAGAAATCTGTCAAAGTACAGGGACTATGATATCCAGTCACACTCACTTGACCATTTCTTCTCAGAAACCTTACAGGGAAAAGCTGATCTCAAATACCTATGGCAGGTGGTAAAAATTGTGCTGCTTTTGTCACATGGTCAGGCTGCTGTGAAGCGAGGATTTTCCATGAATGCAGCCATGAGCACTGAAAATAAAAAGGAAATCGGCTATGCATCACAGAGACTTATTTGTGATTATGTCTCAAGTGTTGGAGGAGTTAAGAAAGTTCAGATCACTCCCAGAATGATTGCCAGCTGTAAAGCAGCTTGACAAAGATATGAGAATTCTCTCATCAAGCAGAGAGAAAAGAGAGCTGAGAAAACCAAACGCAGAGACCAAGAGGAGGAACGAAGAGAAAAAAAAGAGGAGGCTTGAATCTGACATTGCCCACTTGGAACTAGAAATAGAAAAGGCAGCCAATGAAGCTGAGACCTCCTCCAAACCAAGAGAATGCATAATTAGATTTAATAGTTTTAGAAGGTCCCTGAAAGACAAAAAAGATGAACTTAAACAGATTTGTTAAATCTGTTACTTCCTGCACCACTTTAACAGGGCTTTTACACAAAACAAAAATAAATACTAGTACAAATAAAATAAAATAATTGAAACTCAGACAAAACCCTGTTGAATACTTGTAAAATTACTAGTGTTTAATTGAGATAATGTTGAGTTTTTCTTGCCTACTGTTATAGAATCTTTCATCTATAGCATCAAATGAGAAGTTTATGAAGTCTTTGTACATGATATTTTATGCACCGAAGGTTCTTTGAGTTTGTCAATGTCCTCAAATTTAAAGTTGCCACAGCGATTGAGTACTTTAAGTTACTGTACTTAATTTGTCCCATCTTGTTTTATTAGTTTATTTTTTTTATTTATGTATGTTCCTTTTAAGAGTTTAAGGTAAATAAAGAATATGTTTGTTAAATGAGATTTCTGATTGTAGTCCTTGAAAAACAAAAAAATAGTGCTTGATAAGTCCTTGAAAGTCCTGGAATTTCATTACACAATATCTGTATGAAACCTGTTTGATGAACTTAAACCATTTAAGGCAATCGGTTTCCTCAAACCATTTAAGTAGCTTGTTAGTAGTTAAGTAGTTGTTATAACTAGTTAGAATTAGTTACCTGAATTCAAACTGACTGAGTGGAATAAACTTAAAATGTTTAAATTGAGTTTACTCTAATGATTGAGTATGCCAACACTAAAAAAATAAGTTAATTTAACTCAATGTAAATGAATTTATAGTATTCATATGTACTGGTTTTAAAACTTAAATGGTTTAAAGGAACACTCCACTTTTTTTGAAAATAGGCTCATTTTACAACTCCCCAAGAGTTAAACAGTTGAGTTTTACCGTTTTTGAATCCATTCAGCCGATCTCCGGGTCTGGCGGTAGCACTTTTAGCTTAGCTTAGCATAGTTCATTGAATCGGATTAGACCATTAGCATCTAGCTCAAAAATTACCAAAGAGTTTCGATAATTTTCCTATTTAAAGCTTGACTCTTCTGTAGTTACATCGTGTACTAAGACCGACGGAAAATGAAAAGTAGCAATTTTCTAGGCTGATATGGCTAGGAACTATACTCTCATTCCGGCGTAATTATGGGTGCAGCAGGCGCAATGATATTATGCAGTGCCTGAAAGTAGTCCCCAGCTAGGTAACTAGTTATGATAAAGCTGGGGACTACTTTCAGGCGCTGCGTAATATCATTGCGCCTCCTGCACCCATGGTACGGCAGCAAAGTTCCTTGATAATTATGCCGGAAGTTCCTTGATAATTATGCTATTGGGCAGGTCATTCCACCAGATGGGAACAGTTAATGAAAAAGTCTGTGAAAGTGATTTTGTGCCTCTTTGGGATGGCACAATAATGCGGCGTTCACTTGCAAAATGCAAGTTTCTAGAGGGCACATAGGTCTGAAGTACTGAATTTAGGTAAAGGGGTGCAGAGCCAAAGGTGGTTTTGTATGCAAACATTAATGCCTTGAATTTTATGCGAGCCGCTATTGGTAGCCAGTGCAAATTGATGAACAGAGGTGTGACGTGCGTTCTTTTCGGCTCATTAAAGATTAATCTTGCTGCGGCATTTTGGATTAATTGTAGAGGTTTGATGGAATTGGCTGGAAGACCTGCTAAGAGAGCATTGCAATAGTCATTAACAAAGTGTTGTAAATACTGTAATATATACAGTATAATAAACTTTAGTATGGTTCAGAATTACTATAGTATTTTTTTCATGTGGGTATCTTATGTGGACAAGAAGCAATAGCATACAGAATTTTTTATATCATTTGTATAGCTTACATATTTACCATTTGGAATAAAAATCTATACATAAGAAAGGTAAAAAGCACTTAATTGCGAATTAAACATAATTGAGGATAAGAGAAAACAATAACAGAGAGTGGATAGGTATAATAAAGCACGGATAAGTGTATGGAATGTGTTGGAATCCCTTGCAGCAGACGCAGACGTCACATTCAGGCAGATGAACTGTAATGTGACAGACGCAGACGTCACGTTCAGGCAGACGAACTGTAATCTGGCAGACGCAGACGTCACTTTCAGGCAGATGAACTGTAATGTGGCAGACACAGACGTCACGTTCAGGCAGACGAACTGTAATGTGGCAGACGCAGACGTCACGTTCAGGCAGACGAAATATAATGTGGCAGACGCAGACATCACGCAGACATCACGTTCAGGTAGACGAACTGTAATGTGGCAGACGCAGACTTCACGCAGACATCACGTTCAGGCAGACGAACTGTAATGTGGCAGACGCAGACGTCACGTTCAGGCAGACGAGCTGTAATGTGGCGGACGCAGACGTCACGTTCAGGCAGATGAACTATAATGTGGCAGACGCAGACGTCATGCAGACATCACGTTCAGGTAGACGAGCTGTAATGTGGCAGACACAGACTTCACGCAGACATCACGTTCAGGCAGACGAACTGTAATGTGGCAGACGCAGACGTCACGTTCAGGCAGACGAACTGTAATGTGGCAGACGCAGACGCAGATGTCACGTTCAGGCAGACGAATTGTAATGTGGCAGACGCAGATGTCACGTTCAGGCAGACTAACTGTAATGTGGCAGACGTCACGTTCAGGCAGACTAACTGTAATGTGGCAGACGCAGACGCAGACGTCACGTTCAGGCAGACAAACTGTAATGTGGCAGACGCAAACGTCAAGCAGACGTCACGTTCAGGCAGACGAACTGTAATGTGGCAGACGCAGACTCAGATGTCACGTTCAGGCAGACAAACTGTAATGTGGCAGATGCAGACGTCATGTTCAGGCAGACGAACTGTAATGTGGCAGACGCAGACGCAGATGTCATGTTCAGGCAGATGAACTGTAATGTGGCAGACGCAGATGCAGATGTCACGTTCAGGCAGACGAACTGTAATGTGGCAGACGCGGATGCAGATGTCACGTTCAGGCAGATGAACTGTAATGTGGCAGACGCAGATGTCAGGTTCAGGCAGACGAACTGTAATGTGGCAGACGCAGACGTCACACAGACGTCACGTTCAGGCAGATGAACTGTAATGTGGCAGACGCAGATGTCACGTTCAGGCAGATGAACTGTAATGTGGCAGACGCAGACGCAGATGTCACGTTCAGGCAGACGAACTGTAATGTGGCAGACGCGGATGCAGATGTCACGTTCAGGCAGATGAACTGTAATGTGGCAGACGCAGATGTCAGGTTCAGGCAGACGAACTGTAATGTGGCAGACGCAGACGTCACACAGACGTCACGTTCAGGCAGATGAACTGTAATGTGGCAGATACAGATGTCACGTTCAGGCAGACGAACTGTAATGTGGCAGACGCAGACGCAGATGTCACGTTCAGGCAGACGAACTGTAATGTGGCAGACGCAGACGTCACGTTCAGGCAGACAAACTGTAATGTGGCAGACGCAGACGTCACGTTCAGGCAGACGAACTGTAATGTGGCAGACGCAGATGTCACGTTCAGGCAGACGAACTGTAATGTGGCAGACGCAGAAGTCATGCAGACGTCATGTTCAGGCAAACGAATTGTAATGTGGCAGACGCAGATGCAGATGTCACGTTCAGGCAGACGAACTGTAATGTGGCAGACGCGGATGCAGATGTAACGTTCAGGCAGATGAACTGTAATGTGGCAGACACAGATGTCAGGTTCAGACAGACGAACTGTAATGTAGCAGACGCAGACGTCACACAGACGTCACGTTCAGGCAGATGAACTGTAATGTGGCAGACGCAGATGTCACGTTCAGGTTCAGGCAGACGAACTGTAATGTGGCAGACGCAGACGCAGATGTCACGTTAAGCCAGACGAACTGTAATGTGGCAGACGCAGACGCAGATGTCACGTTCAGGCAGACGAACTGTAATGTGGCAGACGCAGAAGTCATGCAGACGTCATGTTCAGGCAAACGAACTGTAATGTGGCAGACGCAGATGCAGATGTCACGTTCAAGCAGACGAACTGTAATGTGGCAGACGCGGATGCAGATGTAACGTTCAGGCAGATGAACTGTAATGTGGCAGACACAGATGTCAGGTTCAGACAGACGAACTGTAATGTAGCAGACGCAGACGTCACACAGACGTCACGTTCAGGCAGATGAACTGTAATGTGGCAGACGCAGATGTCACGTTCAGGTTCAGGCAGACGAACTGTAATGTGGCAGACGCAGACGCAGATGTCACGTTAAGGCAAACGAACTGTAATGTGGCAGACGCAGACGAAGATGTCACGTTCAGGCAGACAAACTGTAACGTGGCAGACGCAGACATCATGCAGACGTCACGTTCAGGCAGACGAACTGTAACGTGGCAGACGCAGACATCACGTTCGACAGACGTAGACGTCACGTTCGACAGACGTAGACGTCACGTTCAGTGAGACGAGTGCATGTAACAACGTCATATTAATGACCCCAGCTGCACACCATACATACCCGCAAAAATAATGGCAACAATGTTCAGGCAGACAAACTGTAATGTGGCAGACGCAGATGTCATGCAGACGTCACGTTCAGGCAGATAAACTGTAATGTGGCAGATGCAGACATTACGTTCGACAGACGTAGACGTCACGTTCAGTGAGACGAGCGCATGTAACAACGTCATATTAATTACCCCGGCTGCACACCATACATACCCTCAAAAATAATGGCAACAATGCGAATGCGCGAGAATTTCACAGTTAGAGGGTTAACTTCCTTATACACGGCCGCAAACGAGTGACACGCCATGTCACTGCTAATATGCGCCGTCTAGTGGACAAAAGAAGAAAAATACAAGGAGGCAGAGATTCATAATAAGTCCATATTGTACTCTTTTTTGTATTTTTTGTTTGTTTTTGTTATGAACTCTTTGCTAATATGTCACACTATTGTCAAGATCATTGTCATATTGATTTTTACTGTCCCACAGTTCAATTGTCAAATAATGTATTGTGTATCAGAACTGTCCAGAGTTACTAACATCAATGCAGTGTTTTGTTACAACATTGTTGCAACATTGTACTGCACATTCTTTATAATTACAGTTTTCCACGTTATAGTATAGTAAAGTCATCAAATTATGAAACAACACAAAATTAAATATGAGAATCAGGCTCAGGTTTATCCCAAAAACAATGTTAAACAAATTTAAAGTATATTTTAGCTTCTTCAAAGTAACAGTTTGTCTCGATTCCAACTCTGCACATGCACACACACACTCAAAAAAAAAAAAAAAAAAAAAAAAAAATTCAGATGCCAAGATTCTGTTACGCATTGTTTGATTTTACTATATTTTCTGCTGAGTAAAAATTCACATAAATAACAATGTTCTTTAATTGGTCCAATGTGATTTAATCTTTGTAAACAATAACAACAACAATAATAATCATCATCATCTGAAGAGCTGCAGATCTACTTTATAGAGTGTATAGTTCATTTATGTGTAGATAGATGTGTTAAAAAGAAAATAACTTGTGTGCAATAAATAAATAAATACAAATATTTTCTGCGCAAATTAAAGTCTTCTGTGCACAAATATGAAAATACTTTATAAAAAGTCATGAGATGACAAAAAGAGACTTGTGTAAAAAAAAAAAAAAAAACTTTGAGCAATAGAAATAAAAATGTCTTCTGTGCAAATGAAGTGTTGTCTAAAATGCAAAATTAAATGTTAATATGTTCATAAAATTTGTTTTCAAGCAGGAGGTGGACTCCAAATTATATTTAAATGTAAAAAATGACTGTGATTTTAATGGTAAAAGACTGTAAAAATGCTACAGTAAAAACCTATTAATTGGTTAACAGTAAGTTCTCCTACTTTATATATATATATATATATATATATATATATATATATATATATATATATATATATATATATATATATATATATATATATATATATATATATATATATATATATATATATATATATATTATACTATAATATTTAAATAACCATAAATTGACTTTCCCAGAATTCCTGCATTACATTTCACATTTGGTATTTTTTCATTGAAATAATTTTTTTCCAGAACATTTTTAACTGTTCTGGAACAGTGTTGTAAATACAACTTAACCACTGATTTCTAGTTGTGTCCTCTTTTGGAAGCCCAAACAAAGTAGTTTCGCTTTCACAATGAAACACAGCGTCTCCAGGACATGGCGCCAGTGGCAGCAACAATACTACAGCATAAAAGTCCCGCCCTCTTTCATTGCGTATACGTTTGGGCGGTGTTTTGCAAATCTCCCCACACCGTGACGTAGATATGTGGGGGCGTGTTTGAATGAGCCGTTTTAGGGGGCGTGGTCGAGTCTTAACTTTTATAAAGAATATCTCTTTGGTTTTGAGACTTTAGTCTTTGCAACTTCAGGGATCTTATCTATGCACAAACAGCTTGTAACACTCCAAAGAGAAAGGAAAACTTGAAATCGCATCATATGACCCCTTTAAATTAATGTTTATTGCATTATTTCAGTTTCATGTGTGTTACCATGATGGTGTTTAGTGTTTGTGTGAATGACACTTTGCACCTTCTGTATATGTTAATATTTATAAGCTGTTTGTGATGAGTTTTGGTTTGTCATGTGACTTTCTCATCACCACCTGATTTTGATAGTTATCTGTGTATTACAAAGGTACAAAACAGATTTCAGTACTTCAATAGGTTGGTATATTAACATTATATCGGTTAATGAAATTACGGTTTATAAATGTAAATTTAAGTTAAATCTGTAAAACCTAAAATGTTGCTTTCATTCTTTTATGGTAAAATTCTGGCATCCATAGCCGCCAGTTTTTTACTGTAAATTTTACAATATACAAGGTTTCCTGGAAGAAAACTTGCTTCCTTCTCCTCTGACAATGTTCCTCAACTCTGAGGATTAGTTTTTCCAGCGGGACAACGTTCCATGTGACACAACCAGGTCAATCAATGTGTGGGTAGAGGACCACCAGAACAAGACCCTGTTTTTTAATAGAATTTGTTTACAGGATAAAATATTAGTTTATAGAATGAAACAAAAATGTTCATTTTACTCAAACACATATAAATAGTAAAACGAGAGAAACTGATCATTTTGCAGTGGTATCTTAATT
Source organism: Spinibarbus caldwelli (assembly GCA_039654775.1). Classification (NCBI taxonomy): domain Eukaryota; kingdom Metazoa; phylum Chordata; class Actinopteri; order Cypriniformes; family Cyprinidae; genus Spinibarbus; species Spinibarbus caldwelli. Next base: position 17,661,985 of record CM077229.1, on the reverse strand, counting down.
TTTCTACTACATTTGGTTTGAAACTTGCTTCGTGATTGTTAATGTTCTATATAGTATGGTGTTCTATATAGGGTGTAGTATGACTGAAATTCGGACATACTACATCCACCGTGTTGTCACTGTCAAGTGACCTACAGTTGTTTCAGTTGCATTACTTCATATTTGAAGGGACAGCCATTTGTAGCAGTTTCCAAAACCATAGTGGACCTTATCAAGTGCACTAATTCCCATAACGCACCACAATAACAAGTGCACAACCATGTACACTCAACAGCTACAGAATACCCACAATGCACTATGAGGGTCATACCGAATGAATTCCTGCGTCTCGCCAGAAGATGGCGCCTGCAGCTAAATCATCAATCCATTTATTTTCCAAACTGCTAGTCCAATGTGTGTACAAAGTAATACCATACAGATTTCTTTTTAATAAATATTTTAATTGAGGTTTACACATTCCAGTTTCCATGACAGAGTGATGATTATTAAACAGCAAGCACAAACTATGCAAATGTGGCACCACTTCCGGTGCACTCAGTGTCTAAATTCCCTCACTTTATTTTCATTAATTCGGCCTCATGAGATAGTAAACTGTCCATTAGATGCACACTTCAGAAGTAACATGGAGTACCATTTTATGAATATGAATTCGGACCCACTACTCATCTCACACACTGTTTATCGCCTACTATATGGAAGTAGGCATGTTTAGATGCAGGGCCACTGTCCTGCAGAGTTTAGCTCCAACCCTAATCAAACACACTTAACCAGCTAATCAAGGTCTTCAGGATAATGTGAAAAATACCGACAGGTATGTTGGAGCAAATTGGAACTAGATAAAATAGAGACTATAACATTGTTAACTATAACATTTTCCCAACCTGAAAATCACAATTTTATATTCCAGGTTTTGATATATGCACATTTTCCATGACCATGAAACACTGAGAATAGTTTATTAGACTGACCTTCATTCTGGAGACACAATGTCACCAATAGGTGGCAGCACAGTCCTACTAACTTGCTCTAACCCCGCCTCATAAGATGTTAGAATTCAGACAGCACACTTTCCCTCAATATGTAAATGTCTTTTGTTGTAAAAATTGGACTCATTCCCAAAATTCTGCAACATCAATATGTTGATTTCTCCCGAAACTGCACGCTCTCTCTCTCGCTCTCTTTCTCTGGTCTGATGACTGTAATAGTTCATGAGTAAAGATATATTAGTTGCCTCTAACTGTGTCTGCACACAGATCTTATCCTGCAGACAGTGTGTTAGTGTGATGAATCTACTAGCAGTTTGTCACAAATGAATGTGTGTGTTTTCAGTCATTCAGTGAGCCACGGATGCCGCAAGCAATCGTTCATCTGCAGGCATCTGCATGAAATTGTTTCCCCCTTGAATCATTAAGGGGGCTTAATTGACTTTTTAAATGAGGATGAGCTGCTTATACTTGTTGTATTGATTTGAATTTCAAGGAAGTTCAGATCTGCGCAGTTACTAGCGGCCTTGATAGATTTTCATTCGTTGTTCTTTCTCGTAACCAAATATGAATACTCCCTCTAGCCTGTAAACACATCAGATTCACTCCCTACAATCTATATGAGGATGTTACAGCCTCAGTGAACCACATAGAGACTAAGCAACACATTTCTTCATTGTTTATCTTTTCTATTTTCTGTAGCTCAGCTGGTAACCCTTATGAAAAAGAAATATGATTTCTTGTTAAGTTCGGCATTAACCTTTTCAAATTAAAAAGAAATCCAGAAGTTTTGATACACTCTTATACACAATTGACACTGTGCCCTGTGACTATGTTTGCCTGATGTTATTAAGTGTTCAAGATCAAACTTCGACTGTTCATCCTCACAGCTGCATTGTGGGAGACAAGGCTGTGCCAGTCAGGTCAGCAGTTTAACAGAAAGACAACGGAAAAAAAGAATGAAAACAGCTCTGAAAACAGAGCAGGGTGGGCTTGGGTGGTTAATGAAATGCAAACATGTAAATGAAAACTCCCTCTAACTTCAAACACTTTCTCAAGCTCTGTCTCAAAAACATAATTTTAAGCAATGAATATCTACAGTACATTATAATACCGCATTGCTTAAATTCACTTGTAGCATTGCAAAATGACTGATTTGCAATTTCTTTAATTTATTCAGACAAAACACTATAAAATCATTTACCTCATAAAGGCTACAGTATTGTAAGCTGTGAGAAATGCTGATTATAAGTATGAAAATAATAATAATAATAAATCCCATTAAATTTACATTAAAAAACTGGCAGCTGTGGTTGCTGAAAACTCACTTTGCAAAATACTGTTATAATGTTTCTGGTATTTACAATTTATAAGCATATATTTCATTTAGGGATATAATATTTATATACCAAGCTACTATCAAAATCTGCTTTTTACCTTAAAATTTACTGATAACTGCCATAATTATACAGGTGGTACAGTAGAAAGCCACATGATGAATTAGAGGTCACCGTAAGTGGCCTGTCCATATATGCACAAGGTCATACACACAAAGTCAAAACTGCAGGGTAACATGCAGTACTAAAATAATGCAATAAATATCAGCTAAATAACAGAAAATGTAACACAAAACACCCTAATATACATTATAGCAAAAAAGGGTAGAAACAAAACTATTTAAATAAAATAGAATCATGAGTGAAATCTGTCCTTTTACTGTTTTTCATCGTAAATTATATGGTTATGCATAGTTGTATCTCCAAAAGCCATACATTTGACAGTATTTTACAGTAAAATATAATGTGATGTTAAAACACAAATTTTGACTGTAGCTTAGCAACAAGCTAATATGAATGTAAAAAGAAAGTTAAGACGATAAGAAAGTTGTTCGCTATAGTTTTTTTCAGTGTTGGGGAGTAACTAGTTACATGTAATGGAATTACGTAATTTAATTGCAAAATAAATGCAACTATAATCTGTTACAGTTACTGAGAAAAAAATGTGTCATTAAATTAGTTACTTATGAAAATGTTAACGATTACAAAGGAGGTTACATCTGAATATTTTCACACTCATACAGATATGGTTGATTTCTTTCCCAAATTGCATTGACTGTTTTAACATATGAGACACCAATGTTTCAGGAGTTTAGGACACAGAATGGGACACATGCTTATGCAATAACTGTTTTATTTCCTATATGGGTTTGATGTACATGCTTTATTCATTAAGATGAACTTTTTTTCCAAGGCATTGTTAAATGTCAGTGTTTCCTGTCATAGCTATGCAAAGATTTGATTTCAAAAACAGTATCATAGCTATTAAACTATAATCTTATGATTTTAAATCTGTATTTAACCTTAGAATGATTTCAAAGTGATGAAGGATTTTGAAGGTCTGACAGTAATCAGTATTGAGTACTACTGTAAGGTTAACCCTGTCTGCTTTATATGTTTCAAAATGATTAAAACATTTGTTAGAAATGTAGAAAAGTAATCAAATGTAATCAGTTACTTTAAGTAATTGAAATGTTACACTACTTACTGTAGTGTAACATGTTAACGATTACAAAGGATTTGTTTACAACGATTACAAAGTTAACGATTTAAATAGGGTAACTTGTAATCTGTAACCTACTGCATTTCCAAAGTAACCTCCCCAGCACTGGTGTTTTTATAAGTTTTATTTTGGTTAGGTTGCTGCCTTCAGGCTATACAGACTGTTGACAGAAAAATGACTCAGAGCTACTTTTTGCCTTCATTAGCTGCATTATTCCAACTCTCCCTCCTCCCCAGACAGTTTGCTAGTCAATCTACATGAGGAATAATACAAATGCTACATCCAGCACCCTTACAACTCTCAAAACATCTTGAAAAGGACTATCAACCCCCCTCCAGCCTGTTTCTCGCACTCTGTTCAAACAGAGATTCGATTTTTAAAAAGGCTGTGAATATTCCAAACATGACAAATGAGATGTTCACCATTGTCTAAGACCGTACAGTTATTTCGGAGTGAAACGGCAACCTCCGGCGCAGATAATGTGAGTTTTCGCATTAATTCAGACATCATTCAGAACGAGAAGGAGTGAGAGAGATGGTGGGAGAGAATGATGACTAAACAGTGACAGAGAGCAGGGCGGATGGCTTCCAATCACAGAAGCCATCAGATGAGTTCACTTTGAAAAGACAGCCTTGGTAAATATGAGGCACAGTGGTGAAGATAAATGCCCTCTTTGAAGCCATACATTACAACTCTCCGTGAGACAGAAGGAATTAGCCTGTCGCATACAGAGCTAACCTTGAAAGACAGATTTTGAATTAAGCTGCCTCTGTCTGACAAATGCTGCCGTGACATGAAAAAATGTCATCGGTTTTCAGCTTTAAGAGCATAAAGAATTGGTTGTCCTTGAGTCGCACCATTATTGTAAGTGTCACATTAAAGGAAATGGAAATTCTGTCATTTATTCTCCTGTAAACTTGTAAGATATCCTTTCTTTGGTGGAACAATAAAACAGAGATGTTTCACAGAATGTGCATGCTGCTCTTTTCCATACAATGAAAGTCAATTGGGACTGGGGCTGTCAAGCACCTAAAAGGACTAAAACAACATGAAAGTAACATTATTCACTGAAAGACTTGCCCTCTTCCATAGCTCGAAAATGGGTCAGTGACTTGACCATCAATATTTAGTCACTGAAATGAAAATGAAAACCTTAAAGGATAGTTCCTACCTGGTCTCATGACGAAAACGTACCTGTGGGAACTTTTTTGTAAGATGTGAAATACGTACCAATAAGTACATATCACTGCAGTTTCCAACAGAAATTAACACTAGAGGCCGTAAAAAAGCACTTGTAATCGTTTTCGTACACAGTTATGATTACAGCTCCATATTTTTCGCTTTCCGGACATAACAAGCTTGCTCGGTAGTTCAGTCAGCACGGAATTGGATTTATGATGCAGAATCCTTGGGTACGAATCCTGTGAAAAACATAACTCATGATTAAAGAGCCGAAAGATGAGAGATCGAAAAACAAGCTAAAACGGCAGGCTTGCGATTGCATTTTTACGTCACGTTCACTTTTGTTCATACTATCGGGTAGGTTTATGTGTAGTGCAGATGATACGTTATTTTAAAACGTCACGGAGCATTAAACTTATAGCGCCACTCAACGGACATTTCAAGTCAGATCTGCGTTCACACCTACAAAACCAACGTCACATAAAACGTATTATATGTACGTTTATCTGTTCTGGGGAAAAAACCGAATACTCTTTTAGTGCCACTCAGTGGACATTTGACATCGAATATGTCACGTACAACGTACGCCAACGTACATGGCGCTATGTATTTGCATCTTTCAAAAATGTTCCCACAAGTACTTTTTTTTTTTCGTTCATCTTTGAAAACCACAGATGAAGACATTTTTAATAAAACCTACTAGATTTTTCTGTCTCTCCATTAAAAGTCCATTACACCAAAACATTGATGCTTCAAAAAGTTAATAAAGACATTTTAAAATTTTAAACACAATTGTTTTAACAGATTTAAAAATGATTTAATTTAGACTTTTATTCACATATTAACATCAAAAATCTTAGGAATGACATGAGGGTGAGTAAATAATGACAAAATTATAACTTTTTTGGGCAAACTATCCATTTAAATAGTTTGACATAATCTTTTATTATTGTTTCTTTATATATATATATATATATATATATATATATATATATATATATATATATATATATAAACAGCTTCACTTCTTAATGATATTTGGAAAACTTTTGTCCATAAAATCAAATGTGCAACCAATGAAGTCATGTTGTCTAACCAAAAGGAGAAAAAAAAGGAAGCTATGTCATACTAATGAACACTATAGACCCTCACGACTTACCTATACGTATTATAAGATGTCAGTTCATTTGACAAATTAATGATTAATGTCAGAACCAATGGCATTTGGGATCCTTGACATCAAATCTGGTACATTCCATCTTTATGTGCCAATTTTGAGTAATAATTTTATACACTGGTTTCTCAGTTAACTTTTATTATTTGTTTCATAGTAAAGATCAGCCTGAACATTCTTCAAAACATCTTATTTTGTGTTCAACTGAAGGAAGAAAGTCATGCAGGTTTTGAGTGATCTGAGGGTGAGTAAATGATGGCCGAAAATTTATTTTTACAGTGAACTTTGTAACTTTGCCTCATTTTTATTGGATTTATAGTGTACATCTTCCTATCCGGTTCGCCCCGCACCTCTCTTTCTCACACTTTCTCTTTAATTACTCTCTCAGTAATTAATTAGTTGTCTTTGAGTTATTGCCATACGCATGGCCTTAACTCTCAAGGGAAGACAAATCTGTCATCCTTCACGACCATGTGAGCAGTTTGCGTGTCCGCAGGAAATAAATTCACACTCGTCTGTCTTTCATAATAGATGCTTTCAGTCTAACAGCCTGTATTAGTGTGATCATTATGATCATTAAAGTGGTTTATTCTATTTGACCCAATCTCACATAAGACGCATGACTGAAGTATAATGGTTGCATGGTATCTCTTCCTCTTTATATCTTTCTCATTTCCTCTTTCTTCTTTACATAGTCTTGTTGTCTACTCCCTACATAGACTGCTAAATTGTAAAGCAATAAAACATCAACAAGCGACTGATTTGAGACAATGAAACTGAGCTAATTTGGATCAAAACTTATTTAGTTTGTAATGATATATTAATAACCTCTCTGTAGACTTAATTGTTTTCACTGAGCCTTTTGCAGTGAATATGGAATATGTCTACTCTGTGGAAGATAGGCTACATGTCAAGCTGCCTTTAATTTTTGCTAGACATTAATTTCTTTAGAATTTGCATTTATTTACAGTAAGTAAACTAACTTAAATATCAACTAATAAAATGGTTTTAGTTTTAAGTGCAAATTCTACTTTCATATTGTAGCTAATTTAGCTTTAATGGTGAAATTAAGTACATTAAGTAACATTTTGGCTTATGTCTAAAGAAAATATATTGATATAAATATGATATATAAATTGATATTGATAGATTGATATAAAATGCTCTTTATAATAAATAATCTTTTTGTCTTTTATGAATGTTTTTGTCTTTGGGAAAATAAATAATTTTGAATAGTATTAAATCAAAATGGTTTAAGCTGAGTTAGCCTATTAGTGACTAGTTAAATGAGTTAACTGAGTCTAGCTTTTGAATCAGTTTCAATGTTGTTAATTAAAACTAAACTGTAAACTAGTCAAAATTGTTTTTGTTTTTTTTTAACAATATATGTGTGTACTGTGTATATTTATTATGTATATTATGTTATTAGGTATACATTAATACAAGCACATACCATATATTTTGAAAATATGTACATGTGTTTACATGTATACATTTATTTTCATATAATATTTTGGATACGATTAATCATTTGACAGCACTAAATAAAATATAAAAAAAAAAAAAAAAAACATGAAAACTTTAGAAAATTTGAAATGTTGCCTTGGCAAACTAACTGAAATAAAACAAGTTTAAAGGGGTCATATAATGCGATTTCAAGTTTTCCTTTCTCTTTGGAGTATTACAAGCTGTTCATGCATAGATAAGATCCCTGAAGTTGCATAGACTAAGGTCTCAAAACCAAAGAGATATTCTTTATAAAAGTTAAGACTCGACCATGCCCCCTAAAACGGCTCAAATCGCCCTCTTCAAACACGCCCCCACATGTCTACGTCACGGTGTGGGGAGATTTGCAAAACACCGCCCAAATGTATACGCAATGAAAGAGGGCGGGACTTTTATTCTCAGTGTAGTGTTGTTGCTGCCGCTGGCGCCATGCTGGAGATGCTGTGTTTCGTTGTGAAAGCGAAACTACTTTGTTTGGGCTTCCAAAAGAGGACACAACTAGAAATCAGTGGTTAAGTTATATTTACAACACTGTTCCAGAACAGTTCAACCCAAATATTAGAGTGTGTGCAGCACATTTTAAGGATGGCTATTTCCTGAACCTGGGAGTAGCCTGCCAGCTGTGCTCAAAGACTGTTTCTATAAAGTGGGGCAATTCCAACTTTGCAAGGACAGTCTGGTGATTCTGACTCACAGCCTGTAAGTATGTTTTCATATTTAAAGAATTTGCCACTGACTATTCAAACGCGAGTTTTGAGCTGTGTAGAGTAGTGCTTGTTGTTTGTCGTTTCTCCGATCACAAATGCAGACATGGTAATATTGCATCGCGCTGCGTAAAAAGACAGTATAAGTCATTATAATCAGTAATTATGTCCCCACTGGATGCAACAAATGCCTGGTTTGTAATGGGTTTTATTGTTTTTGTCTCATTGCGCCGGGACACGGCATCACAATACGGTAAGGGGTGTAACATTTCCGTCTCACGCTTGAGGTATTCAGCCAATCACAACGCACTGGATAGCTGGCCAATCAGAGCACGCCTCGCTTCTCAGAACGATGAGCTTTGTAAAAATCGTCGCGTTTCAGAAAGGCGGGGCATAGAGGAGCAACAATAATGTACAGTTTGTGGGAAATAATGTGTTTTTTGAACCTTAAACCGCATAAACACATTGCATTACACGAAATACACAAAATAATGTTCTTTTTAGCAATGTCATATAACCCCTTTGAGCTAAAGCACAAAAATTACTAAAACTGAAATAAATATAAATTTACATAAATTTACAACTAAAATTAAAATAAAAACTGAAAATGTACAAATAAAAGCTAATTTATTTATTTATTTATTTATTTTGAAGAAGAAGTGACATTTATGGTTTGCTGCAGAAAAAACGTGGAAGTGAAAAAACCCTTTCTCTCTTTGTCTCACTTGACCTTTCTGGCCTGTCTGTCTTATATCTTGACATTTGTGTTTGTGTAGCTGAAATGGCCAGTGTGACCTTCAGATCTGATTTGGGCAGTGTGGTGAGAGGTGGCAGACCCTCGGGACATAAAAAGACACCTTCAACGCAAACAAGCCGGTGTCCCTTTTCTCCCTCTCATAACATCCATCAAACAATGATAAATATCTCAACGTCCTCCATTCACAGGGGCATCGCAGACCTTGCCATGAGGAATGAACATAATACTAAAGAGTTTGCTTTGTGATGACAGCTTTTTTTATATGATATATCTTGAATGGCTCTTTTTTGTACAGTATAAAGGTAGAAAGCTATACTTAATGTCTGTCAGCAGTAAATGTAAATGCTTTTTGAGTTTGAGTTCACTTTCAGAGCAGATGTTAAACCTCACTATATAAAATGCTGTCATTCTTGTGCAGTAAAACAAATGAAAAGCAATTCATGTATGTAGAAGGACGAAATACTTTATTTTGTCTGTTTTCTATGAATTCTGCTGTAACTCATCTACACAAAACAATGATTTGAAAGGTGATCTTCAAAGAAAATTATAGTAGACTAACACACAACCGTCAAAGACACCAATAAATAACAGGCATGTTGCAGAAGTACAAAATCGAGAGAAATGTCAACTTTTTATATTTTCTGTCAATTCTGGACGTCTAAATGAAAAGCGCTCTGAAAGCGCATTCTCTCCGTGTTGGTCCTAAAATGACCGTAATCATAGTAATACGCGCGCACACTCGTTTCAATCGCGGCTGGTTTGACCGCATTTGGTAACTGGAGATGCCACCGGAAGTGGTGCTGCGACCTGACGTTGCCAACAAATAAACCAAGTCTAATAGATAAACTAAGTTGGCTGAAAGAGCAATACTAGCAATTAGCACAAAACTATATAGCTATGTACGCTGAACAAAATTATAAACGCAACAATTTTGTTTTTGCCCCCATTTTTCATGAGCTGAACTCAAAGATTTAAGACTTTTTCTATGTACACAAAAGGCCTATTTCTCTCAAATATTGTTCACAAATCTGTCTAAATCTGTGTTAGTGAGCACTTCTCCTTTGCTGAGATAATCCATCCACCTCACAGGTGTGGCATATCAAGATGCTGACTAGACAGCATGATTATTGCACAGGTGTGCCTTAGGCTGGCCACAATAAAAGGCCACTCTAAAATGTGCAGTTTTACTGTATTGGGGGGTTAGAAAACCAGTCAGTATCTGGTGTGACCACCATTTGCCTCACGCAGTGCAACACATCTCCTTCGCATAGAGTTGATCAGGTTGTTGATTGTGGCCTGTGGAATGTTGGTCCACTCCTCTTCAATGGCTGTGTGAAGTTGCTGGATATTGGCAGGAACTGGAACACGCTGTCGTATACGCTGATCCAGAGCATCCCATGCTCAATGGGTGACATGTCCGGTGAGTATGCTGGCCATGCAAGAACTGGAATGTTTTCAGCTTCCAGGAATTGTGTACCGATCCTTGCAACATGGGGCCGTGCATTATCATGCTGCAACATGAGGTGATGGTTGTGGATGAATGGCACAACAATGGGCCTCAGGATCTCGTCATGGTATCTCTGTGCATTCAAAATGCCATCAATAAAATGCACCTGTGTTCGTTGTCCATAACATACGCCTGCCCATACCATAACCCCACCGCCACCATGGGCCACTCCATCCACAACGTTGACATCAGCAAACCGCTCACCCACACGACGCCATACACGCTGTCTGCCATCTGCCCTGTACAGTGAAAACTGGGATTCATCCGTGAAGAGAACACCTCTCCAAAGTGCCAGACGCCATCGAATGTGAGCATTTCCCCACTCAAGTCGGATACGACGACGAACTGCAGTCAGGTCGAGACCCCGATGAGGACGACGAGCATGCAGATGAGCTTCCCTGAGATGGTTTCTGACAGTTTGTGCAGAAATTCTTTGGTTATGCAAACCGATTGTTGCAGCAGCTGCCCGGGTGGCTGTTCTCAGACGATCTTGGAGGTGAAGATGCTGGATGCGGAGGTCCTGGGCTGGTGTGGTTACACGTGGTCTGCGGTTGTGAGGCCGGTTGGATGTACTGCCAAATTCTCTGAAACGCCTTTGGAGACGGCTTATGGTAGAGAAATGAACATTCAATTCACGGGCAACAGCTCTGGTGGACATTCCTGCAGTCAGCATGCCAATTGCACGCTCCCTCAAAACTTGCGACATCTGTGGCATTGTGCTGTGTGATAAAACTGCACATTTTAGAGTGGCCTTTTATTGTGGCCTAAGCCACACCTGTGCAATAATCATGCTGTCTAATCAGCATCTTGATATGCCACACTTGTGAGGTGGATGGATTATCTCGGCAAAGGAGAAGTGCTCACTAACACAGATTTAGACAGATTTGTGAACAATATTTGAGAGAAATAGGCCTTTTGTGTACATAGAAAAAGTCTTAGATCTTTGAGTTCAGCTCATGAAAAATGGGGGCAAAAACAAAACTGTTGCGTTTATAATTTTGTTCAGTGTAATTGCTAAATAAGTTAATTGCCTATTAGACCATGTATTGAATATCCAGTGTACATAGAATAAACGCCTATAGTGTATTTATGACAACCTTTTACGGTAATATGTTGCTTTTATGCATTTAGTCATGAATGCAAATTCCCATGATAAATCTCTGGGATTCTGGAGCACCAACTTGTAAACGTGCTTAACAGTAGGTCAACTACAATGCGTTCTTTAATTGATTCCCTGTCTTATTCTGCACTCTAGTGGCTCATATTGAAATTAATACAAACCTTAACATAATGAGACTTATGTTGAAATAACGAGTTATGTCGAAATAACGACTTATGTCGAAATAAGGACTTAATATCTTGAAATAACAACTTATGTCGAAATAATGAGTTATGTCGAAATAATGACTTAATATCTCGAAATAACGAGTTATTATGTCAAAATAACGACTTAATATGTCGAAATAATGACTTAATATGTCGAAATAACGACTTAATATTGCGAAATGACGAGTTATTATGTTGAAACAACAACATAATATCTCGAAATAACGAGTTAAGTCAAAATAATGACTTAATATCTCGAAATAACGAGTTATTATGTCGAAATAACAAGTTATTAAGTCGAAATAACGAGTTATTAAGTCGAAATAACGACTTAATATCTCGAAATAACGCGTTATTATGTCGAAATAACGAGTTATTAAGTAGAAATAACAAGATAAGTTTTCTTTTCTTTTTTTCTCACCTTAAGTTTTTTTCTCTTTTTTTTTTCCTCCACCATGAGGTTCAGGGCTTCCGTATGTAATAACCATTTACTCATTCAAACGTAAATGGATAAAGGAAAAGAAGAAAAAGAGCAAAAACACTCCACTTTTGAGTCAAGTCAAGTCAGGTCACCATTATTTATATATAGCACTTTTTACAATGTAAATTGTGTCAAAGCAGCTTTACGGTATTAAACAGGAAAATAGTTTGTCGAAGGAACTAAAACTCTGGCCAGACGAAACCAGCAGTTTAATTCCAGCCTTCAACAAAGTCAGACTGTGCAGAGGACTCATCTGGTTCCAGTGGTCTTGTCCTGATGGCCATCTAGGTGATGAGGTCTTCGCTAGGGATGTCTCTGGGGCTCATCTAGTTGGCATGGTCTCCGCTGACGCGAAGAAATACAGAACATAAGCATAACATCAGCATAACAGTGAAAGCTAACACCATGTTTCCTGATGATATCTCCCAAGTGTAGCATGTAAGCGTGAAAAGTAACAGTCCTAGTACTGAGCCTTGAGGTACTGAGCACTTTCAAGCTGTGTAGAGGTTTGGAACAACATGATTTGTCATTTTGAATGAACAGTTCCTAAACCCATAAGGCTGTTCACAGCAATTCCAGAATTCTCTGCAAAAAGTTCAGTAAAATGTTTCATCCAAGATGGTGGATTGAGTCTTTTCTGTATAATCAACAGATGCTGTTGATAGCGATTAACTTGTATAGAACATCCAGAACATTCCTTTAAGTGCTTTCAGCTCCAAGAGAAACTTCAAAAAAAGTGAACTTTGTAGAAAAGGGCACTTTAAGCTCCTCTGTGGTCTGCCATTTTTTAAAAGAGAGAAGATCTTAGAAAAATTATTCAGCTGATATTTTAAACAGATTTGGCATTCTGAGAATTCTCTGTGGATATGATTCAGATCTAATGAGGAAAAATATGCATGCTCAGGAGAAGCCGTATCTGATCTGTAATAATGGGAATTGTGCTAAGAGTGATTTGTCATTTGGTCATATTTCTAGTTGTGGATATGTTCTTAAAGTAGTAATATCCATCCAGAAATAGCAATTCATCTTATTTTACTAGAAACATTCCATCTCCAAGTAGGTCGCTTCAAATAAGTTATCAAATATGCTCAGTTATCTCGTGTTCTTACTGATTGACATGAATGAGAATATTTGAAATTGTAGCAATGTCCATCCACACTCAAGGAAATTAAAGCAGAAATATATACAAGAGTAATGAGACCTACAGGGAATTTCTGTCCATAGCATTTTTAAAGTACAGGCATTGATGTCCATATTCATTGTGACAAACCGGTAACAGGATTCCAAGGAGCCCTGATGAAATGATGGGAGATGGAAGGAAAAATTATATTCCAATGGTTTTACATTCTCTCATTCTGCATTCCCTGAGAAACTTTGCATTAGCCAACAAAACTTTCACTGTAAAACTTTGTGTTCTCTCCCATTCGCTCACAAAGCATTTGCATTCGCTCACAAAATTTTTGCATTCTCTCACAAAATTTTTGTGTTCTCTCAAGAAACTTTGCATATGCTCACAAGTTTTGTGTTTCCTGAGAAACTTTGTGTTCGTCTACAAAAAATTTGTATTCTCTCACAAAACTTTTTTCATTTGCTCACAACATATTTGCTTTCCCCTTAGAAACTTTGCTTATGCATTTTTAAACGAGAAACCTTATGCTCACAAAAGTTTTGATTTTTTTCAAGAAACTTTGTTGGCTTGCAAAACTTTTGCTTACTTTCACAAAAGTTTTGTTACCCCAAAAAACTTGTAAAAACTTGTAAAACTTGTTTGCATTTGCTCACAAAGACATTTTGCATTCACTCATAAACCATTTATTTTCACTCACAAAACTTTTGTACTTCCCAGAGAAACTTTGCATTTGCAAAGTTCGCAAAAGCTCTAAGGCTACATTTACATGGTTCAAGTGAGCAAATTCCAATTTTTTCCTCCCATGTGGCACAGATCGGATATGACCCATGAGCATGTAAGCAGGAAAAAAGTAAAAGGATTATAATATTCTCAGATTGGTTTCAAGCCTCAGTCATATGTGGAAATAAATTGGATATAAATCGGATATGTGCATTTGCATCTGCCATGTAAACTGACAGACCAGATATTCCCCTGTGAATGTGAGTCATACATCACTGAAAAAAACAACGGTGGCAACACAACAGAAACAAGCCACAACACAACAAAATTAGCACAACACAATGGAACAAGCCACAACACAACAAAATTATCACAACACAAAGGAAACAATCTGCAACACAACGAAATTAGCACAACATAACGGAAACAAGTCACAACACAGTGAAATTAGCACAACACAACAAAATTAGTCCTATGCCTTGTGTTGTGGCGATTTCGTTGTGTTGTGCACTACTGGGCCACCGTACTGATGGAGGGAAAAACCACACACACACAAAAAAAAAGGTGAATGGACTGAATTGGACTGGTTTAGTTCCACAGATCTGGAAACCCTGTTTCTGGGTCAGTATGTCTACCTTGGGTTGTTTTGCCAAGTGTACACTCTTAAAAATAAAGGTTCTTTATTGGCATCAGTGGTTCCATTAAGAACCTTGAACATCCATGGAACCTTTCAAATGCAGAAAAGGTTCTTTATAGTCGAAAAAGGTTCTTTAGATTTTTAAAATTTTCTTCAAAATGGTTCATGGTTCACTGAAAGATTCTTTGAGGAAACAAAATTGGTTCTTTGATGGCATCACTGCAAACAAAAAACAAAAAACAAAACTAAACAAACAAAAAAACATTTGGAGCCTTTATTTTTAAGAGTGTATAGTGTAAATGCAGATAAGGGATATAGGTTGCTTTTAAAAGATGTTATCTGGCTTTCAAAAAAAAAAAAAATTACCCTGATATAATAAACAAATCAGAATTGGGCCTCAAGGCCTGCAGTTTCATACCATTCTGATGAAGCGAAAAAGACAATAATGCATTTCTTTTTCATTGTTGTCACAGAAATCTCTTAGTTCCACCAGATGCTGGCTTTTACAGGAGACATCTTCCGGTAACCACATATATGTTTACAGGTCTGAAAAACCCTTTATTTATAATAAAAATAATAATTATATATATATATATATATATATATATATATATATATATATATATATATATATATATATATATATATATATATATATATTTTTTTTTTTTTTTTTTATTTATTTATATTTTTAAGTTCTTTAAGCACCCCAAGGTCTCTATGTAATGAATGGGTGACACCAGGACCTCACAACTGTAAGCAAAGTACAACCACTATAAATGGTTCCACCAGTAACCCTATTATTAGAGAAAGAGTTTTGAGAGACTTAAAATACATTTTGAAGTTACTTGAGTACACCTTGAGATATTTGAGACATCTTTAGTTTTTACAATGTGACAGGACACCTAATATGGACATGCATACAAATGTGAAGTCCACAAGACTCTATATTTATATATCAGGTTTCAGAGTTGTGTTCACCAGCACCCTCTTCACTGAATCTTGACAAACTTTTCGTCATTTCAAAATTCGCATTTTGTTTCATGACTATATGGGAACAACTGGAACTGTGAGTGTTGATGTTATTTAGGAAAAGGTGAGCATGAATGTGAGGGATTGGAATCGTCACCCTCTTTATCTTGCCTATCCAATCCACTTTCTTTTTCTCACAGTACATATCCACCTTGCGGAATGAGCGGAGCATGAGCTGACATTTTCAATTAATTCTCTAGGGGTGCTAGGGGGCAGGATTGCTCATGGGATTGACAGCAGGGCAGAACAAGTGATGAGAGCATCAAAAAGTTAGGAAATACCAAACTTATGAAAATGTCAATTAGAGTGGAAACCATTCAGTATGTGGCGAAGACAAAATTAAGCTGTATCTGTTAGAAAAAAAAAAACCTTTTGAGTGTTGGACTTTAGCCAGAAATCTAAGATATCAAACAGAAATGTCCCATTAGCCCCATGATTAGTCAGTCTTACATACATTCATATGAAAGCTTCATATTAGCTTCTTATTAACCCAAGTTGAGCAGTTGGTGGCACTGTTGAGTTTGGTTCCATCCACTGTGCAAAACCTTGAGCTCAAGGCAGGACAGAGAGACACAAACATGATTTAGTATCTGGGTCATGAGAAATAATTTAATTTCATTGGCCAGGGAAAATATCTATCAAATTGTGTGAGGCTCACATGGCATGTAGGTGTGAAAGAGAATGAAAATGACTATGATTACAGCCGAGTAGATAAAATCAACCGTAAAACACGCTCTAACAAGTTATCGATAACCGTGTCAAGTTGTTGACAGGCTTTCACAACATATTTGTGACTTCAAATGGCAAAACTGACAGGCTAATTCGTACATGTCAACCATTTAAAGAGTTCCAGGTTGATTTTTGACCAGCCAAGCTCTGGACTGTAATTTTTGTACATGGTTATGCTCCATCTGCCTTTATTATGTTTTGACATTGTTGTTTCTCTTTGAATGCAAAGTACCTTTTGGACGTGCTTTTTTTAAATTTTTTTATTTGTTTTTTTTGTTTTTTTGTTTTGACATTATTTTTTGAGCTGTTCAACATCTTAAATGGATTAGCTGTGGCATGCTAACTACCATTCAAGGGCTGACTGGGCTATGCTAACTTGGGTCGATGACAAATAAGTATGTGCTAAAAACAAACAAAATAAAAAAAAATAAAAAGATGAATAAAAAGAACAATCTTTTAAAAAAGAATTTTAAAATGAATATGATAGGTTCTTATGAACTCAGAATTTCCAACAACTTTAAATATGTCATTTCGTGTAACCGTCAAGAAAAAAGTAACAAATCTTAATCATTATTAATATATTTTTCAAGGTAAAACGTATTAATTATCAAAGCAAAAAAACATTAAGTGTCATGTATTTTGGAGTTATACCATATGTCATTTTAAAACCTGATCTAATCTTCCCTTGTCATAAAAAAGGTCAAAATAATGTTATTTTAAGAAACATATTCTTTGACCCACAGATTTGAAGGTTATAATTTATTATTATTAAATATGTATAATGTTTTATTAGAAATAGTACTAAAAGTAAGGTTTTCTTTTCAAGAAAAAAAAAATAGGTAATTAATTTAGTTGATTAATGTTATGTTAATTCTATCAACAAAGACATGCTAATACGTTTCAAGCCATTAAATGTATGAATTGCATTTTTAATGTATTTTTGAATGACATTTGACATTTATTTGACATCAGTATCTCTGGACATACACAAATAAAATAAAATAAAATAAATAAATAAATAAATAAATAAATAAATAAATAAATAAATAAATAAATAAATAAAATAAAATAAAATAAAATAAAATAAAATAAAATAAAATAAAATAAAATAAAATAATCATGTATATAGCATTTACTTGTTGGTAGATGGCATAACTATATCTAAACCAAAAAGCTATGATAACCAAGAACCAAGCTCTCTTCAGGTATTATGGATATCCTTTGTCGCAATTCACACTTTCTAGGTGGTTTTCAGATCAAATGCTTAATAGACACACATGAGTGGAGAAACATCTCCAATACCTGGATGTCCAGTTGTTTTTAACTAAATTGCACCTGACAAGGCTTGGCCAGCACTTGAATGCTGCAAAAAGGAGCCAGTCGACATCTTAAACTGTACATCTGTCAGTGAGCTTTAAAGTGTTTTAGCTGTGCCTTTTGCAGCCTGCCTCATTACATAAAGAATGGAGGCCGACATCTGAAGTGGGAGGGTTACATAACACTCTCAGTCCAAAGAGTGTGTGATATTATGGGTTCATTTCATGTAAAAGCAAGAAAGATTCTGAGAATTTGGAGCATTAAGCACCATGTTGACATCTACACAGAGCATTACAGGACAATGATGGGTTTAGAAGTGCTTCACAGAAATGGCACATGGCGTTTTTTTTTCCCTAGTCTTGCATTCACCGACTCCTGCTGCACTATATTGATAGATGATTCTTTAGAGTGTGCTTTTAAGAAGTCGCACTTGTATATTAAATTTAAAGTTGTCTTGTTGAAATAATAGTTCAGCTAAAAATAAAATCTGCCACCATTTACTATTCCATTTAAGAATGAAAGAATACCATAAATGTGCTACTAAGAAAGCTGCATAAAAGTGGTGCAATTTATTGCATGTCTTCTGAAGTCTTATGATAAATTTGTGAGGTACAGACTAAAATTTAAGTCATTATTTAATAAAAATCTTTCTCTCAGACCTTGCGCAATTTGTCAAAACCTGGAGCAATGTGTACAAGGGTAAATAAGTTTGGAGAGTTATCACGAATGGCAAGGTTTTCATTAATAACACTGAATAAATGTCAGTTTCTTCCTTACGATAAGCTTCAGAAGACCATTTTTATAGCTTGACAGCATTTGTCCACATGCACTTTCAATGGAAAAGAGCAGCCAGGATGTTTTCAATTTATGAATTAAATTAATTTTGGTACTTTTTGCAGAGAATAAAGTCAAAGATGTCAGGGTGGTACAACTGTTCTGATGTCATAAAAAAAGCCTCATTAAAAAAAAATGATATTCATGAAAAGAGTTACTTAGTATAATCTTTTTAAACTGTTTTTCTGCTTGTTTCTATTTGGGAAAAAAAAAAAAAAAAAAAACATCATGTGGTGTAACTCCCAAATTTATGACAGATATTTTAAAAAAAAATTATATATATATATATATATAAACATTTTTCAGAACTGTATGAAACTCACATGAATACAAAGAATAAATTTCTAAGAACTTGGCACATGTGTTTTAAAACATGTTTCCTTTTCTTTATTGCGGAAGCTCTCATTTGTCATTTGGAATGACATGAGGGTGTGTAAATATAAAATTTTAAAATTTATAATTGGGTAAACCCAACTGCAATCTTTTTAATATAGAATGATTAAATGACTGCTTCTGCTATCCCCCAATCAGATCCCTAATGAGTTTTAACTCTTGTGAAACCCAGTGACAGCAGGACTGTGGCTCTGTTCCAATAACCTCATGGATTTTGACACATATAGTATGCTCCGTCACAGGTGATTTAGACTGGAGTCCATCATGTCGCAGCTGTCATGTTCATGATGGATGCATGGAAGTAACTTACTCCATTTTTCCCACTGACACTCCAGTCTTAGACTCAAATAGAGTTCTTTACAGGAAGAGAGGAGGGGAGTGACTCTCTTAAAAGCTTAGAATTTGAAAGCAGTTAAAAGCATTTTGAAGGTAACTTATCATGCAGTTGATATTTTGGAGGGAAAACACTCCCTTGAGGTCTGTCCACATACCACAGCTACCTTACGACAAAATGGCCCAAGTTTGTGGACCTCAGAATAGCATTTTCTTTATTTGTATTTTATAACATTGTAAATCCAAGAGACAAATCCCTCAGCTAATGACGATATATATTGTTTTTATGATTTAAAGAGTGCCATCCTGACGTCTCAGAGCAGTCTGTTTTTGGGAAACCTCAAGTGATCTCCCAAAAACAGATTGATGGAGGCTTAGCTTTCACTCAGTCAAAGAACAAACCTCATTCTGTCATTTAAGACGCAAGATAAACACTATATTGTGAATAGCCTTAACTAAAAGGGAATTGTTTGGCATGAAATAATAATGGCATGGCACAAATTTTATAAATAAAATATAGATTTGTTTTTTAAACCTGGAAATAAAAAGAAAGTTTTAGAATTTTGAATAATTGAAAAATAGAAACATAGAATGTTAAATATTTCTTCATTTTGCATCATGTGTCATTTCTGGGTCACTTAGTCTATCAGTTGTGACACTATATGAAAACTCAGATGTTCTGTTCTTACTTCCACTGAAGTACAAGATGCAACTCAAGGGCTGCTGTTATTAGGGATATCTTGCCCTAAAATGAAAATTCTGTTATCATTTATTCATCCTCATGTTTTACCAAATCTGTATGACTTTCTCCTGTGGAACATACAAGAATATATTTTGAGAAATGTGTTTTTGTCCATACAATGGAAGTAAGTGGGCACCAAAACGGTTTGGTACCAATATTATTCTAAATACTTTGAGTTCCACAGAAGATATTTTTAAACATTTTTGTTTTATTTTATCATTCATTTCATTTTAGCAAATTATTTTATTCACTTTATTTAATTTTTTTTTAATTACATTGATCTTTATTTTTAATTGAATATAGTTTTACATAAAATATACAGTATTTAAATTTCATTTTAAAGTCTTTAATTAGCAAAAACTATGAAACATATTCGTCATTGTATTTTTTTACATGGAAACTATAGAATAGTATAGAATAGAATAGAATAGAACAGAACAGAACATAATAGAACAGAACAGAATAGAATAGAATAGAATAGAATAGAATAGAATAGAATAGAATAGAATAGAATAGAAAAACAACGAAAATCATTTACCAGTTCTTCATTGGCAGAATAACAATAAACATTGTAAACACTTTATATAAAAGACAATAGGACAATAATAAGGACAATTCTGAAAGGAGTAACACAATGTAAATGAAAAGGTAAATATATACAAGCAAATAAACAGTAAATATACAAATATTTTTGTAGAATAAATGTAACCATAGCTGCCAGTTTTTACACTTGATGTAAGTATTTTTCAAACAATTTCTCCTAATTTAAATATGTGGATATATACACTTTTACTTAACTTTTTTTTTTTTTTTTTTGATAAATAAATACGTCAGTGGTTCATGTTTATGGTAGGGCATTGCTATGCAGTTGCTAAGTTGAAGTGAGTTTAACACTTAAGGTAAGGGGTTTATTAAAATCCCTAACCCTATGAGTAATAATATTTGCCTAAGCAAACACCTAATAAATTCATACAAACTCAACCAACAGCAGAAACCGACTGAGGTTCTTGTTTCAATCTACTCTGAATATTGCTGTCCCAAATGACACACAACAGCCATTAATAGCTCCTATCTGCGTCCCTTTCTGCTCCCGTTAAAACCATCAGGCTCTGCCTCTTCATTCCTGGATGGCTTTAAATTGGCTGAAAAATACACCTGTCATAATCATTAGATCATGTTGCCTAGCAATATGTTGCAGTCCCCACGGCGACATCACTGTCAGGACCAATGTGCTCCCATCTGGTGGAGTGCATTGTGGGAGCGAGAGATTGCTTCCTCCAGCTTTTGGATCTCTGACTCGATTGTCCTGTTTAGGAAGGCCACCTGCTCTCTAATGTACCAGCAGGCATGGAGCGTCTCAATTTTGGGAGCACTTTTCTCTTGGATGAAAGTGTGCGAGTGTGGGTGTGAACATGAACCAGATTTGGAACAAGCTCCAACAGTCTGTTTATAGAAGATGGAGAGTACATGTACAAAACAAAGCTCTGACCTAACAGAACTGCATACTGCTCATACTAAGGTTTAGGGATTGGAACAAACCCCTAACCCTGAGTATTCAACTTCAGGACACATTGTTTGTGCTATGAGCATAAATCATACCTTAAATCATGTGGCTTGTTGTCCTTATGGTAACATGTGACTTGCAGGTAAGGCTTGACTTGCTTGCTGTTTGCTTGCTTATTCACAGTATTTGAGCCATTACTGTGGTTGAATGCAGCAGTCAATCTCAAACACTGAAGCCACAGTCACACTGGACTTAGATTTCTACAGACACATTATGCGGCATTTTTTTTTTTAAAACATATTTAAACATATATTATGCATCCATAATGTAGTGCTTCACTTTACTACAGCATTGCAATCCTGCAGTCCTGCAAATCTTCTACTGGTCACACGTCTTCACATTTATCCGCAGGGCAGAGCTCACTAAATTTAAATTTTGTAACACAGCAAAATTCACATGAGTTTGTGTTGTCCCTTGTCTCTCATTTGCGTATGAATGGAAGTCAATGAAATGAAAAATGTAGTGTGACCACCAGTAGGGGCAACAAATGTATCATGGGTGAGTCATTGAATAAGTCACTCAACCAATTTGTTTGAAAGCACTGAATTATTCAAGAAACAAACACAACTACTGTGTGTTGCTTTGAGACACACAAGGGCTGATCCTGATTTGAATTTGACTTTTAAACTCTATGTCTGAAATGTAAATTAATATTTAACAATAACTTATTCTTTATTCAATATTTTATAAAAATGCATTTTTTTTTCCCCCTGTGTCTCAAGTGTTTAAATGCAAAAACGCATTCTGTGTGAATATCTGCTTACTCGTGCGATAGGTTAAATTGCTCATGAGGACATGACATCCATTTTAACAGCACCAACTCCTCAATATCCTTTTGCCATGCTCAGGGAATTCCTAAACTTGTTTAAAACCTCCTGCCAAACAATTCTTCTTGCCTTGTCAAAACACCCTCCTCTTTTTCACCCTCTCCCGCTCGCTGTCTGTTTGTCTCCCACTCTCACTCAGCGCTCGATACTCCCATCTGTGGAATGCAGAGAGCTGTTTCAGGGAGCAAAGGTCACAGTACTGGCCACTGTTATTTTCTCTAAACATCACCTATCTAAGCATCATCCTAATGTATTCCTTTCAGAAATAAAAAAAAACCTTTAAGCCCGCATGGGGTACACCAGCACTCACCCACAGTTCATTTTCAGCATGAATTCTGTTATCTAATCAAATAAAGTCTGAGAATAGAAGATGGAGTGTATTATATCAGTGAAATAAGCAGGCTTGGCTGTTTAACAGATAATAGGGAGTTTCCTCAGTATGGAGTTAAATGCCCCATAATAATATTTCTAAAGCGACTCAGGGGAACTGTCTTGAAAGACAAAGTGCTGACTTGAAAGCAAGTTCTGTGTGATGATGGATTATAGCAAAACAAATAATAACTTAAAACTCATTTGGCTTGGTTTCAACCTCGTTTGATCATAAAATGATGTGTTGCTCTGTAACTAATCTACTTTAAAACCTAGTACACTAATAAGAAAAACTGCACTGCGTAAGATTAAAATAGCTGTACTGCCATGATATGGGTATATATACATAAGGTGGCAAGAATATGTTTGTGAACCCTATGAAAATAGGATGAATTTCTGCTTTGATTACTCATAAAGCTGGTCTGATTTTTAAGTCACAAAGTCACAATTTTATTGAAGACATAGAGTGATCATTGACAGGAAAATGTAAGTGAAACTCGACTTACGACTTCCAGCTAACTGGAATCAATTAAGAAGATGAGATTGAAAGCGTGGCCCTTTAAATATAAGCACACAAAGCCTGGACACATATATTCTCAGAAAAGGTTGGATAGTGTGATCCCATCACAAAAGCTTAAAAACACATAAGCATTGTTAAAGACCTGGGTGTTCATGAATCAAGACACCAGGAAATCCTACAAGAAGTGAGAAGGAATTATAAAGTGCCGAGAATGTCCGAAAAGTCTTCAAGGTTTAGAGAAGTTCAGTGATGCTTGACTTGAATCACACAATGCCATAAATAATGACTGAAAAGAAGAGAGTTCTTCCAATTCAGATGTCTTATAAGCAGCTGTAGAAAATGTTTGGTTTTTAATAATAATAGTAGTAGTAGTATATTAAGTACAACTTATGTAGCATTAACCATTTTTCACAATGATACTAAAATTTTGTGCGAAACATTCTAATGATTTTGTGTTCCACACAAGAAAGAAAATAATATGAGAATCATAGGCAATTACAACATGACAAGTTATTATAGCCTATTCTTTATGACAGTTTAAAATTATTCTATATCAATTATATGCTATTAAAATTAATTGAAATGTAATGGAACTTTGATTCATATGTTGTCAATGCCATAGACAGATCTATTATTTCCAGTGTGTTTGTGACATACTTGCTTATCAAGGTTTATTTAAAGTGTTTAAAACTGTGATCCTGTGCCTACAGCACTACAGCTGCAGAAGAAAAAAGTAGCTTTATCCCAAACTGAGTTCCATTGTGCATTTTCTCCAGGAGGCGGCACAGCAGTCGTTTATAATGGAAAAATCGCCCCGGGCTGAAAGTTCCGTTACTTTCTTTTTCTCTTCTTTTTTCTTTTCTTTTCTCTTCTCCAGCGGGAAGCGTCTCTTCTCTCCTCCTTCTCACATCACATCCGGCTCAGTTTCCCGAGCATTTTGGACTCGCTTACAGTGCAGCGTTAGGAAGCCCGAATCATGTTCGCGAATCGATTCGTGTGGACGATTCGTTTAAGTTCGACTCATTTGATTCATTGTCGCAGAAGTCCAGTGGTGGCATTTTGAAGTGTAAAAAGTATCAATTAACCGTCTAAAAACAATTGATCGAATTCTAGTCATCAACAAATCTGTTTCCAGCAGTCTCCGCAGAGCATTTTGTTTATTTATTTATTTTTGTAGTGAAACCCCGTGTTTAATGAAATTCTTCTTAAATTTTATCTTCATTCACATTGTTTACTTTAATTTGCTGGTGTCAGATTTTTGCGTTGTTTATGCTTCAAGTCACAACCGAATGATTCACAAGCGCTTGACGAATTGGTTCAAACGAATCATCAAAAAGAACCGGTTCAAAAGAGCGGCTCCTACGCGAATCGGACATCACTGTTACAGTGAGTGTAGCAGTTTTAAGAGGCTGCCGTGGATCTGCTGCTGATATGGAGACTCTTACCATCCACAGACACTGATCGTGCAACTTTACTGAGCCGACTGAACGGATTACGCGCTTTCATGGCTGCTCTCCTGCCACATTAACAACTCCAAACATGTCCAAAAGCCTGAAGAAGAAAAGCCACTGGACTAACAGAGTCCACGAGGTTGTGTTATCCAGGGGTCCGAGTGGTGATCTTGGGTTCGAGCTGCAGGGAGGCGCGGAGATTGGACAGTTCCCCGTGATTGGAGAGGTGAAACCGGACAGGCGCAAACTGCACCAGGACGAGCTCCTTCTGGAGGTCAATGAGACTCCAGTGGCTGGACTGACCATCAGGGATGTGTGGGCTGTGGTCAGACACTGCAAAGACCCTGTCCGCCTTAAGTGTGTCAAACAAGGTTAGTTTTACATTCACTTAAATGTATCAAGTTAAATGTAAAGTTCATTTAAAGTGCCAAAACTGGACTGGTTTTCAACAAAATGGCATGATTTTTATACTAACAGTAACGTTAACTTACTACAGTTATTGTTGATAGTGTAAAAATCATTAACATGAGAGCTTCCAGAAACATTCTGACTTTATTTATTTGTTTGTTTGTTGTTAAATACATACAACTAGTAAGCAAGCGGCTGGTTTACTTTATTTATTTATTTTTTCAACACATTATCACACTTTTATTGTAATAATAACTATGCAATTATGACAAAAAATGATGGTTCCCATAGTGAATATCTGTAAGGTTACACCTGTTTGTGAACGTATTTTCACGTGAGTGTGTACGCTCTAAAAAATTCTGGGTTGTTTTAACCCAATTTTGGGTCAAATGTGGACTAACCCAACTTTTGGGTTAAAAATTTAATGTAAAAATTTAACCCAACAGCTGGGTTAGTCCATATTTGACCCAAAGTTGGGTTGAAACAACCCAG
Source organism: Spinibarbus caldwelli (assembly GCA_039654775.1). Taxonomy (NCBI): domain Eukaryota; kingdom Metazoa; phylum Chordata; class Actinopteri; order Cypriniformes; family Cyprinidae; genus Spinibarbus; species Spinibarbus caldwelli. Next base: position 17,636,309 of record CM077229.1, on the reverse strand, counting down.
CATTTTTTAGAGTGTACTTTTGCTTATATCATGTATCACATTGCATCCAAATGTAACATAAGAAGAAAGTAATGGTGTGTAAAAGTTGTTGGTTTGTTGCTATAGAAGCGGAAAGGGGGCGTGTCCATCGCAACAGTAGGGATGTTACCTCATCGTCATGTTTAATACGTCATCGCGCTGCATGCCATATTCTATTTAGTGTATGTAAACTTCTTGCTACATTTACCTAAACTGAGCTTCTTTGTTGACACTGAAGGGTTATCTTTCCGTTATCCTTCAGTTTAGTTTGTGTTATCAGACTGTGATCCGGTCTTTGTGGGTGTGCCACGGTTCTGAAATACATCATGACATTACTATTTTCCCAATAGGCCTGTATCTGAACCTCACAATCACACTGTCATGAATGATGCCAGTTTAGGTAACAAAGTGGCTTGTCCTTTCTGTTTAGTTACAGACCCATAATTGTAAGCAGTTTAGCTTCTTTAAGATTACTGGTTTAGGATGTGAGCTTGGCATTCCTTTCCTTTGACGTTGTTTTTTTTTTTTTTTTTTTAATTTTTTTTATAAAAACCTACCATCAGTAAAGGGGGGTTTAGAAATATTTGATCCCAAGTAACCCTCAAATATGATGATCACATGAAAGGGACCCATTTCTGACAGTGATTTTGTTCTTACAGTTAAAAAATAAGCAGTAGAGTAACAACAAAAATATTATAAAATAAAAGAATCAAGTCTAATCTCATGTTTTCCAACATGTATAGCCTACAGTATCTTAGACAATACAGTATCTCAGTACTCTAGAAATTAGAATGAAACACTAACAGTTTTTTTCCTTCCTCTGAAATTTTCTTTGTGACGCTCACATATTCAATCTCAATATATTCAGAAAATACATAATACTTACTTAACATCTCATAATAAAAAGAAATCTTCTCATAATAATGACGTTAATGTTTTATAATAATAAGAAACTTTTCTACATAGAAAGTTGAATGATCATTAATAATGTAGAATTTGGTACATTTTACTTTTTTCTTGAACTTTTTTTTTCTGCAAACTAGGGAAGCCAGTTTCTATCCCATCTGAGTAAAAAATATTCAAGTCATAATAATGAGAAACACTCCTATAATAATGACATAATATTTCATAATAATTCATAACTTTCTTATAATAGTGAGTTAATATCATAATAATGAGAAACTTTCTCATAATAATGACTTAGGAGCTAATAAAATTATTTTATCAAATATAGCAATGAAAAATCTTATCTGTTTATTGTTATGAGTAGGTTGTCAATTGTTGTTTTTCATAACATAACAATAAATAAATAAATAAAAAGAGACACTTTCTCATAATAATGACATAATAATGAACAATCTATTATTAACATTATTATTACTTTCTTATCAAATTACAACTAGAAAGTCTCCCATTATGAGATTTTTAGTCATAATAATTATTTATTTATTTATTTATTTTTTCATATTTTCAATTTTATGGTTTTCTCATTATTATATTCTGAGTGCAATGAGATTATGATATGGTAAATTATTTATTATTATTATTATTATTATTATTATTATTATTTAGTCATTTAGCAGATGCTTTTATCCAAAGCGACTTACAAATGAGGATAACAGAAGCAATCAGTTGTAGTATTATTATACAAGTGAAATAGTTCCAAAACTAAAAGCTAATGCAAACAACAAAATTTAACATTTTAAATGAAAACAAAAAAAATAAAGCTAAAAACAATTCAAAAATATTAAAGAACAAAAAGGTATAATAATGATTCTAACATAACACTAAGCCAAACACCGAAAAAAACTAAAAAAAAAAAAAAAAAAAAAACACTATGTGTACGTACAATCGATGGAAGCCCATTTATTAGGTCACACTTTATTTTAAGGTCCAGTTCTCGCTATTAACAAACCATTAATTATGACTTTTGCCTCAATAAACTCTTAATTTATTGCTTATTAATAGTAAGATAGTTGTTAAGTTTAGGTATTGGGTAGGATTAGGGTTGTAGAATATGTTCATGCAGAATATGTGATTTATAAGTACTAATAAACAGCTAATATGTTATTAATAGGCATGCTAATAAGCAACTAGTTAATAGTGAGAATTGTTCCCTATACTAAAGTGTTACCAATTATTATTATGAAAAAAAATCATAAAGTCATAAAAGTTAAGTGATAATTATAAGAAGGCTTCTCATTATTATGAATCTTATTTTTCACTCAACTGAGGCAGAAACGACCCAACCCTAATGCATGATGATTATTATTATTTGCTTGTATTTTATTAGATGCATTTAGCTTCTTTCCCCCTTATTGTCCATGACCAAATCAAAACAGACCCATCAGTGACAAGCCACTGCTCTTGAAAATCACCAAAATCTTTTGTTGCAAATTTTGGCCTGTGAGGATTATCGCTGAACGTTGAGATTGAAGTCAGAGGCACTACATTTCAAGGAGAAGACACATTTGACATTGCCACTTTATTTCATTGCCATGACCCTTGGATTCTGCTGTAGACACAACAAAATCAAAAGATCAATGAAGCACTTTCAGTTACAGCACTCAATTTCAAGTCACAGATTTTATTCGCCAATGTCATCTCCCCCTTTCCTCTCAGCAGAGTAATGCTTGTTCAGCTTTACAAAGGGTCAAGGATGTGCTGTATCATTTGGATAGCAACACTTTATACAAAACCTTAAAAATATCCAAACCCTTTGGCCTGATATTGGAAAGTATGTTGTGTGTCTAAATTGTGCCTTTAACTGTTGTGACATCCAGACATTTATTTATTGGTCGAAAGATGTGGGTTTTTCATTGGCCGATAATGATATCTAAAGAGCACAGCTGTACTACATATATATGTGTGTGTGTGTGTGTGTGTGTGTGTGTGCTGTAGATAGGATCAGTGTTTTCATACTGGTAGTTAAAAAAGTTTGAATTTTTGTCGAAGCGTTTCATGTAATATTTTTCTTTCTCGAGTGCAGTAGCAGGGGCCTACTTGATATTCATTGGACACAGTAGTAGGGCAGACACAAAACTGTGGTCGGTGTGGTCAGATGCCTAGGTAAGTACCCTAAGATGAGATGTCTGTAGCATTCATCTGTGAAATAACAGGTTGTGAAACACACACACACACATTTACACAGCCTCCCGAGATGACCTGGCCAACTTTTTGATGTCTGGGTTTTGAGTTATCAGCGAGACCGGTTGGCGAAATCATTTTTTATACTACTTTGAAATGCTGCAAGCCGACCTTTAAATGTAGTTTTGTTACAATATCATAATTATGGCACGGCACATTATTGTATTTATGTTTCATTCATCCCCTTAAGGTAGGATGATATGTTGACATAAATTATCATCTTTCAACTGCCAGTTATAATTGTAAATTTAATTTGAGATTAGAAGATGTAATTATAATCATGCCAGCTGAATTGATGTGTTAATGCGCAATGCTTCTGGTCATTTTCTCTCCTGTTTCCTGTATTCTTTGACCCTGGACTTTGTGTTTCATGTTCCTCTCTCCACCCACTGCCTGACCTGCCACTTTCATAAACCGTTTTGGGCCAGCGGTAGGCCACATGCTTGTTTAAACCACACCAAGGGGTCGGTATAACCAGGATGTGATGTTGCATAGATAGCAAATGCACATTTTCTAGTACTCAGCTCATAGGGGCTGGGTACCTTAACCAGAAAGCTTTATTTTTATAAACAGAAAAACGCCTTGTGATGGAGTCGGCACCACAGCAACCAGAAAGCATGACATCATACAAGTGCGGTTGTGGCATCTGTAAACCTAGGGACTTCTGTTTGGCATGAGTTTAGATTTCACCAGACTGAGTGAAAGGAAATGGCTCATCCTGCAGCCTTTGTGCTACGTACAGCAATGATAGCTTAAATTGTGTAGCTTTTTGAGAAGAGGTGTGCAGTTACTTTAAGTGTGGTGGGAAATTTTATTTTATGACTTGTTCACCAAAGGTGAACAATCCTTTCAGAATGATCTGCTCAGATTTATTCACTGGTCTTTTCTGCAGGTTACACTTACCATACACAGTGTTAAATCAGTAGGTGGCAACAAGTGTCTTGTCACTGAATAATTGAATTAAAGTGATGGTTCGCCAAAAGAAAAATTGTAATATTTAGGTGAACGCTTTATTTGTCATTAGGAAAAACAGCATGCTCTGGTAAATCAATTTCATGGTCAAAGCTTTCAGAAGCACTCTACAGCCAGCATTCGTTTTCTAAACTATGCTTGAATTACACTGAGGACTTCCATCATGTACAGATTCAGATGGAAATGTTAAATACGGAAAAACATCTGAAGTGCTAAAGAATTTAACACCAGTTAAAACTGCGACAATCCAACTAGATAGGGGAGGGAAAAAAAAAAAAAAAAAAAAAAAAAAAAAGACCCCATCAGGTAGATCACCACATTTGTTTACTTGTGACAGTAAGCAGCCTGCTCAAGAATGCATGAGGGCTGTTCTTGTTCTCAGAAAGCAACCAAGGCGGTTTGCACAACTTAAGAGTGTGAAGCCAAAAAGCACTAGTGCTCTACCACACACACACACACTACTAGGACTAGCTTAAACTTAGAGACTTGTGCCCATTTCTACAGCCAAGTTTAACGAAGACTTTAAAGAGCAAGTTTTTTTTTTGGGGTGGACGGTTGGTTGACCTGACGGTGAAGGCAAGGTATGGTAACCCGTACTTGAAAATTTTCCTCCGTTTAACCCATCGAAGTTAGTGCAGCCTATACCATCCATATTTCCTGCTGGTATTGGGTGTCAAACCCGTAACCTACAGGTTTGAAGTCTGACATGAACCATTAGGCCACAGCATCACTCAACTAAACCCGGACTCAGTACTTGGGCATGGAGTGTTTTTTTTTTTTATTTAAAAAAAAAAAAAAAAAAAAAAAAAAAAAGCATAACCCAACAAAAGGTAGTGGAACCTTGGTTTAATAGTGTGGCACAAGAAACAATCTGGCAACAGGCATGTAATAGACTCTGAAAAGTCAAAATACCAATAGACTCAAGTTATCTTTGGGTTTCCCAAAGTTTATTAAAACCACTAGATTTACATGACCAGAGTAACTTCTCCACTAGAAACCACAGTCTGCTCACTAGAGATGGTCTTGACATAAGTGTCTCTTCCTGCAAGAGACAAAGTTAGAAGTGTGAAGGCCACTTTTGAATTCTCAGTTCCTTTAGTCAAGTTAGAGCAAGAACTCACGTTTCCTGGTGCATCTTTGCTCACAGGAGCCAGAAGATGGATGGCACACCGCTGTACTACAGTGGATAAAGAGCTGACAGGGAAGAAAGAGGATCAAGTCAAAGAATCCATAAGGAGTAAAATAAAAGGTTCAAGTAGTTGGGGGGCTTACAGCTTCCTGCAGAGGTGCCAGTGATGTCGGATCTACAAACGTGAACATCTTCACAATAAAGCGCTTGTAGTGGGTTGGGAACGGAAGACCAGATGATCCGGTCACTGGAACCAACATGGTCAGGTAACGATCATCCTGGTAAGGGCATCTGAAAATGAATGCAGTTGTCAGAAAAGAACTCATGGACTAAGTGGATAAAGATTGCCATTACACTCACCCATCAACCAGAAGGTCCCACTGGGGAAGACTAAGTGGACTGCGGGTTGAAGTTGCCCAGCAGCGTCCCAGCATCAGGACAATATTGGGGTCGGTCCTCTCCAAAATGCGCACCTCAACATACACAGGCTCTCTCAGGACTCTTGTGACAGGATAATCAGAATCACTGTAGTAGGACGTGTAGGCCTCATCCCCTGAAGAACAACACTGGTGTTTAAGCAGAAACTGCTGCAACCTGGAGTCTTAAGATTTCAGGGACACATGGGACAAGTACTTACCTTCTGCACACCCTTTGGTGACACATTGGCCATTGGCCAGTCTAAGCTCCACCCTGAGGGGTCCAGGGGCAGCTACTGGTGGAGGTGGAGGAACAGTGTTGACCTCCACAACCAGAGCCTCCACAGAAGTACCGGAGTACCTACACTGGAAGAGAAGCCTGGACAACAAGCTATGAGCTGCAACATTTGTCAGATTAACATTTATGCCAAATCATAGATCACTTACTCAAAATGGCTGTCCCTTGTGATGGAACCAAACGGTCCTATCCCCACCTCATATGAGGAGGTCATTCGGTTCTCATACACCACATACCCATTGTCCTCCTGCAAAAGTAACACTGTTGGAATCCAGTAGATTGTAAGTCATGCAGAATAAAACCAGAAGCAGCTACTCACCATCACGCTTGTGCCACAGGTGGTCACAGGGAACTGGTATATAGCAAAGAAAGGTGTGGACCCCACAGGACCACAAGGTGGGTCATTTCCACCCAGTAGACGGACCGAATCCAGACTCAGTCGAGGCAGTGTAACATCTCTAGCCACCACTATCACAAACTGACCATCTCTTATACACTGGACAGTCACTAGAACAAAGGCACAAGAGCAGGTTAATGTTAAGGATTAATTTAACAGCCAAACACTGACTCAACACGCTTACCTGCCTTCCCATAGTAACACTGCTGTCCATTAAAGCAGCAGTTGATAGTTTCACATTCAGCAGCATTGATACCAGGTTGTCCACATTGGATCTGCTCATAATCAGCTACAGCACATTTATCAAGGGGCTCTGCTTGTACCACTGGTTTTTGAAGCAAAACTTTTTTAGGAAACTGCTGATTAATTTGTTGAACAGGCTGTTGAATCTGCTGCTCAGTTCGCTGGAACAGCAGAGCTTGAGGATTCTGGGGAAAATTACTCCACTGTGGAAGAGCATGACAGAACGCACACAGTGCTAGTACTTGAACCAAACACCAACTTACAGCCATCATTCAGCAACTAATCTTACTATTACCAGGCCACCCTTTGGTCTTTTTGTACTCTACAGAGTTCATCTAATTAACGATAGTCCCGCCCTCTTCATTAACAGTCATTGTTCTCCAGACTTGCACAAATGGGAGCTTATGCAACTGGGTGATTCTCATTGATTCAATTGTCCTTGTTACATAGATAAAAATGCAAACTTGAGCTTAATTGAAAATAGCATACTAGTATTATTTCTGCCATTTTGAATTCAGCCTTGGTTTTATCCTTTATTAGCTGAATTTAATTGTTGATATTTTGACAATTCTGGATTGTTTTATTCTTTGAAAAACATCTTGGAATGTACAGGCCTGTATCTTCAGACTGGCTCAAAAGAAAGTTGGATTAACACACTCATGATTACATTGAAGCTTTGAGTGATACTTGAACCCTGTCCCAGCAATAGCTGCTCTACTATTAAACGTTGCATTAAAATAATTAAATTACAGTCGTTCATATTATAATGTAAGTGTTTTTAATATACTGCACACACTGCAAGATCAGAATCCTTCAATATAGCCCAAAATTTTATTTACCAGGGTGCATGTTAGCCCTTCACTCATGAGGAAATAATATACCTCATGAATTTATTGAAATATTTATTGTAATATGTTTTCTGTCAGAGGAGGATTGGCTCCAGTGAGGCTTTTGTCTCTAAATCACCTAAACATGCTAAGGAATTATTTTACTTGCAACCATCACCTGGAGTGGGAAATAAATGCTTATACAAATAAAAATTGATTTATTCATAACATAAAAAGTCATAATTATGGCATAATATGTCAAAATGATGAGATACTTAATCATAATTAGGATTTTTATGCCATAATTATGACCAAAGCATGATTTTCAAAATTATGAGATACTAAGACATAATGACATAAAAGTTTAAATTATGAGATGAAAAGTCATAATTATTTTTGTCATAACTTTTTGTCATAATTATGATTTACATCATTTTCAAAATTGAGATAAAAATTCATAATTATAACATAAAAAGTCAAACTTTTTTCATCATTATGACATATGTCATAATTAAAATTTAACAAAGCATCATTTTTAAAATCGAGATACCAATCATAATTAGATAAAAAGTCCAAATTGAGATAAAAAGTCATAATTATTGTCATATTTATAACTTTTATCAAATCTTTTCAACTTAGTCATAATTATGACTTTTTGTCATAAATATGACTTTATCATCATTCAACTTTGCCATTATGACCTTTTTAATGTCATAAATATGAAAATTTACAAAACTGAGATACTAATCATAAAGAGATAAAAAGTCAAAATTGAGATAAAAAAGTCATAATCATGACATAAAGTCAAAATGTTTTCATAATTATGACTTATAATTTAACAAAGTGTAATTTTCAAAATTAAGATACCAATCATGAGGTAAAAAGTTGAAATTGAGATAAAAATTCATAATTATGACATATAAAGTCAAATGATTATGAATTGTCATAATTATGTCTTTATCTAATCAATTCAACTTTGTCATAATTCTGACTTTTTAATGTCATAATTATGATTTACATAATTTACAAAATTGAGATACCAATCATAATGAGATAAAAAGTTAATTATAAAAACTTTTTTCATAATTATGACTTATGTCATAATTATAATTTAACAAAGCATCATTTTCAAAATTGAGATACCAACCATGAGATAAAAAGTCAAAATTGAGATAAAAAGTCATAATCACGGTCAGAATTTTTTAATAATTATGACTTTTTATCTAATTATTTCAACTTTTTTGTGCCATAATTATGTCTTTTTATGTCGCAATTTTGAGAATGAGAACAGTTTGTTCATGAAAACATGTTCAAATACTGATTCATTCACAAATACCATACTTGAAAAACAATTAGAATTGATTTTGGACTGGTCATTGACAAAAATGGGCTAAAAAAAACTCCTATAGTTTGAAGCAGTGACCTAAGTTATATCTTTTAATTTTGAGGAGGATAGCAACCATCTAGAAATTACCCAGAACACCTAACAACATCCTAGGAAACACCTAAGCAACCACATAGCAACAACCTACCACTGTGTCAGTGAGTATGTGCGAATGCATCTAGTTTATGTTTATTTGCAGTGGACTGCAGTGTTTGTTTATGAGAGCGCAGGACCAACTGCAGTGTATGATATATATCTCTGGGAATTGAGCAGACTCTAGCCTCAAGGAAGGCAGGAATGGGTTCCACCCTGTCTAGATGAGTGAAAATGTATTGATCTCATTTGTAGTCTCAAACTCTATAGCAGCTTGCCCATGAATTCTTGTCTTGTCATATGTCTATGCAATGTGGGTTGTGTCTCCCAGGTGAACACATGGCATCCTGGCGCTCATGTAGTAATTATGTACATGCAGTCACCCAGAAATCTTGCAGCGGTCAGGAAATACTGGACCTCTGGTGATCTGAAACTGTCTTTCGCCCTCAGCACCTTAGTTATTGTCAGTCTGCATGGTGCAACGCCCATGAGAGGGGTCGGAGTTTGTGATAATGGAGAGTCATTACTCTTTAACATTTCCTCTCCATCTTGTAGTCTTTCACTTTTCGTTCAAGTGAGAGGTTCTCTCAAGGGAGCCAGCTGGGTAGCCCTCTCAGTTTTCCTCTTGATCTGTTCCATTTCTAATACTGATCATAGTTTATGTATGACGTTTCAGGGCAGAACACACTTGATGAGCTCTGTTGTTCATTTGACTATTGCATTGCCCCTTTTAATGAAGAATAAATGTTGCCGTGCCATTGAGCAGTATGATATTTTTATCATTTTCTCACTTCATTTTTATGTGTTACTGATGAAAGCTGATTCAAATTCACTGAAAATTTGAATTAGTTGTCCAGTCATCTCCACTGAGGTCTTATAACCCAACCAAATGGTATTTTTTTGTTAAAGCAATTGTTATTAATAAGCATGTTATGATTTTTTAACTTCATAGGGAGTTCTGGGACATTTTTCTATCTTGTAGGTCAAGTACAAATCTGTAATAATATAATAATTAATAATACCAATTATGTAATGTTTTGTAAACAGGTTTTACTCTGCATCTAGCCAATAAAATATTTTAGTAAAGAAAATAATATATTGGTGTCAATAATATTAATAGAATAATATTGATAGCACTTAAGTATAGGGACCAATTCTCACTATTAACTAGTTGCTTATTAGCATGCCTATTATTAAAATATTGGCTGTTTATTAGTACTTATAAAGCACATATTCTGCATGACCATATTCTACATCCCTAATCCTACCCAATACCTAAAATTAACAACTACCTTAATAACTATTAATAAGCAGCAAATTAGGAGTTTATTGAGGAAAAAAGTCATAGTTAATGGTTTGTCAATGGCGAGAATTGGACCTTAAAATAAAGTGTGACCATGTTTTTTTAAATGATGTATTTTAATTAATAAGCTTTAATTAATTAATCCAGTTTTTGACATTCTTAGTCCTCTGTAGTTTCTCCTTTAATGGAGCACTTCTCTGACAACAATCTAATCTCACCCAGGATCACTCCATACAATAGTGTGTCTTAACTAAACATCCCGTTTAAGTCACTTTGTATTGTATGAGGGCTTTGGGTGGTTTCTCAGTGGCTTATTGGATTTGCCTATAATTTGTTTGTGGCTGCTTTAGTATTTGTGTGAGGGTGAATCTTGAGTGAATAAAGGGTAATCCAGTAAGTGCGTGCCTGAGTGGGCCAACAAATCAAGAATTTTTTTGTGTAAGCAGTTATATTATTAGCACTGGTAAGATAGATAGATAGATAGATAGATAGATAGATAGATAGATAGATAGATAGATAGATAGATAGAGCCATCAAAACAACGTGCCCTACTGCTGCTGTTGAATTTTGTGTGTGTGAAGCTCCATTGCTTCCTTACAGCCATGTCAATTTATCACTCCTCCATGGTTGTCTACTTGTTCACATACCCTTGCTCAAGGACATATGATTCATCGGTCTGAATGTATCCGATTAGCAGGTACATTTGGGTCGATTTTATTTCACTTCAAATTAAATCACCTGCAGAGAACGACATTTGCATTACTTGTGTTGGGACAGTTTGCTTTGAGTGGAACTTTCATCTTGTAAGATATGCAAGTGTCTATGTCGTCATGTCCATTACTTATTATTATGGAGAAAACCGTTTCTCAGCCAAGAGATCTGATCCCAGAAACATGTCTGAGTCAAGCATCATATTTATTGTGTCTCATGTTGCTGGATATCCGCGATAAGCTGTGTTGTGTAGAGAGAGACGGATCATTTTAAGTGTAGCTTCCTGTAAGAAGCATGTTTGTTAAGGAAAGCGGTTGTGCTGTTGTATTTGTGGTTGGTGATTCATATTTCCTCATGAGGCTGTCACTCAAGGATCTGCAGTCCTCCGCTTTAATTTGTTATTCCTAAAGCTTGTGCGATCAAAACTAATTAATTTCTAAAACTCTCAATGAAAGTGTGGCACCTCCTCCCACAAGGGTGCTTTTAGTGCATAACAGTTTGGCATCTTACTGAGGCTAATGGTTTAGCAAAACTGTGTGCCAGAAGTGTCATGGGAAATATGATTTTTCTTGCGTACTGTGAAGATGAAGGCTTTGTTTAGAATTGTAGCATACTTCATACCGTACTACTATGCAGTGTGTGCTGAAAATTACTTATTTTTTTGTAAAAGTATGCCATGTGGAAGAGTATGCATCATACATGTGTTCACAATATGTCAATGTTATATCAATTATAATCTTAGATTACAGTTTTTTTAATCTAATACACTTATTAGAAATGTATTTGAAATTAATTAGCAAGCTAATTGCCTCTGTTTTTATTTGTCATCTAATGCTTACCTAAATTTAAAAACAGTAAAAATTTCATAACAATGTTAAATGTAATTTTTAGTAAATATACATTTTTCTAACTATACATTATAATACTGTGATGCATAAATTAACTTACAGCATTTAAAACAAATTTATTTATTTAAACAAATTGGTTGAAAATTTATATTTTTTATTGTTTATTAGGCATAAAATAAATATTGGCTAATCTTATTGGTCTATATGGAAGCCCGTTTCCACCACTGAATAAAAAAAAAAGATAATTGTGTCTTTTTATCTCACAATTCTGATTTTTTTTTTTCTCGCAATTGCAAGTTTACATCTCGCAATTCTGAGTTTTTTTCTCAGAATTGCTAGTTATAAACTCGCAATTTCGAGTTATAAAATCAGAATTGAGAGATATAAAGTCAGAATTGCAGAATATAAACTTGCAATTGCAAAAAATAAATCAGAATTGCAAGATATAAACTCACAATTCTGACATTTTTCTTGTAATTGAGAGTTTATATCTCGCAATTTTTTTCTCAGAATTGTGAGATATAAACTCGCAATTGCGAGTTATATAGTCAAATTCTAAAGGGGGGGGGGACTGATATTTTCTCAGAACTGTGTCACAGTTATGATCGGTTTTCATTTAGTTTTCTATGTCTACGTCATCCTGCCTAGTTTGTGTTTCCATGGTTATTAGTTAATTAGCTCCACACCTGTTTCTGTTTCTCCCTGATTGCGTTTTGTATTTAAAGCCTGTGTTCTCCCCTCTGCCTTTGTCTGCTATTTCGTTTACTCCTATGTTTGGATTTGTGTTTGGTTGTGCCTTTTGCCCCTGAAGATTATTAAAAGGAACTCTTTGTTTGTACTCCTTCGTCGTGCGCTATTTTATACACCAGACACGCGTAACAGAATAGCAGACCCTCAAGTGAGTAATTTAGCGGCGTTTTTCTTTGTTTATTTTTTTATTTTTTTTCGCTCCTCTCCCGGAATGGACTTGCCAGCCGTCCAACTCCTGTGCCTGGAGCAACAGGACCGTTCGCTGGAAGACCACACCAGGGACTTTCTCGATCTGGCGTGCCTTACACACTTCCCGGATCGCTCGCTCTGCGTATTCTACATCACCAGCCTGAGCGAGCGGTGTAAGGCACGCCTGCCAGCGAACGGTCCAAAGGAGGATTTCGCCGCTTTCGTGGAGTGGGTGTTGGAGAGTAATGGACTGTGTTTCTCCGTCTGCCCCGCCGAGGAAGACCTCTCCAGCCCCACTCCCGAACCAGAGACCAGTCAGCCATCATCCTGCTGCACGGAGCTAATGCCTGAGCCCACCGCAGACGGTGAGCCTGAGCCTGCCGCGACTCGTGAGCCAGCGCGCAAACCCGCGACTGAGCCGATCATCGCCACGGAGCCTGAGCCACAATCATCGTCTGACCAAGTGCGTGAGCCGGCAACATCGCCCGTCCCTGAGGGAGTTTTGGTGGTGTTCGAGGGCTTGGAGGGAAGCCCCGCCCACACTCCCGCAACTGAGGGTGAGCTGCAACTGGTTACTGGGAGTTATGAGGAACTAAAGGACATCTTTGAAATGGACCTAATAGACTGGTTTGGAGAAGTATTACCCTGTGCTCCTGAATCTCCTGTGTCTCCGCTGGTTCCGTCCAGCCCTGAATCTCCTGTGTCTCCGCTGGTTCCGCCCAGTTCATGTCCTCCTGTGTTCCCTCCCAGCCTCCCTCTCCTGCCTCCTCTCAAACCAGCCAGTTCCTCAGCTCCATCTCCGCTGGTGCCTGTCAGTCCCTCAGCTCACCCTCAGTCAGCGCCAGCTGGGCGCGCTGATCCGTCGCTTCGGGACTTCCAGCCTTCAGCTCCGCCCAGGCGTGAGGATCCCCTGTCTCCACCTCCCGCCTCCGAGCCCTGGACTCCACCTCGGTCCTTCGACCCATCAGCTCCGCCTGGGCTCCTAGCTCCCTCGTCTCCACCGTGGCCCGTCATCCCACTGGCTCCACCGGGCTCCCTCGTCCCTCCGGCTCCGCCTTGGTCAGTCGTCGACCATCCGCCGCCTCGGGACTCCACTCCTCTGGCTTCGCCTCGTCACTCTGTCCCTCCGGCTCTGTCAGGCTCCTCCTTCCCTTCAGCTTCACCTTCGTCCTCCGTCACTCCAGCTCCGCCGCGGCATTCCGGATCCCCGCCTCCGCCTCAGTCGCCTGAGCCGCTGGCTCCGCCTAGGCCCTCCGGATCCTCGACGTCACCCTGGCTCTCCGTCTGCTCGGCTCCATCCTGGGCTCCTCATCCACCGACTCAGTCTCCGGCAGTAGGCCCCCTGGTGTCGACGGTCCTTTCTCCACCATGGCTCCTCCCGCCGTCGACTCCACCGTGGGCCACCATCCTGGCTGGCCTCTGGATTTCCACCTGGCTCCTCCTGCTCCGGGCTCCTCCCTGGCTTCTCCCTCCATCTACTCCCCCGTGGACTTATTTTTTGGACTCTTTTTGCCCCTTTCCTGTTGCCTGCCCTTCACCTGCTCCACGCCCACCTCCTGAACCCCCACCCTCCCTCCTCTGTTGGACTATGTTTTTCGGTGCGAGGACGCACCGTTCCGGGAGGGGGCGAACTGTCACAGTTATGATCGGTTTTCATTTAGTTTTCTATGTCTACGTCATCCTGCCTAGTTTGTGTTTCCATGGTTATTAGTTAATTAGCTCCACACCTGTTTCTGTTTCTCCCTGATTGCGTTTTGTATTTAAAGCCTGTGTTCTCCCCTCTGCCTTTGTCTGCTATTTCGTTTACTCCTACGTTTGGATTTGTGTTTGGTTGTGCCTTTTGCCCCTGAAGATTATTAAAAGGAACTCTTTGTTTGTACTCCTTCGTCGTGCGCTATTTTATACACCAGACACGCGTAACAAACTGCAAGTTTATATCACGCAATTCTGACTTTATAACTTACAATTGCGAGTTTATATCATGCAATTCTGAGAAAAAAGTCAGAATTGCAAGATGTAAACTCATAATTGCAAGAAAAAAGTCGTGAGATAAAAGCTTCCATAGGTCTATCATAATTTAATTTAAATAATAGTGTATCTCTAGTAGTGTGCAATGATTAGCATTTAAACAGTAGTATGCCACATTGTTGTCACACAATATATAATTTAAATTAAATGTTTTCAGACATAATTTTGGGTTTTTCGTATCAGCCAGAATTTGTATCCTAATATTGGGCACTGATTAACATTTAAACAGAAGTATGCTACATTGTTGTCACATGAGATCATTGTATATTATTAATTAAAACACTAGCCAATAATAATAATAATAATAATAATAAAACTAGCTGGCAAAATTCACACTTCAAATGGAAGTTCAAGTTGAGTCCATTGCATTGTGGGATACTATATAAGTAGCAAAATCAGTAGCAAAAAATACCTGTTTAATAATGTACAGTAGCTCAGTAAGAGAGTGTAAATTGGCATGGAAAATTAATTCTTATTTATTTCTATTTTAAATACTTAGAGCTTGTAAGAGAAAAGTGCTAGAAATGTGAAGAAAGTAAGGGTCTCTCTTAACCATGTTAAATTTGTTGTATAACTGTATTTTTAGTGTGCATGTATTTGCTTCTAAAAGACAGATATCAGGAGATATAAATAAAAACAGCTCGAGAAAGTACTTTGATGATTCACTGGAAAAAGTTTGACCACAATCAATACAAATGTGTGTGTGTGTGATTCAGGGAGTCTGTTTGTATCTTATTCATTTTGACTGTAATTGCAGAAGACCATGGACAAAGGAAGATGAACTCCTTTTATACACAATTAAGATTTATTCCATTGAACCAGACTAGTTCTTTGAATATTTATACACAATGTAATGAATTTTTTATATTTTCATCAGTTTCTTTTCTTAATGGTGAATGAGCACAATAGGTCCTGATTAAATTCTGCTCTTATGCCTCAAGGTTCAAGGCGAAAACAAAGTGACCTATAGTTTAAATTTGTTCAGCATGTACACGTTTATGATTAATAACTCAGCGGATATGACAAGCTTAATTGTTACTGTTACTGGAATGAAAAATGTTTGCCCACTTGCTCTCAAATTAGGATTTGATATTTTTGAAATGTTAATTATTTAACTCTGCAAAAAAGGTTGATGTAGAAATGAGCTGTTTGTTCTTTCTTTAATTTGTATCTGCTCAAACTGAGCTTCAAGCAGTTTGTTTTTGTCGTCATTTCTATGAATCACACCCTTTCACAGTGAAGATGTCGTTTATCAAAATCTGCCCACCTCTTGTTGCCATGTGGGTTATTAAGATTCATCTTCAGTGGAATATAGACTTCTTTTGTTGAGAAAATAACATAGCATGCTCTACTTTCAGCTCTCTCACAGTACTTCCACCATTCTGGCACCAAGCTGTTTGTGGTCAGCAAGGCCTGCCAATGAAGAACAGGAACATCTAAAGCTTCACCTCTGACATCATCAGCATAGTCATGTGATTCTGAACTCATAAGGTAGAGCTTCTAGTCCGGTCAGATCTTTCTCTTAAGAGCTCAGTCGCTTTTTGCCTATTTTTTGCCTCATAGACTTTTAAAAATCCTTCAGAGAGTTCTTTACTATGAACCAAGCCAATAAGATTAGAACATACTGGCAAGATGGCGCTGCTCATGGCAGCCTTCGTGGCGTCGTCCGCAGTTGTTTTAATGTTTTTTGTTAGTTTGTCCTGTCTTTAGTCATATCCCTGCAATCAGTTTCACCAGAGATGAATTGCTGGACATTTTGAAGTACACATCACCCGATATTTCACCGGATTTCGTTTATTCTGATGTTCTGCTGGACATTGTAGTCGGCGGTGCAGCGGTGCTGTTTAGATGATTCAGGACGTGCAGATGGGGGAAGCGAGCCGGCGCGCTCGTGAAACTTCGTCCGCGGGGATTAAGAATGCCGTTGCCTAGCGTCCATCTGGCGAATCTCTGCTTTCTACCCAACAACATGGACGAACGCCTTCTGCTTTCCCGGTTAAACAAGGATTTTTCAAACTCTGCTGCTCTGTGTTTCACGACGCCATTCCGGACAACGCGCTTCATCTGCCGAGCTTTCAGCTGTTTAGAGCAGACCGCAATGCAGAATCAACGTGTAAATCGCGCGGCGGCGGGACGTGTTTTACATCAATGAAAGGTGGTGTACAGATGTAACTGTGTTAAAGAAGATGTGCTGTTTAGATCTAGAAATGCTCTTTATTAATTGTAAACCTTTCTACTCACCGCGGGAGTTTCACTCGTTCATTCTGGTGAGTGTTTACATTACGTGAGCTCAGCTTTACAGAAACTAGCTGATCTGATCACAGACACAGAACAGCAACACCCGGACTCTGCTTTAATCATTCTCGGGGACTTTAATAAAGCAAATCTCTCCCGTGAACTGCCAAAATACAGACAGCATGTTACATGTCCCACCAGAGACAGTAATATACTGGATCACTGTTACACAACAACAAAGAATGCATATCACTCTGTTCCACGAGCAGCTTTAGGACTCTCTGATCACTGCCTGGTTCATCTTATACCAACCTACACGCAGAAACTGAAATCTGTTAAACCTGTGGTAAAGACTGTAAAGAGATGGGCCAACGAGACAGATCGGGTTTTACAAGCCTGTCTCAACCTTACTGATTGGAGTGTTTTTGAGGCTGCTGCAAATGATCTGGACGAGCTCACAGAGACTGTCACTTCATATATCAGTTTCTGTGAGGATTTGTGCATCCCTACCAGGACTCATTTAACCTACAACAATGACAAACCATGGTTCACTGCAAAACTCAGACAGCTCCGTCAGGCTAAAGAAGATGCTTACAGGAAGGGGGATAAAGTCTTGTATAAACAGGCCAAATACACACTGGAAAAGGAGATCAGAGTGGCAAAGAGGAATTATTCAGAAAAAATAAGGATCCAATTCTCTTCCAGCGACTCAGCATCAGTGTGGAAAGGTCTGAAAGAGATAACCAACTACAAGACACCATCCCCCAGCACTGTGGAGAATCAACAACAGGCAGACGATCTGAATGAGTTCTACTGCAGTTTTGAAAAAACACCCCACACCCACCCTGAACGCCTCTCCACACAACCATTAACACCTCCAGCAACCCCCCTCTCCCTCACACCTGCAATTCAGATCAGAGAAGACGAGGTCCGCCAGGTCTTCCGGAAGCAGAAAAGGAAAAAAGCACCAGGCCCAGATTGTGTGACACCAGCCTGTCTGAAATCCTGTGCTTACCAGCTGGCCCCCATCTTCACACAGATCTTCAACAGATCACTGGAGCTATGCGAAGTCCCTTCATGCTTCAAACGCTCCACCATCATCCCCATCCCAAAGAAATCCAAAATTACAGGACTAAATGACTACAGACCTGTGGGTCTAACGTCTGTGGTCATGAAGTCATTTGAAAAACTGGTGCTGGCCCACCTGAAGGACATCACTGGACCCTCGCTGGATCCTCTTCAGATTGCTTACAGAGCAAACAGGTCTGTGGACGATGTAGTCAACATGGGACTGACTGCATTATGTTCTGCAACATCTAGACAGACCAGGGGCTTAAGTGAGGATCCTGTTTGTGGACTTCAGCTCAGCCTTTAACACTATCATTCCAAACCGCTTCCTGCCCAAACTAACTCAGCTCTCCATGCCCACCTCCGTCTGTCAGTGGATCACCAGCTTCCTGACAGACAGGCAGCAGCTAGTGAGGCTAGGCAAATTCTCATCCAGCACCCGCACCATCAGCACTGGTGCCCCCCAGGGTTGTGTCCTCTCCCCACTGCTCTTCTCCCTGTACACCAACGACTGCACATCTAAAGACCCCTCTGTCAAGCTCCTGAAGTTTGCAGATGACACCACACTCATCGGCCTCATTCAGGACGGTGACGAGTCTGCTTACAGACAGGAGGTTAAGGAGCTGGCTGTCTGGTGCAGTCTTAACAACCTGGAGCTGAACACGCCCAAAACAGTGGAGATGATCGTGGACTTCAGGAGAAACCCCCCTGCATTCCCCCCACTCACCATCATGAACAGCAACCTGGGCACCACCATCTCCCAGGACCTTAAGTGGGACATTCACATAGACTCCATTGTGGAAAAGGCCCAGCAGAGGCTGTACTTCCTTCGCCAGCTGAGGAAGTTCAACCTGCCACAGGAGCTGCTGAAACAGTTCTACTCCGCCATCATTGAGTCCATCCTCTGCACTTCAATAACTGTCTGGTTCAGCTCATCTACCAAATCTGACCTCAGAAGACTACAGAGGGTAGTCCGGACTGCTGAGCGAATCATTGGTACAACCCTCCCCACTCTCCAAGAACTGTACTTATCCAGAGTGAGCAAAAGGGCTGGCAAAATCACTCTGGACCCCTCACATCCAGCACACTCCCTCTTTGAACTGTTGCCGTCTGGTCGATGCTACAGAGCTCTGAGCACCAGAACGACCAGGCACCGGAGCAGTTTCTTCCCTCAGGCAATCCATCTCATGAACACTTGACAATAATAACACACTATTTATACACTTATTTATCTAACACACATACTTAGTCTACATTTCAATTTGCACATAATATACCTGTACATACAAAACTGTCTACTGATATATACCTGTACATACAATTTCCAATTTGTATATTGCTATTCCTTACATACTTGTTCTTTTTAATTCTTCTTTTTACTATCTGTGTTTTTTGTTCTGTCACTGTCATTCTGTTGCGCTGCGGTAGTTTCTGTCATGAAAACAAATTCCTCGTATGTGTAAACATACCTGGCAATAAAGCTCATTCTGATTCCGATTCTGATTCTGAACATTTGATTTGAAGCAATAAAAATTTGTTTTTCAAGACCAAATGATTCACAGTACTTTTATTACTCTACTGTGTCAGCAATGATGCTTTTTTATTGATTTGTTTTAGCTTATAAATTATAGGAGAAACATCAGAGACAACTTTGATAGCTAAATATAGAGCCGGAAATTTTTAGTTAATGGTTTGTTAATAGCGAGAATTGGACCTTAAAATAAAGTGTGACCAAAATGAATATAAATGAATAATATTTCAGTGCTTTCGTATTCACTTGCAAATGTTTTGCTTATTATGTTAAGAAACTTTGCATTCACTCACAAAACTTTCCATGTTCTCTCAAAAAAGTATTGTTCCCCAGGAAACTTTTCGTGTACCTTCACAAAAGTATTACGTTTCGCAGAGGAACTTTGCAATTGATCGCAAAACTTTTCGAGTGCTCTCGCAAAAGTATTGCGTTCCCCAAGAAACCTTGCATTTGCCTTCAAAACTTTTCGTGTGCCTTCGAAAAGTATTATGTTTCCCAGAAAAACTGCAATTGCTAGCAAAACTTTTCGAGTGCTCTCAGAAAAGTATCGCATTCCCCAGGAAACCTTGTGTTTGCCTTCAAAACTTTTCACGTGCCTTTGAAAAGTTTTAAGTTTCCCAGAGAAACTTTGCAATTGCTGGCAAAACTTTTCGAGTGCTCTCACAAAAGTATTGCATTCTCCAAGAAACCTTGCATTTGACTTCAAAACTTTTGCATGTGCTTTCACAAAAGTATGAAGTTTCCCAGAGAAACTTTGCAATTGCTCGCAAAAGCATTGAAATATACTTTTCCCACTCACCTCATATTACAGTATTTTCATCACAAATGTTTTGCGAGTGAACGCAAGCTTTCTCCGGGGAATGCAGAAGCTTTTTTTGAGAAATTGCAATAGCATTGAAATATAATTTTTCGTCCAATCTCATATTTTCCCCATCACCATGTCCCTTTAGGGGCTCCATACATAAATGTACCATAAGTGAGAATGTCATTAAGAACTCCATCTAAATCAATACAGTTTACTTCCAGAGTGTTCTGTTATTGGACCTTTTTTTAGGTTGATTTCTTGACTTCAGTTTTGTATTATGTATGGTAGTAAACAGTGTGTGTGTGTGTGTGTGTGTGTGTGTGTGTGTGTGTGTGTGTGTTTAGGTTGATTTTGAAGAAAGTTTTCAGTAATTAGAAGTTAAGGGAGTCCAGTTTTCCTCTGCTGAGTCTCACAAAGTCTCTCAGAAACAGGCCGTCATGTGCCACATTGTGACCACTCACATATAAAACACCCATCTCCCCTTTGACTCACTGTCAGCTTCTTCTCTCCTGCCTCCTCTCCTCCTCCTCTTTCCCACATGTCTTAACTTCCTCCCTGCATCTGTCTGTTTTTAATTAATGCCTACTGTATTATCTGAAGTACGTAAGTCCTGTTGTTGGCTTGGCATAGAACTGAGGAGGCTTTGTTTACCAGCGCTGTATCTGCTTGTTGAGAGCTCACATGATTAAATAAGTTGATTAACTCAAAACAAGCACAAAACAAGTCTGATTGGAGGTCAGGGTTTGAATGGAGTTCAGGGTTTGGACCAAGAGCACTGAAAGAGCACTGATTTAGAAACAGACTTTAACAGCACAGATTGTTTTAAGTATTATTTATTTTTTAGTTTCACGTAAAACAGGTAAAACCATTGTAGAGTATCCAGCATTTAAATTACTATGGTGTAATAGCCTTTCTGCATCTCACATGTGCTTTCAATGGTGATACTTTGGTTGAATGGCAACCATGATTGGCTACTAGATTCTGCACTTTCAATGGTTTGTACTTGTCTAATTAATCAAAACCTATATAAACGAGCTCTGAATGAATGGTGTAGGGTATAGAGTGTTGAATGAGTGCTTTAGGATGGACCTGTGATCTACAGTGGTACAATGGGTTGACTGGTATTTAGGCCTTTGGGCCCTTGTGAGGAGCCCATCTCTGCATACATTACCATGAACGATGGGCCGTCATCATTCTCACATGAAAGGAACACACAGTTATTCTAATGAAACGTGGGAAAGGGGATCACTCTCCTTCTTTTACCTCTCTGCAACGTTCCTCCATTCACTGATGGTATGCTGCTGTTTGTGAACTCTATCAGTCCTACATTAGTTTTACGAGTTAGTTTGGCAACTCAAGTGTTTGGTCATGTTGTATGTGAATATATATGTATACAGTACAGGAGTACAGTACCCAATTGACTTTTTCAATTTAAATGTTATTGGTTTTATGTTTGTGGTTCAGCAGTGAACATTATTCTAAAGAAAATGTTTTGTCTTTTGTAAAGTTTAATCAACTTTCTCTAAAACATGTTTCCTTTTCAGTTCATTTCACGCATCCAAATAGCTATTTTTGCATAGCTTTATCAATTCACTTTAAGTCTGCGTCAGTTTTGGTACATAGCTCCCATGTTTCACTCAAAATACATCAAAATTGCGAAAAACAGAATAGATGCCAATTTGTATTGACTTTACAACATTTTTACATTTCGAGGGTTTAGTAAGAAATAAAACTGCTTGTGTATTAACTAGTGCTGTCAAAATTAGCGTGTTAATGCAGGCAATTAATTTTTCCAGTTTAACGCAGGGGCAGAGCTAGGGTTGTCCATCCCACTCACAACTGCTGCTTCTGTCTCTGAAACTACGAGTATACTTGTCAGATGTGCATCACGTTCAGCAGTGGCAGCTCTTAAAGTAACAGCAGCCAAATAACCTAATAACCCAGCTGCTGTGATGTCTGTTAATCAAAGAACAAATGAAAAAAGAGGAAATCAATAACTTTTGTAGCTTTAAGGATTCATCTATATTTAATTTAGAATTTAGTTTTTGATAAATTAATTCAATTTCTGTATATTTGCTGAAGTGCGCAGGTAAATACGACATTTATTATTTATAAATAGTTTACGTGAAGATTGTTCACTTAAATTAGAAGTTATTTTTTTTAAAGTCTAATAATTGTTAAAATTCATAGCTCTCAATTATACTGTAATGTTGAATGGCTATAGTTAATGGTTAAATATTAGGAAATAAAATCTATTTCATAGAGACATCAGTAGTATTGGTATCAGTGATACTTGACTTCAGTCATAAAAAAGATGCCACTAAACAAATATTAAAAATATACTGTCTTTATGTTTCTATATACTAAACAAATATTAAAAATATACTGTCTTTATGTTTCTATATTAATTTAGTTGGGATTAATCGCGATTAAATTGCTATTAATTTCAGAAAAAAATGTGCGATTAGTTAATGTTAATTTTTTTAATCGATTGACAGCACTAGTATTTACACACTAAGTGCACTAAAATTTCATCTCAATATCATATATGCTCCAGCACAGTCTGTCTGTTTGCATGTAAGCATTAGCATTTTGTTAAATTCATTACCTTAAAAACTTTGTGTCTTAATACCAGATGCCCATGTCACATTCTTTTTGTGTTTGCATTAAGCTAAATTCATTATTTTAAGAACTTTATTGTGTGCATAGCATTAGCATAAAGCTAAATTCTTTACCTTAAATGTTTAAATTGCATCTTGATTTACTTGATTACTCAAGATTTACTTGTCACATTCTTTTTGATTTTACATGTCAATGTTATTAAGCTAAATACATCTTAAAAAAATTAATTGAATCTTGATAGCACGGACTCTCTTGTCACATTCTCTTTGCATTATCTATTATTATAACTGAAAAAGTTGAATGTGAATCATCAAAATTTCTGGCCTTCTGTGCACTTTTTCATTTCTATCTTATATAATATGTAGGAAGTGTTATTATAGACCAAGTGTAAGAAAAAACAGATAGCCTATTTTTATTTTTTTTTTCTTGTAACCTCTAACAAAGGCAAAGACAATATCAAATGATCATAGAACATTACAGTAAACAATAAATAAATAAATAATAAAAGGGCAATATATACTCAAATTACATGGCTGAAAATGATCAATCAAAGCTAAGTAGAAAAGGCACAAGCAAGCAGTTCATTCTGATGTGGCTTGTTTTTTAATGTCTGAACCTTTTAATGTGTCACTGTCTCACTTGCTTTCTCTCTTTTATCCTCTCACTTTTTTATGCTCGTTTAATCGAGGTCTGAAATTTATATTCTATGCTGTTGGCTGGTGGAGAAGTTCAGCCATTGACTTATGTAGGTCAGAAGGTTTAATTGGATCTCACTTTATTGAGATGGAGCCCTTTGTCTAAATGTGTGTGGATGCAGATGTGCACACACACACTGCAAATTGAAGGCCGCTGTAATTTCGAAAAAACAATATAATCTTTCCCGCATTGCTGGTCCCAGTGCTTAGCATCCTACAGGAGATGAAAGGATGGAATGCAAAGCAAGCCGAGAGTTTTAGGTTTTAAAGTACATTGAGAAATGTCCCCAAGTTGCTGTCAATGAAAGCACTGCAGCGTAACCATTATAGACTCCAACATTTAAATCAAACCACTCTGGGAGTCTTATTAAATATGAGAAGTAATTGTGCTGTCTAAAGGTTATTGGTTTGTTGTTTATAAACAGCAGGAGAAATTAAACTTTGTGCTACAATCTTAAAACATATTATTGGTGGGTACCATCAAAGGGTTCATTCTACAGAAACTTCATAAGTGCGCAATGTGAAACGTTTAAGATGTTGTAGGCAACAATGTGCACTTACAAATAACTTTTAACCAAAGTCCTTTCAAGTGCATTTGTGTTAAGTTAACTTTATCTTATTGCTAATGGTCTTTGTCACTCATGTCACCAATAGCTATGTTTCCATCCAAAGATGCAAATTTAACTTATGCGCAAAACTGGAATATCTGGAATAAAACATTTGCGAATGAAGCAAACGAAACACAATAAATGCTGTCATTGCTTTCGGAGGTGGATACTTCTGTTTGGGAATGCAGTCGTGTATGACATTTGGCATAAGGCATTTCAGAATGACCAAAACAACATTTCAGATGCTGTGCAGCGAGATCAGTACGCTGGTTAGTCAATCTATCCCGTCCCATAGTGCAAAGTCACATGACTTTTTTGATGCGCATGGTGGAATTTATTCAGTAAATGTTTCCATCGTAGTTTATGCACTTTTTTTTGTATCAGATAAAAAGTTTATCCTACTCAGTTGTGCGCATAAGTTTTTTTATGCCCATTTTTAGAATTTGCGCATCTTGGCGTTTCCATCCGCCGTTTTTGTTTTATGTGATATTCCAAAGTGCGCATAAAAAAGGTGGATGGAAACATAGCTAATGTCATCAGGTCACTTCGTTGTCGCATATTGCTGACAAAGTGAACAGCCCATTAGTAAACACCTCAGAAGTGATTGATCTACATGGGCAGCAACAAAATTCACTGTTAACGAATCCTGCGTTCCATTTACCTCAGAAGTCACAACTCGTCACACCCAATTTGAACATGTTCCAGTACATGAATCAGAAAACAAAGATGGATGTGTCTATTGTTAGCAATACCAGTCAATAAAAATGCATAAAAAAGCAATATTTTGTACACATAATGCTAAAGTATCATGTCCACAGATAGAGGTTGGATAGTATTGTGTTTTTATTGAGACATAGACAACCAGAAGTGTTAATAAACTATGTTACTACTTTATCGCTTAATAGTGATGCGCTGAGCAGTCATTTTGGATCCTGAAGTGTGGGTTGTTGTGGTTCCTCCTGGGTTGTTGGACTTGGGACTTGAAGGGGCGTTCCAGCTAAAAGTTCTTACTTTTCGATTTTTTTGGAATTTTCGACTTCTGAGTAATGCTGTCAAAAGTACCGACTTCGGTACCAGCCGGTACTGCAATTTTAAAAACGTCCATTTCCCACTAACATTTGAGCGCTGTTGAGCAGATTCTTAAACAGTGCTGATTGGCCATAGTGTTCACGCGCTCAACAGATATGACTGTGATTGGCTACAATGATCATCGCTTCACGCTCTTCACCGAGCGCTCACACAGAAGCACATAGGAGCGCTTGAAAGCCATGTCTGTCAGCGCAGATATGTGCAGATATATATATATATATATATATATATATAAGTTTTTAAAATTGCAGTACCGACTGTTACTGAAGTCGGTACTTTTGAGAATACTACTTCTGAGTACAAATGGAATGCACCAGTCATTTCACTTTGCAATCATATACAATAAGCTTTTACAGGCATGCAAGACCAGTTCCTATTTACGTAAATAGGGAAATAATGAAATCTTGTAGAAGTCACATTTAAATAACATATTTTAAAAAAATCAAAAGTGAAGTTCGGAGTGCAAGTCCCAAGGCCTGTTCATACCAACACGAAGGTTCAACACGAAAATTCGTCAGACAAGTTGAATGAACATTCAAATTCACTTTTTGGCCATAGGTGACCATAGGCAGCAAGCAGAAAAAAAGCTTATACAAAAACAGAAGAAATACAGAGACACCGTTATTGGCTTCAAGGTAGTCACATACTAACAATACACGTAAAACAAAGTAATACTCTCTGTGTGCACTTTATAACAAGGCATGATAAGGTTTCGTGATTGTTTTGTATACAGTATTAAACATTCCTGTTTAAACTTCGCCCTCACAACTCCGACATGAATAATATAAAAAAAATAATAATAAACTAAGCAATTACCCTTGCAGAGAGCACATCATTTGTGGTCAAAATGTGCCTATAATGCAAAATAATAAGCTTTATTATGGATAGTAAAGATCCATTTCCCAAAGCATAAACATTAAATAACTTGGAAAAATCATTTGAAAAGTTGTAACTTTATACTCACAGTTTGTGAAAATGTTAAATACACTCAGTAAAAAAAATGTTTGTTAAATACAGTTTTATTTATCATATGTTCTGTTTTATTTTTAATGTGTTTTTGTAAAGTCATAATTTTGTTATAATCAAATATAAAAGAATTGTAGGCCTATTAATAAACTAGGGTAAGTTTTATCCTCTAGCATCGTTGTAATTATTAATAATGATATTAATATATGGAAACTAAAACATACTCAGATATATTGTTCCCGTTTTTTTAATTTGTAGATAATCAAAAGTGATATATTTATATTTTTATATACATTTTTTTTTTTTTTTTTTACCACTGTACTAGGAAATGTCCCTGGTTTTCATTTTAAAAATTTGGTCACCTTAACAAACACAAATGTGCAATTACACATTTTATATGTTTTTGTTTGCTCAGCCATTAAAAACGGCTACATCGTGTCCTACGCAGTCTTAACTCATCGAGTTGACTGAATGCATCACCGCTCTGTATTTGAAGGATTCGTACAATACCGCTTTAGAATTTAGACAGTATAATGTTACTGCCTGCCTTTGCAACAGCCTTCTGTACTGTCTAGGCAGGAAAACAGCACCACATGCAACAAACAAACACTAACAATATAACGTTCATTCCTGTGCTTTTTCAAACCCCACTGCACCTGTCCAGCGTGTTCAGTACTGTAATCAGTTTACCCGACTGCTTCCTTAGTCATGAAATGCTGTTCTTTTTTCAGCGTACTTTAATGTGCCGCTTGAGGAGTTCAACGTCAGCATCTTCAGACTCTAGACAGGCTGTAATCATTGACTCTTCAATGTGCGCCACTGTGAAAAAGAGGCTCAGGGAGATTGGTTGCTAATTTTAGCTCCACTACAGCACGGATGCTCTCTGCTCTTAGTGGTGTCGAATTGCATGCGCTTTGTGTTTGTGGGTCGTGAAAGCATGCAGGTGTGAGAGTTTTGCAGCATTGCTGCCCTTGTAGCATCACAAAGATCAGTTCACAAATATGAGATTTATAAAAAGGGGATGTCAGTGTTATCCTTCTGTGTTTTTACATCTTGTTTAAACCTTGATTTTGTAGTCCGAATCAATCTTGCTCAAAGATGTCTGGCACAGTTCGCCTCTTTCCAGTTGCTCCTTTCTTATCTCTTCTTTCTTTCAGACCGGACTGAAGTAACCCCTCAGGTCTGCTCTCTGCACTGAGAAACTAGGGCAGGGTCTTTGTGAGCAGACAGCCTGACTGAAAGTGTTTATAAGTGTGCATGTCCGCAGACCATCTCAGTTTCAAAGTCACCAAGAGGTCAATTAAAAAGCTTTCACTTTTTTTCTGTGTATATATGTTTGGTACATAAAATTCGGAGCTTCAGGCCTGAGTAAAAGTGCAGTCATAGTAGCAAAATTTTGGTGAAATTACAGAAATATGTTTTTAAAGAAGTCTCTTCTGCTCACCAAGCCTGCATTTATTTGATCCAAAGTGCAGCAAAAACTACTATTTAACTACTATTTACAGTTACTATTTAAAATAACTGTTAATATATTTTAAAATGTAATTTATTCCTGCGAACAAAGCTAATTTTTCAGCATCATTACTTCAGTCTTCAGTGTCACATGATCCTTAAGAAATCATTCTAATATGCTGATTTGCTGTTCAAGAAACATTTATTATTATTATTATTATTATTATTATTATTATTATTATTATTATTATTATTATTATTATCATCAATATTTAAAACAGTTGAGTACATTTTTTTACAGGATTTTTTTGTGAATAGACCTATGCTATAGATACGCTATACCTTTCAAAAGCTTGGAGTCAGTATAATTTGGGGGGAGAAATTATAGAAATTAATACTTTTATTTATCCAGGGTGCTTTAAATTAATCAAAAGTTATGATAAAGACATTCATAATGTTACGAAAAGATTTCTATTTCAGATAAATGCCGTTCTTTCAGATAAACTTTCTATTCATCAAAGAAACCTGAAAAAATCTACTCAGCTGTTTTCAACATAATAATAATAATAAATGTTTTTTGAGCAGCAAATCAGAATATTAGAATGATTTCTGAAGGATCATGTGACTGGAGTAATGATGCTAAAAATTCAGCTTTGAAATCACAGGAATAATTACATTTTAAAATATATTCAAATAGAAAACAGTTATTTTAAATAGTAAAAAATATTTCACAATTTTAGAGTTTTTGCTATATTTTGGATCAAATAAATTCAGGCTTGGTGAGCAGAAGAGACTTCTTTAAAAAACATTAAAAATCTTTCTGTTCAAAAGCTTTTGACTGGTAGTGTATTATCTATTGTCACGTTGTTAGGAGACAGTTGAGATTCATTGCATACATCAATTTATCCTGAGTTTATGTTTATCAATTTATGCTGAGATTCTCAGATGTAGCTGCTAGTCCCAGATTTTGGAGAGCTTAGGTCTTAAAATAGACAAAGCTGAGGTCTGGGGTCTGAGTAATAACCGCAGAGACCTGAGACCTTGTCTTTGTTCAGTCAGAATAGATGACAACAATTACCTGCTAAGCTGAATGACAGCCCTCTGGTGCTAATGCTAATTTATGTCAATAGTTAAAGACCGCCAAGGCCACCAATGACTTTAGTTAAAGGACGTATCCTTCAGACTCTGTTCAGAGATTGAATAACTCCTCCTTGTGTGTCCCTCAGCATAAAACTGCATTCCAGAATCAAAATAATTAGAAAAAATGAAAATTCATTAGCTTTAAGCATAAACAGACACCATGTTATGTGTTACCTGTTATCTTGGCTAAGCTCCTAAGCTGCTTTGTGTGTCATTTTTTCATTTAGATCAGAGCAATTCCAATCCCCAACATCTTTTGTTAATTTCATCAGCTCATTTGGGCTGAGAGAATGAAGAAATTACTGTCTGCCTACTGTGCTCTGTGTGACTGATATTCTGCAATTTAATAAAAAGATAAAAAAGATTTGCACCTTTATAAGAAAAGTGCACACAACGGGACCATAAAAATAGATTTTTTTTTCCATTAAATTAAAAATATATAAAATAGACCAAATGTTGGTTTGAAGGTTATATAGGTAACAGACAAATAAACAAAAATATTTGCTTATTATTTTTCATATTTTTGTTTCTTTTTTTTCTTACAGTAACCTTTTTAATGGGGTTGAATGCTTGAGCTTGACGAATGCAGTCAATGTAAAAGTTTGTCTAAAATTTAGGAAATTTGAATGAAAGTATTTTAGGCTGTTACGATTTAAAAAATTAAAATGAAATGAAATGAAAGATAATGTAATGGGTGAAATTAATATAGTAATATGTTTGTCTGCAAAATGAGGTACAAGTCTAAATATTATGTTTTTGTTAACTTTAGAAACCTTTTGAAAACAGTCATTCTTTTTTTTTTCGATTTCCTTTTGATGATGACGCAGTTCAGTTCAGTGACTGAATGCATTAGTTGGGTTTTCTCTTGGCACAATGTATTCGTTTTGGCACAGTGTTATTTTTGGCACAGCTGGGCAGGTTTTTGTAAAACAATTTATTTTACATTCACCCAGCTGGAATTGCCTTGTAGTTGGACACACTGTAATCCATAATTACAATGTGCCATAGATCAAACACTCTCTCTTCTGGATGTGCTCCCCTTTCTTCCTTCCAGCTCCAACCATCTCAGGGTGTTTTTTCTTTGCTGTTGTTGCCTTTTTCTTGCTCACTGTGGATTTTTCAGACACTGATGTGTGTGAAGGTACTGTAGTGTTATAATATGCAACAAAGAATATGGAAAAATGTTGAATTAGAAAGTACTTATTTAATGTATTTTTTAGTTTGAGTTCCTTCATCATTCAACCTCACCAGAGACCCTAAGCTACTGTACTTTTAATAATTATATTCCGTTATATAAACCTAATGACCAACCCAGGCTCACAGGCCTCTACTTACATTTTTGCAAAACTCCCAAAAACATATCTGCTGTATACATACAATTCACTGCAGCTTCCTGCTGAATTGAACAATAATGGCAGTAAAACGCACGACTTTTTACACAAATTAGAGGCTGATTATTGATCAATAAAACTTTTATTTCATACAGTTCCTTGCACATTGCTAAGTTAGTACCTGAAAACACTGTTATAGTGCATGTTTTGTAAACTAATGCATTTTGATATTTACACAACTTAACCAGCTCCATATGCATGGCTTTTCTAATATAGTAAACTTGCTCGGTAGCTCACCTGATACAGCGCTGCTCTTGCAATGTAGCGCACTAATATATATATATATATATATATATATATATATATATATATATATATATACACACATACACAGGTGCATCTCAATAAATTAGAATGTCGTGGAAAAGTTGATTGATTTCAGTAATTCAACTCAAATTGTGAAACTCGTGTATTAAATAAATTCAATGCACACAAACTGAAGTAGTTTAAGTCTTTGGTTCTTTTAATTGTGATGATTTTGGCTCACATTTAACAAAAACCCACCAATTCACTATCTCAACAAATTAGTATATGGTGACATGCCAGTCAGCTAATCAACTCAAAACACCTGCAAAGGTTTCCTGAGCCTTCAAAATGGTCTCTCAGTTTGGTTCACTAGGCTACACAATCATGGGGAAGACTGCTGATCTGACAGTTGTCCAGAAGACAATCATTGACACCCTTCACAAGTAGGGTAAGCCACAAACATTCATTGCCAAAGAAGCTGGCTGTTCACAGAGTGCTGTATCCAAGCATGTTAACAGGAAGTTGAGTGGAAGGAAAAAGTGTGGAAGAAAAAGTTGCACAACCAACCGAGAGAACCGCAGCCTTATGAGGATTGTCAAGCAAAATCAATTCAAGAATTTGGGTGAACTTCACAAGGAATGGACTGAGGCTGGGGTCAAGGCATCAAGAGCCACCACACAATTTGGCTACAGTTGTCGTATTCCTCTTGTTAAGCCACTCCTGAACCACAGACAACGTCAGAGGCATCTTACCTGGGCTAAGGAGAAGAAGAACTGGACTGTTGCCCAGTGGTCCAAAGTCCTCTTTTCAGATGAGAGCAAGTTTTGTACTTCATTTGGAAACCAAGGTCCTAGAGCAGGGGTGGGCAATTAATTTTCCCAAGGGGCCACATGAGAAACTAGGGTGGTTGCAGAGGGCCGGACCTCTGCTCTTAACTGCACTTAACTCAGTTCTACCCAATATTTTATATATCTTTATAAAAAACTGTATATGAAACATTACAATCATACAGTGAAAATGGTGAGCACACAGTTATATCACTATTTAATGAACATTCACAAAAACAGTTTTGAAAATGTGTATTTTTTTAAAAAATTTTTTTTTTTTTGCAATGTTTCAAAAACTACAATCACAACTTTGTACAAAAAATCAAGTATTTCAAAGATTATGGACGTGACATTGGCAGTCAAAACCTGAAACATAAATTCTCATAGAATGTATTCATTACCAATATATTAAATCATCTCTTTATATTTTTCTAAACCCCTGAAAGTAGAGTCCAGAAATCAGTAAGTATCAGTCTATAAACATATTTTATTAGATGAGGAAAATACACATGCGTTACGGACGTGACAAAAAAAAGAAAAGACAGAGTTTTTGGGAGACAACGTGTTTTGTAGACTTTCTGTGATTTACAATGCACAGCCCAGAGACAACAATAGTTTTCTAATGGAAATGGACTATTCACAAAACAGCCTATACATATTTCAATACAGTTGTTTTTGTGTGTCAGAGGAAAAATCAATGTTACGCACGGACATTTCTCCGTTACGGACGTGACAGTTGTGAAAGCGGAATTAATCTGACTATGGAAACGTGTAGCTATAAAATGCTTTAAAATCTTTAACAGAGACGTCTAGTGGGCATTTAATAGGGCTGCCCCCCTAAAGCTAATAGGCGTAATCCAATGAGCTTCAATATTCCGCACTCAAGCACAAGCATAAAGTTTGCCACCAAGCACAGGCAAAAGTCGCCTAATGATTATGAATGTGTTACTAATTAGTTATTAAACTAGTGTTTATAAGTCCTTGTCGGCTGCAAAGATGAAATACACAATAATGCCTCTCATCTCCATACTGGACGCGCCTTTAGAGAGAAATGCAACCTACATACAGATTGCAATAATCAGTGAATAATTGTTTTTGAGTTGGTGCGTTTAAAAGTAGATATATTTCACATGACTGTGAGGCAGCCATAAGCTTCGGGGAGTTTTGTTTTTTGTTTTTTTTTTGTAATGCGCTCCAGATTCAGAGATGGTAGAAAGCGCGTCCTGTTTGTTTTCATTATTTTACAAAAGCAATGTTTTGTTGTTATTAAGAGTTTACAGAAATAAAATCAGTTTCGAACTGATTTTAAGTTGTTTCATTGTCAGAAAAAAAATGCTGCTCATTGTGCGGGCGCCTCCCTGCATGCAGGTGCATTCCATACTCCGCACAAACAGGTTTAAAATAAATCTTCACCAGTCTAAATCCGAGACCGATGCAGCTATAACCTCTAAATTGAAGGCTATTTGATGTTTTAAAATGATCTAACGGACCTGCTCCAATTCGTTGATCATTATTGTTGATCAAAATTAAACGGATGTCGCTCTTATAAAAAACTTGTTTTAAATGACTAATTTATGGATTAACTAAGATACAAAACAGGTTAAGTAAAATATGCTGAATATAGAATATCTTACAAATATTTTAAAAAATGCTAGCTTAGACTGCAGTTTCACATTTTGCGTCTGCAGAGCAAAGTAAATTAGGTTATTTTCAACATACAATAATACGAAATAAGACCAAGATGTGTAATGAAGAAAAATATTTAGACAAAAATAAGAAATTCTTTTTTACGTTAGCTAACATATTTAAAGGTTAATGGCAAACTCACATTTTTTGAAAGCTGTCCTACATGGATGCGAGCACATTTGAGATACGGTCACACGAACGGACTTATAGGCTATGTAAATTAAATAGTAGCAATAAGAACATTAATAATATTAATAATAATAATAGGGCCTAATAGTAATAGCTGTTGACTTGAAAATAAAAGCAGCACAGTTGTATTGCCTGCACTTAATTACACCTATTTCCAATTGACGTTTAATTCACTAATTACCTCATGCGGACTGGTCAAGGATAGCCAGAGGGCCGGATGTGGCCCGGGGCCCGTACAATGCCCAGATCTGTCCTAGAGTCTGGAGGAAGGGTGGAGAAGCTCATAGCCCAAGTTGCTTGAAGTCCAGTGTTAAGTTTCCACAGTCTGTGATGATTTGAGGTGCAATGTCATCTGCTGGTGTTGGTCCATTGTGTTTTTTGAAAACCAAAGTCACTGCACCGGTTTACCAAGAAATTTTGGAGCACTTCATGCTTCCTTCTGCTGACCAGCTTTTTAAAGATGCTGATTTCATTTTCCAGCAGGATTTGGCACATGCCCACACTGCCAAAAGCACCAAAAGTTGGTTAAATGATATACACATACAAAGATTAATCTATATGTAATTTGTACAGTGAACACTATGCAGTCATTTTACACTTAATTATTATATTTTAATTATTACACTAAATTATTACACCTTATTTTATTTTTTAACATTGTTCTGTTGTATTTATCTACGCTTGCAATTTGTGTATTTGTTCTTATTTTTATTGGCTGTTCACTTGTCTCTTTAATCATGTTTGAACTTTCTTAGGCTAGTTGTTTTTGCTGTGATATCGGAGAAGCTTAGCTTTAAGTAATAAATGGAAAGGAAAGTTACATTGAAATATTATTTTATTTTCTTGCTGATCTGAAAAACGATCCAATCCGTGGGTCAAAAACCATAATATTATCCGAACCATGAGATTTGTGAGCCGTTGAACCACTATTCAGCAGGGGGCATGAACATGAACCCTGCAGTTCTTTTAAGTACCTGTAGGGGCAGTGCTTTACAAGCTGAGGACACACATCCATCCACTTACACAGGGAAAATACCACTCTACGATATAAGCACCTACTCAAAACACTTATGTCACCATCATTCTCTGTAATGCAATTCTGTGTGCTTGTGAGGAATATAGTTTTGTCTTCTGTTTGTCAAGGCGTCGTCCACAGTTGAATAACGACCATTCAGTCAGGGGTCCCCACAGGAATATCAAAACAACATTTGTTCAACAACAAGTATATCAATATAGCACTGCATTAAAATGCATGGACTTTGTTTGATCTGATGGCTTCTATTTTGCATTTAAGTGAATGAAATCTTTGTTGTATGGCAATCATTATACCGAGGATGGCAACATTTATTATTTGCTCTGTCTGAGCAAGCCAGCAGTTTGTGGAAGTATTTGTGTATCTGTTGCTATGGTATTGGTTAAATTGGTGGAATATTACCAGATACCTAATTGGACCTGTGTACACGATGAAAGTAAATATGACTCCTCACATACGCTCACCGTGTTTCTGGGACTCTGGTAGTCATGGTGCAGGGTAAAACTGCCATTAAGCTAATGCTATAAATGATTCAATTGTGTGTGAAGCACCACCAGTAGACACACAACAAAAGGTGGCCAACTGAGAAAAAGTCTGGAGCCGTTTTTGGCCTGTCTCTTGGTTTTTGATGGCAGTTCACAGTGTGTCTTAATGTGTTGGGTTTAAATGTGTCAGATAATGTTATCACCGCTTGGCACTGTGTGTATAATTTAGTGCGCCTTTTTATTATTACAGTTTAAAATAACTGCTTTCTATTTTAATATAGAAAAGGCTGAATTTTCAACAGCCATTATTCCTTTCTTCAGTGTCACATTATCCTTCAGAAATCATTCTAATATGCTGATTTGCTGCTTAAGAAACATTTCTTATTATTATCAATGTTGAAAACAGCAATGCTGTGTAGAAATTTTGTGGAAACCATCATACTGTTTTTTTTTTTGTTTTTTGTTTTTTCCAGAATTCTTTAATTTACAGAAAGCGCAAAAGAACAAAATGCATTTGAATAATCTTTTTTTTTTAATACTTTATGTAAGTCATATTTAATCAATTTAGTGCACCCTTGCTAAATAAAAGAATTCATTTATAAATTTATTATTAATTCATTTATTAATACACTTTTAAATTGAAGTGAATACACACTACACTACAAACACACATCAATATGTAATTTATAAATGTAATATTTTTATTAAAATTTACCATTTTTCAGTGTTAAATGAAGTATATTTTTAATAATAAAAAAAAATCAACACATTTGCCATCTTGCATTAATTTTTGTAAAAGCTGTAAAATATTATTTTCCATCTTTTTCTTTAATTACTTTTTGAAAGCAATGAGGCAGTGAAAACCAAAGTATACTTTTGAGCCCAAAATGTCTAAATAGGCAACATGCTAGGTTTTAGATGTCTACTGTATCTATCCATTCAAGAAGGAAAATTACATAAAAATACAAAAAATACGAAAAAAAAAATACATGTACACAAACACACTCCATAAATGCTTATTTTTACACACACACACACACACACACACACACACCCCTCTCCGTCTCATCTCTCTTTGTCACACACACAGTTTAATTCAGGGCTGTCTCAGCCATGCAGATAATTATTTTGCAGCAATATTAGCAGGCTGTTCCTTCTCAGGGAAAATCATTAGATCCCAAAATTAGACACAAAATCACTAGAAACAATGAGCTTTTGTCTGTTTTCTAATGGAAATGAGCATATCAGTGCACAAAGAACTGTTACATGTTACAATAATGTCGAAGCTGCTTTGAGCAAAGGCTGACTCACTTTGTGAGTTAGGTTTTGCTTGTTTTTTTTTTTTTTTTTACATTTGACCTTGTGTCAATTATTGCATGCATTTCCCTATCAATGCAACCCCAAATATGCTTATAGAGATGCCTAAAATGTGTATAGTCATATAACTTGTCAAAGCTATGAATTTCCTAATTTATGCCAGCTGTGGTATATGCTTCAAATATGTACATGTGTCCCGTTGGTACATGTGTGGGTATGTTTTTGTGTTCGAGGTTGTGTTATGCCCTCAGTGTGCCAACCTCTTCAACCTTCCCTGGCACTCGAACCCACAGAAAGAGGAACATGCCAGTGAAATGGCTGGGTTTGTTCAATAGAGCAACTCTCAAACTCATTGCCCTGCCAGATTCAGTATTTACATATTCAGAGAAGTCAAACGGCAGCCATGTTCTCACACCACGAAACTGCCAGGTTTACAGAAGCTCAAATGCCTTTGCACAGACTGTGTAAGACATGTTCTAGTTATGGCATTCTGGCCTTGATTCACTCGTTATCTTCAATCTCTTCTTCATGTGGGCTTTGTTTACTTCTTCTGTTTGCACACAGTGATGTCTCTTTGCTCTAAATAAATGTTTAGAGAGATCTTATTGACTAAATGACATTGAAAAGATGTTGTTGAAAGCTCTAGCTTTTGCTCTTGCTCTACTTTTATAATAATTGTCATTTTACAGCAAAAATAAAAGCCTTTTAGGCTGACCAAGCTTGCATTTATTTGATTACAAATACAGTAAAATTATTTTTGAAATATTATTACAATAACAATACAATTAAAGCAACTGTTTCGTATTTTAAGTATATTTTAAAAAAATGAAATAATTAATTTATTCTAATTTATTCTTGTGATTCAAAGCTAAATTTTCATCATCAATACTCCAGTCTTCAGTGTCACATGATTCTACAGAAATCATTCTAATATGCCGATTTGCTGCTCAAGAAACATTTCTCATTATTATCCATGTTGAAAATGGTTGTGATGCTTAATATTTTTATCTTAATACCGTGATACATTGTTTTTATGGATTCTTTGATGAATGGAAAATTCAAAAGCACAGTATTTATTTAAAAAAGACATTTTTTTTGTAATATAATACGTTTTTACTGTCACTTTTGATCAATTTAATGTGTCATTGCAGAGTAAAAGTATTAATTTATTTTAAAAGAACAAAAGAAAAGAAAAAACAGTATTGTATGTCTTAGAGATTTTTCTAATTTATCGATATTGTAAATATATAGGATTTAATTGTGCATGCATTTTTCCCGTTTTTACATTTAGAGCTAATAATTTAATTATTTTTTATACTAATCATTTAATAACACTGTTAAATGTTAAAATGTAATCTTTAACAAATGTAAATATGAATATAAAAAAATAGATTTTTTATGTAACATTTTATTTAATTATTTAAAGCTCTTTGAGTGTCTATGAAAGTGCTATATAATTGTAATGAATTATTATGAATTATTTATTTAGACAAATAGTATAGAATTTTAATAATGGTCGTTTGTAGCTTATGGCCATAACGTCACAATGATTATTGGCTTTATATTAGCCTGAATTTCATATCAGTGCATCCTACAAAATTGTAAGTTAGGTTACAGAACAAACAGT
This sequence comes from Spinibarbus caldwelli, assembly GCA_039654775.1. Lineage (NCBI taxonomy): Eukaryota > Metazoa > Chordata > Actinopteri > Cypriniformes > Cyprinidae > Spinibarbus > Spinibarbus caldwelli. The sequence continues at coordinate 17,598,544 of CM077229.1, read as the reverse complement.
AAACCTGCATCTCTCTTCAACAAGCCACATAATTTTATTCCATTCATGTTTGTAGTACAAATGGTGCATGACAACTTTCACACCAAATTAAATATTAAGTTAAATCCCTTATTATAAGCTTCAGCAATAGTAACAGTGATGCTAGACTTAGCAGACACCATTAATAAGCTTTCCCGTTTATTTATTTTCAAGATGTGAATGACAAGTTTGAAAATCAATTTGAAAATAATCTGTAGACCCTTTTTTCACTATAGAAGAGTCTAAAAAGAAGTTATGCCAGTCTTCTTTAAATGGTGACTAGTTGTATGGTGTGTTTCAGCGGGGGGTTGTGTGCTGCTGTGAGGTGCCTGAAAGAGTGATGACTAATGGATGGAGAGAGATATTTTAGAGCGTTAAAAGTGAGTGAGGAAATGACAATTTAAACGAGTGGGAGATTTTGGCTGTTGAAAGGCCAAAATCCGGAAGTTCTGTTTTGGACCAAACTAACAATTTCTCTCACTTGTTTGAAAGTGATGTTCAGTACATGTCATGGAATGGAGTGGTTTGTTTTGCCAAGAATATATGTGAAATAGAGAGAGTTAAAGAAGGGGAGAATGGAAAGGGGAAAAAAAGAGTTTCCTGTGAGTTGTATCCGTCACATCCGTTGTATATTAATGGGATATTTCACCTAAAAACGACAGTTCTATCGTTGTTTACTCACCCTCATGTCATTCCAAACTTATAAGACTTGTGATCCTTTTCAGAATAAAATTTTTTTCACATTTTTTCCAATCTCTTCTACATCTAATCCAATTATTAGAGGTTGAATGTTTTTGTCTACTACTGTTTTTAATAGTGTAATTGTTTTCACCGCTGTGTAAAATAATTCATCACATTTCAAAGTCTTTTAGGGGATTACTTGACAGACAGGCCCTATTGGTCCTCTCCGCTGATTGTTATAATACAGTCTTCTGTATTCTTGTATACTTCAGAGCTAGAGTCCATATGACAAGGCTTTAGGAGACGTATAGCTTCAGGAAGAGATCTATATTATGGGGGAAATGACTTCTAATTCTTCACACTCTGGGACATAGTTATGAAAGATTATGACTGATTGCACACTGAAAACGAATGCAGTCTCGTTTGTGCCTGAAATTTCAGGAATGTATTTGTTTTTTTATCACTTCATTTCAAAAGGTTACTGCTGACCTTTCAAGAAATCATATTTTCCCACCTTAGGTCCAAAATGTCATGCCCGTAACTGGCTTTTTGCCCCATAATAGTCAGATTAATGGTCAATACATATTTTTTTTTTCAGTGACTGAAATCACTTTTAAGCATAAGCGCACATTGTTTCAAACTCTTCATTGTTTGTAGATGACGAAATTCTGTATTTCCCACACTGTAAACTTTAATAGTGCATTAACAAAACTTGTTTTATCAAGTTCACCTAATATAGTCTTCCTGTTGAATTAAATATGTAAAGTATGTATATATTTATGAACAGATTACTTAAAAGGCAAGTGAATTTTGCAGTATATATTGTTGCATTTATTTATATTGCAATCAGTAATTAGTTTATATTAAATTTAGTCATATTACAAGCAATAAATAATGTTTATGGCTTCATATATGTCAGTTGCGTTGCTGTCTATGGAGGGTCAGAAAGCTCTCGGATTTCATCAAAAATATCTTAATTTGTGTTCTGAAGATTTGTAATGACATGAGGGTGAGTAATTAATAATAGAATTTTAATTTTTGGGTGAACTATCCCTTTAAGTTATGATAGCTTGATTGCTTTGTTAAGGAGTTTGTAGTGCATAAAAGTGTTTTTTAGACAAGACCACAGACAAATTTGATAATTTGTTTTAAAATATTAAATTCATATTTTATCTTAAAGTTTATTTTGCATTAGACACCAAACAGGCTTAAATCTAAATTTAATTCTATCAGTCATGGAGGCACACAAATGGCACTGTTTACTAAAATGACATGACGTCTAATATAGGATGAGTTTCTTTCTGATCATATAATCTTATATAAATATCTTACCGGGCCAGCTGGCTGAAAATTATTAAATTAGCATGCAGGGACCTGCCATGGTCTCGTACACGCAGCTCAGTATTTATGAAGCCATTTGTTTTACTCCACCACTTTTTTATTTGAATAGATCAATAGATGAATCCCCCTTTAAAGCATCCATAGAGGACATCTGTTCTAGTTTGTACAGTGAACGATGAATATTATATTCCATAATGAGTTCACAGGCAGCACCTGCCTTTATTTAATCTAACATAATGTTCAATTTATGAAAACTTTAAGCAGGCTGACTGAAAGATGCAGTATGTGTGTGTGTGGTGTGTGGTGTGTATTAAGACCAGCATGTTAACCCTGTCACATCTCAGTCGGCATGCCAAAGTGCTCTGAGTGGAATGACAAAAGGACAGTTTCCTGAATCAGAGAAGAGTTACTTGGGCTTTCTTTCATCTCTTTTCCATTTCTCCTGCACTTTCGGGTGATCCATTGAAAGCTGTGGTGCTGAATACATCTGAAATATGGAATTATTCAGGCCCCCGTTGAGGTTAAAGCAGATTTTATTGCTCAGAAGTTGCTCTTTCACAGATCACAAGGCATAATGAAGCTTCTAGCTATGTTTATTTTAGATATCTCAGATGTTTCTCCTAAAATTCCTGTTTGGAGACATTAGAATATACACAAATGAGACCAGTGTTGACAACACAGTGAAAGCGTAGAGGTATAAATTGAAGATTTTGATGAGACATATACTGAAATCCCTTTTGATTGAACTTCTGAGAAGAGTTTGATCCATTTTCAATATCTCTTAACTAGAGAACACATGTGAGATGAAAGGGGTGTTTGCTGATTATCTGATGTTTCTAAGCAAAAGTCTCCATTTGATCTCCATGTAATCTCATTGCTGTCTATGAGAAAGAACAATGTCATCTGTGATTTTTCCTTTTCTGTCTCCTCACATCTTCTCACCCCAGCATTGAGCATGTGCTTCCAGTAGGAGGTGTTACTGAGTCACGGTCGAGCAGAGAGGAGATCCGTTTCGTCTATATAAAAAGACTCTGTTGATGAGAGGAAATGGAAAAAAAGGAGGGAAAGAGGCTGTGAGTGAATGAGAGAACATGGCCAGAGTTTTAATGAGAGGGAAAGATTAAGAGAAAATCAAGAGATCGGATGCAGAGAAAGTGAGCCAAACAGAGGGATGTCACATAAACAGGGAGACAAAGAATGGAAGATACAGAGGGAGATCAAAAACATAAGGAGATGCCAATAGATGCCACTTCATGAATCTTTCATCTCAGTTATTGAACTATTCACAAAGAAATCATCTGTAGCAGCGTCTAGACAGAATCGCTTCATCATTTTTTTTTCTTACAAAAATCAACACAAACAATAAAAAGTGGAGAATATGTGTCAAAGGTATTTTCATCTACATGTATCACCACTTAAATTTAAGTTGTCTAATTTTGATTCAATGTAGAATGAAAACAAATTTAAAAAAAAATGTCATAAAAGGAAATTTAAGGTGATATATGTCATTTCTGTGCCAGTAGTGTCAACAAACTGAATTGAAAAAATAGTGACGTTTGCCAAACAGGTAATGCCCCAAACTCACAGCACTGATTCAAAAGAGACAAAACTTGATATGTTGGCTACCCAAACAAACAGAACAGATTCTGAGAAAGTACTTTCACAAAGCAAAGCAAAAAAAAAAAAAAAAAAACACAAATTAAACACTAAACAAAACATAAACACAAAACAAATTAAACACTAGACAAAACGCAAAATTCAAAACATAAAACAAAACTCATCAAACATAAAACAAAATCATAAAACAAAAATAAAATATCTTCAAAGAAAACTTCAAAGATGTGTTTAAAATCAAGGAGTTTAAGATCAAGGAGTCAAGTTGAAACAAGAATGGGCAGAAAAATCATTAAACATGAACAGAAAAAAAGAGACGTGTAAACTGACTCATGCTGTGTAAGAGAATAGCCCAACTAAAAACAGCAGTCAGTCACTTCAGGAGACTATAACGCACTCCAAGAGAGCAAGAACATTCGATTGAAGAAACAAATGCAATAAAGAAAAATAAAACATTATGTGTTTTTTTTTTTTTAAACACCTGTACTATCATTGGAGATGTTCTTATTTTCACTTAGAGATCAGTAATGTATTGATCTTTTCAAAGAGTGAATTATTCTTACACAACCCAGGGTTCCAGCCCCTCAACTTTACTTGAACAATGGCACTACTTGTATGAAAACAAGCTCTGAAACACTTATTTTAGACATAAACATGTCTATTTATTTAAAAAGTGCAAAAAACAAGAACATCTTGGACTGCAAAATGTATGCATTTATTCATTCAATTATTTTGAATGCACTTGATTTGATGGAAAACTGCCTACTTATGAAAAGACTGTCTGACTTGTAAAGTGACCAACTACTTTTTGTGTATGTCATTTAGTGTCAGGTGTATCTGAAATCAATGATAATTAAATATTAATCCAACATGGGGGGGAAAAAAAAAACCTTTTGCAGGTGCTTGCCAGGTTTTTAGTGCAGCATACATCAGATGGTCAATAAGTGGGTCAGTGACTATTAGGGGTCTAAAACAAACAGAGAAACAAACAACAAATTACTAAATGTTGAATCCATGAAGATAAAAACTAAAGTGCATGTATGGGAAATAGCATAGTTATGTTATTTAACCTTTATTTTGGCTTTGATAGGAAAGCCTCTGAGACTGTGGCCTCTTTTCAAGCGTGCCCTTTCTCACAAATAGTGCACATGAACGAAGGGCACAAAAGTTGCTCTAACCCTTAATGTGATAAATAGAAAAGTAATTCTCCCAGAGTTTGACTTAAAGGCTAGGAACAACCCTGATTTAGCAGGACGATATTTGTAGGACTTTATACCCTGTGTAACAGGGCAAACGAGACGAGAGACGTGCGGATCCATATGCAAGCTTTTATTAATAGACATGGTCAAAACACAGGCAGGGTCCAACAAATGGCAAACAGGTATTTTGAGGGCAAGACAGATGAGTACTCAAGTAAACAAGCGTGGTTTTCGATCAGCGAACAATATCCAGAGGGCTTGACAAGAGGGGTAATCCAGGTACACGAGCAATGGTCCAGGCAGGGGCAAACAGAGTCCAAACAATGAGACGAGAGTGGTAAATATCCAAGGCAGGCTATAAACTTCAGGGCAGGCAGAGAACAGACAAAAAACGAGATATACAGGCTAGGATAAGAACACGAATGTCTCAGGAAATAACCAGGAAAAACTAGACTAGGACTAAGACTAAGAAAACACAGAAAGGCTCCGTATCACAGCTATCACTAGAAGACCGATAAACACAGAACAATACTCGGCGATTAGAACGAGGAAGTCCAAAGCTTATGTAGGCTGTGTGATTGTGTGATGGGTCTCAGGTGTGAGCGTGTGATAAGTGAAATGGCTGCTGGGAAATGTAGTCCGGAGTGACGTGTAACAGTCTGTGTAGTGTAAGAGTCAATGTAACGGAAGAGTGACCTCTGGTGGCAAGCCGATGTAAGTCCATGGACCAGATTCATGACACCCAGACTAGTTGAAGATTTAAAAAGGAATATGAGGAATTGACATTACCATTAGCAGATGACATTCATCTTGTACTTTATACAAGAAGAATGTTATCAACCAACCGTAAATCTGATAAGGCAGTTGGAATTGTCCATCATTGATTCCAGCCTTGCAGCATCTCCCTTGAGGATTTCAGCTGCTGTTGTGTGTGGTAATCAAACAAAGGCATCATTCGAAGAGAGGCTAATCTATTGTGACTGTTTCCTGCTAATGAGGTGAAATTAACTGCCCCTTCAGTCCCACATAGGTCGTGACTCTGTCAACGCTGTGTGAATTACAGAAATTTAAACAGATCTTAGTCACATCAATGAGCGCCGAAAGGATAGTTAAAGGTAAAGTCTGTCATTTTTTAGATGTTGAAATGATTCCTTCTATTCTGAATTAATATGCTAAGATAGCTATTTGCGCAAAATTACACCCTTTAAACATGTAAACAGCATGGTACAATTAAATTATCATACTTGATTAGACTGACACAGCACCATCAGTTCAACCAGTGGTGTGGGTTTGGGGTGGGGCTATCAGTTTTTTCAACCAATGGGAAACTAGGCGGAGTGTTCAGGAAACCTGTTTGGAAAAAGTCATTATTTTTGAAGTCAGTTGACAGTGGTAGTGCAGAAATATTTGATTTGAATTAGGAGTACAGAAACATAATTATTTGGAGACATTGGACAGTCTTTTTCATTTACAAACTAAAGCAGGAGGGTTTTTTGCTACCTGATCTCATGACGAAAACGTACCTCTGGGAACTTTTTCGCAAGACGAGAAATACATACCAATAAGTGCATATCACTGCAGTTTCCAACAGAAATTAACAATAGAGGCGGTAAAACATTGAGCACTTGTAATCGTTTTCGTACACAGTTATGATTACAGCTCCATATGTTTTACTTTCAGGATGTAACACGCTTGCTCGGTAGCTCAGCTGGCATGGAATTGGACTTAGGATGTGGAATCCTTGGGTATGAATCCCATCAAAAACATGACTCATGCTGAAAGATGAGAGATCAAAAAACAAGATAAAACGGCATGCTTGTAATTGCATTTTTACGTTACATTTGCTTTTGTTCCTACTATCGGGTAAGTTTAGGTGTAGTGCAGATAGTACATTAGTTTATAACGTCACAGAGCATTAGACTTATAGTGCAACTCAATGGACATTTCAAGTCAGAACTGCAGTGACACGTACAAAACCAACGTCACATAAAACATACCATATGTACGTTCAACTGTTCCGGGAAAAAAAAAAAACAAAAAAAAAAACTAACACTCTTTTAGCGCCACTCAGTGGACATTTCACATCAAATATGTCACAAAACGTACATGACGCTACCTGTTCCCATTTTCGGCATGAGATCAGGTTGGTTTTTAAGCAGTAGAATAACAAAGTAAAGAGCAAAGTAGGCAAATTAGGTGTTGTAATTAATGCTTTCTTGTGTGTTTTATTCTTGTTGTGCCAAAAAGAAGGCAAATGTAATTTAGATGTCGAGTTGATGTGTGCTTTTCTTGTAAATACGATAATTTCTTTGTGAACTGAAGGCAGTAAATGTTTTGTTTGTTTGTGTAGTCCAACATGTTGAAGTGAAACTATGTGTTTAAGCAAACAATGTATGACAGGACGAAGAACTACTATTGATTTGCCAAGAGCAGTAGTACCTCTTTTGAAAGGTGTTTGGGCAATTTTTTGAAAGGAATGCTTATTGTAATCGTGATTCAAGCCATTTTCTGTTCTTCGCCATTTCCACAGGGTGTTGCACAGAGGATTTGACTCATGAATTCATAACCCGTAGTGTAAAAGTTCACTTTTTCTTTGTCAAAGTACATTTTAAAAGAAATCTAACTCAAAAACTGTTACACAATAATCAAGTTTCAAAGACATGAATTTTAGCTGTTCCCATAGTCAAAAGTTTTGCAGTTTTGTTTGGTGTCACGGTTTATTTGTATATTCATATACATTTATTCATCTATTTTTATATAAGTTATTGTGTATTTCTGTACAATTATTTGTGCTTATTTACAGTGTTTTTTAGCTGTGCTTCAGCAGGTTATAGGAATCATGGAGGAATACACCTGTTTGACACAGCTGAGCTGTTAGAGCATTACTTGAATTAATTCATGCAAATGGTGCATGAGAAACTGGCAATATTTCTATTTTTGTACCGATACAAGCATCATCATGACATTTAGTGTCGTACAACACCTCTCATCTGTTCAGTAAGCCACCTCTGTATCTTATTAATCTACCAGCGTGTGTTTGTGAGAGGTTTTGAGAGCATGTTTCAGAAATCGTCATGCTTTCTGATTACTTCTAATTATTTCTCTGATTTAGTGGAACTCGCTTGTTTTGCGTTGCGGTGTGTTTGTTTTCGTTACACGTACGTACATGTGTGTGCACATATACGAGTGTGTGGAGTGAATCAGGCTGTCGTTGCGAGCATTACAGAGGAACATCAATTAGATGATGCTCAGCAGGCGTGAGGTTCAGCGGTTGAATTGATTTCATCTGCATATAGATGATAGGTGATTTACACCCTCTCTAATTTATGAGACCTTGCCACACACACTTCAACACGCCCCTCAGGTAGTGTATGAGTGTTTGATGAACTGAGAATGAGTGTAGATTCCTATCTAAATCCATTTAATGCTTCCTGGCACTCAACTATGCATTAATGTATGTGTGTGATGGCCTGAAAGCTGATGGGCCATATGGGTGGCATTTCTGATTTAATAACAAGTGTTTGTCTATTGATCCCTCTGCACAAGATCCATAATGCACCACGCTTTGCTTTCAGTATGGAACTAGGATTGATTGAGATCAATTTGAAGGTGATGTAAATGCCTTATTTTGAAAACTGTTATTTTATCAATTATTCTGGAAGACAAAATGGGTTGTGAATATGGATAAAAAAATAATAAATAAAAATATAAATAAATTTAAATTAAAACATTAACAAATATGCATTTTTCATAACTATTCTTTAAATGTTTATTTATTAAATAATAAATATTTAGAATAAATATAGTTTTAAGCTGTGCAGATTTTGTGTGCATGGAGGAAAGATGGACATACACTACTGTTCAAATATTTGGGTCATTATTTATTTATTTTTTTAATGTTTTTTAAAAGTAGTCTTTAATGCTCAGCAAGGCTGCATTTATTTTATGAAAAATACAGTAAAACAGTAATGATGTTAAATATTATTACAATTTATTAATCTATTTTAATATGTTTTTAAATGTAATTTATTTCTGTGATGCAAAGCTGAATTTTCGGCATCATTACCCCAGGCTTCAGTGTCACATGATCCTTCAGAAATCATTTTTAATATGCTTAGTTTGATTTGGTGCTTTTGATTTGGTGATTTAGTGCATGATACTTTTATTTGTATTTATTCATTTTTTCGGGATTCTTTGATTAAAAAAGAACTTTTGTTATAGAAAACATATGCAACATTATAAATGTCTTTTATTGTTACTTTTGATAAATGATTGCATCGTTGAAAACGTATTTATTAAAAAAATAATTAATTAAAACAACTTGCTGACCCTAAACTTTAGTATAGTTTTAATCATATGTTTTAGACATATGTTTATCTACATGTGATGACTGAATATCATCCTAAAACACTTGGCTTTAAATAAATTTCCAGTTATTTGTTATAACTGAACATGAGTTCAATAACGAATAAGCTCCTGAAAGGTACAGAAAAAAATCTGCTAATTTAATATTGTAGACACACTCAAAATATCCAAATATCCATCTGCTTTCCAGCGTATACATATGCTTATTCACGCTGTCAGACTCTAAAATTACCACAGAAGTACTCAATGTTCAGTGGGACTGAGAAAACCTTAAAGCTTAAATTTAACTTACATTTTGGTCTTTTTCTCATAAAAAGATATTTAATGACATTTATGGTGCTTTCTTAGGAGATTAACATTGTAAATCACCATCCACTTTTGTTGTATAAAAAATAACAGTTTGAACATTTTTTAAAAATTCTCGTTTTGTGCTTCATGGACGGTAAAATGTTATACGGGTTTGGCTTGACATTTCATTTTTGGTTTATCTTTCCATTTAAGTAAAGTCACACACACTTTACTCTAACAGTGGCTGTGCAGACTACCGAAATGCCACATAAATCTCTACGGACAAAATATTGCAGATGGAGTGTTCTACTAGGTTTAGAGAAACCTTGCAGATAAATTCATTATGAAGATCAAATTATTTCCTTGCTTCATAATAAAATGTATTATAGTGTTAGTATTCCTTGAGGCCTCTCATCTCAAACGGTGTCTGACTGAATGTACAAAGCCTTGTCTTGGTATGGCATAATTACCTCTAGACAAATGGATATGTGCTGACTATGACTGAATTTAAAATTAGCCTGCTCTGACCCACCACCCCCAATCATTGCTAGTCGTTTTATATCTCTATTAATGAGATTCCAGCAACAATGCATGGTTAGAGAAAGCTAATGGACTCTCACGCTATACAGGACACCTGCAATTGTTGCCTTAAAGAAGCTGTAATGTTTTGAGAACAAAATTGGGCTCAGGAAACAAAGAGTGTTTTTTTGGCTTAGAGCATTTAAGTGTTTAAAAGATAATGAGATTCACATCTGAAAGTTTCATATCAGTTAAGACGAATTAAACTCTGTTTCTTAATTAAGGAAGTGAAGTAGGCTCTTCACCTTGATTGTTAAAGGGATCGTCACACAAAAATGAAAATTCTGTCATTAATTACTCACCCTCATGTCATTCCAAACCCCAAATGGAACACACAGGCAAAAAAAAAAAAAAGAAAAGATATTTCTGATGAAATTCGAGAGCTTTCTGACCCTGCATAGACAGCAGCGCAACTGACATGTTCAAGGCCCAGAAAGGTAGTAACGACATCATTAAAATAGTCCATGTGCCGTCAGTGGTTCAACCTTAATTTTATGAAGCTACGAAAATACTTGCGTGGTACTGTTGTGAATGCATGACGAAAACCGACAGGGAAGAGAAGAAAATGTTGAATAAAGTTGTTATTTTTGTTTTTTTTGTGCACAAAAAGTATTGTTGTAGCTTCATAAAACTAAGGTTGAACCACTGATGTCACATGGACTATTTTATTTTATTTCCTTACTAACTTTCTGGGCCTTGAATGTGTCAATTGCATTGCTGTCTATAGGTTCAGAAAGCTCTCGGATTTCATCAAAAATATCTTAATTTGTGTTCCGAAGATGAACGAATGTCTTATGGGTTTGGAATGACATAAGGGTGAGTAATTAATGACAGAATTTTAATTTTTGGGTGAACTATCCCTTTAAAGAGATAGTGCTTCCAAAAATTTAAATTCATGATTTACTCAACCTATGTCCACTTACTTTCTTTAGACCACAAAGGTGGATATTTTGTTGGATGTTCTTGCTGCTCTTTTCCATAAATAGAAGGTAAACAGTGACCAGAGTCTGTCAAGCTCAAACAAAACAAAACAAAACAAAACAAAACAAAACAAAACCACTATAAAAGTGCCTTAGCAGTAGTCAGTGTGATTGTGCGCTATATTCCAAGTCTTCTCATTCCAAATTATTGTGTTAGCTCTTGGCAAGATTTTAAATATGCTTAATTGCCTACAACAACCTACAACAATTTCTTTCTTTCTTTCTTTCTTTCTTTCTTTCTTTGGGGTGGCAGTGCAAAGATAATGAGGCTGATTTCACAGACTGTGCTGTACGTCCTGTGGTCACTGTTTGCTAATGTGCTGATCAGCAGGACCTCTCAGCAGCAGAGGGAACATCTGAGCAGCAGTGACTACTCTAATTTGCTTTGAATCTGTGTTCAAATTGGACCAGCTTCACATGCAAAGTAGGATTGTGTTAACAAGATGAGTTTTTTACTAGAACAGTACACTAAATGTAGAACTCATTGGTGTCTAAGTAATCACCAAGTGTCATGTAAGCAGACTTTTGACTATTGGCATGAAGTCTGGTCCACAAATGATTTGTGTCTATATAGTTACTTAGACTATAAGGACCATCCAGAGAGTCATAGTTTGACTGGTTGTAATAAATCCATAATTATTATACACAGAGGAGGTGTATTTCTATTAACTGGTTTTATAGATATCTACCTCAATTACTTTTTTATCTGACAGTAGTGCTCAGCAACAAAACTCACCTTTATATTAAAGACAAATTAAGAAGCTTTCCATTGATTCTTTCCTCTCTTTTTTCTTCCTAACCCATCCATTTCTTTCCTTTTCTCTCTCTGCATGAGAAAATGGATCAATAGTTGCTTGTCATGGAGGGTAGCAGCAGATATCTACATTTAACTTCTATAAAAGATGATAAAGAATCCTAAAAATGAAATATTGTAAACATTTTATTATTGTACTTGAATTATATATATATATATATATATATATATATATATAAATATATATATATATATATATATATATATATATATATATATATATATATATATATATTTCCATGAGTACAAATCTTAATGTTTAAGCATATAATGATATTCTAGGGAATTGTGTGCTTCTAATTTTAAAGCAACAGTTTGGACAGGACCCTTTTCTATTCTAACATGACAAAAAGAAATGATTGATTTAGTCAGTGTGGAATAACTTGTCTGGTCTGCATGAAGCCAAGTCCTAATCCAAGCTGAACACCTCTGGTGTGACTTTAAATGCAGATCTTGAGCCAAAAACTCTTTACCAAACACCAATGACGTGTACACACACTATATGGACACACGTATTGGGACACCCTCTTCTTTAGAACAGAAAAAAGCACTTCCAAAACTGTGGCAACAAAGATGGAAACACAATTCATGTATTTAAAAATTGTATTTCCGTCTCTGTTGCAACAGTTTTGGAAATGTCTAAAATGACTGTACCCATATGTACAAGTCATTGGTGTTTGGTGATGAGTTTTTGGCTCAAGATCTGCATTTAAAGTCACACCAGAGGTGTTCAGCTTGGATTAGGACTTGGCTTTCTGCAGACCAGTCAAGTTCTTCCACACTGACTAAATCAATCATTTCTTTTTGAACCTTGCCTTATACACAGAGGCATTGTCATGTTAGAATAGAAAAGGGTCCTGTCCAAACTGTTGCTATAAAATTAGAAGCACACAATTCCATAGAATATCATTATATGCTTAAACATTAAGATTTGTACTCATGGAAATTACTAAAGTAGTCAAACCTGCTCATTAGAAAGGGGTGACCCAATACTTTTGGCAATATAGTGTATTTCAGATAATCCTACCCATAAACAGAACACGAAGACAAAAAGAACTGTGCTTGGCCAGTTTTTATATCTGTCAATGCATCTTTTCCTGTCTGAATGGGTGGCTATTGTCCAGAGTGAGCTGCATTGAGGACCAGATGTTTTTGCCTCAAGTCAAAAGTCTGACTAGGCGAGACTAATGAGAGTCTGTTGGGCGGCGTGTGTCATGTGATGAGACAGGTCTTTGATAGCTATGACTACAGCATCTCCACCCTGATCTCTACACATAAACAGTGTCTTTGATCAGCTCAGGCTCACACACGCTCACACAGAAAGACAGAACGAGGATAATAACACTCTCTGTGCTCTACAGCAACAGATGTGTAGATACAATTTTTAGTTTCAGTAGTATTCTTATGGCTGGTGATGCTTCTGGGATTTGAGCTCATAAGGTTTTAAACTCATAAGGATTGAAGGCAGGCACGCTAGCCAGATGCCGTGTGCTGTGGTACATTTTTAAAGGAGCCGTTCTTGTGGTAACAGACAGCACATGGTAATCAACTACACTCCACTGCGCTCAATTACAATCAGACATCTCAGAGACAAGAGATGAGACAAACAAGAGATTGCTTGGCAGTGCAACAATAAACAAACGTGCTAATTTAACATTGCTGGATTTGATTCAGCCTTTTAAATTAAATTGAATTAAACTGTACTGAATGACCTCAGTGAACTGAACAGAGCTCAACTGTGCTGAACAGAGCTTAACTTAAATGTGTTGGGCTGTGCTGAACTGAACTGAAATAAGCTGTAGTGAAATGGATAAACTATGAGTTGAATTGAGATGTCCTGCTGTAGTGAACTGGACTGAACTATACTGAGCTGTACTTTATTGAATTGAACTAAAGAAAGCCCAACCGAACTGAGTTGCACTAAGCTGAACTAAACTGAATTGAATTGGGATGTGTTGTACTGAAGTGAACTATACTGAACTGAGTTTACCTGAGATGTGCTGTACTGAACTGTGCTGAACTGAATTGAACTAAATTAAACTGAGCTGTACTGAACTGATTTGAACTAAGATGTGCTGTAGTGAGCTGAAGTGTGCTAAGTTGAATTGAATTAAGCTAAACTGAGTTGAATTGAGATGTTGTGCTGTAGTGAACTGAACTGTACTAAACTAATCTGAGCTCTGCTGAACTGAGTTTACCTGAGATTTGCTGTGCTGAACTTAATTGAACTAAACTAAACTGAGCTTAACTGAACTGATTTGAACTGAGATGTGCTTTACTGAGCTGAACTGTGCTAAGTTGAATTGAACTAAGCTAAGCTGAATAGAACTGAGATGTTGTGGTGTAATGAACTGAACTGTACTAAACTAAACTGAGCTCTACTGAACTGATTTTACCTGAGATGTGCTTTACTGAGCTGAACTGTGCTAAGTTGAATTGAACTAAGCTAAGCTGAATAGAACTGAGATGTTGTGCTGTAATGAACTGAACTGAACTAAACTAAACTGAGCTGGACTGAACTATACTGAGCTGTACGGTATTGAATTGAATTAAAGAAAACTAAACTGAACTGAACTGAATTGAACTGAACTGAGATGAACTGAAAAACTGAAATAACTGAACTGGGTTAAACTGAGATGTGTTGTACTAAACTGAATTGTGCTGTAGTGAATTGAACTATACTGAACTAAATTAAACTGAATTGAACTAAACTAAACTGAGCTGTATTGAACTAAATTGAGCTGTACCAAAATGAGTTGAATTAAGATGCTGGGCTGTAGTGAACTGAACTATGCTGAACTGAGTTTACCTGAGATGTGTGGTACTGAACTGAATTGAACTAAACTAAACTAACCTAAACTAAGTTGTACTGAACTGAGTCGAACTGAGATGTGCTGTAGTGAACCGAACTGAGCTGAACTGTACTCAACTGAACTGAGCTGTACTGAACTGGATTGAACTAAACTAAACTAAACTAAACTAAACTAAACTAAACTAAACTAAGTTGTACAGAACTGAGTTGAGCTGAGATGTTGTGCTGTAGTGAACTGAACTGAACTCATCTAAACTGAGCTGTACTGAACTAAATTGTGCTGAACTGAATTGATCTAAACTAAACTAAGCTTTACTGAATTGAGTTGAGCTGAGGTGTGCTGTACTGAACCAAACTGTGCTGAACTGAGCTGAAATGAACTAAACTATACTGAGCTGTACTGAACTAAACTGAGCTGTACTGAACTAAACTGAGCTGTACTGAACTGGATTGAACTAAAATTTTGTGTTGTAGTGAACTGAACTGTACTCAACTAAACTGAGTGTACTGACCTGAGTTGAACTAAACTAAACTGAATTGAATTGAATTGAATTAAACTAAGCTGTACTGACCTGAACTGAACTAAAAATGCTAAGCTGTACTGAACTAAATCAGTAGAACTTACATGTTGTGTGGAATTAACCTGAACAGAACTGCACTAAACTAAACTGAGCTGTACTGAATTGAGAGAAGTGATGCAAAAATAGTGTACTTTAAGAACCAATGAAAGAAAAAAAAAAAAAACATGGCAAGCACTAAATGAAAAACAAGTATAAAGTCTCCTCACACAACTTATCTGGCAACTTTTGAGTTTAGTATTGAACAGAAACACTTATTAAAATGCTGTTTAGAGTGTTATTTAATTTCCTCTTTAATTATTAAAGCATAGTAAAATATTTACTGCCAATATGAACAACTCTAACTATTGTGTCCGTTGTAAGAGCTTTAAACAAGCCTCGTCATTTATGACAAATTTGACAGTTAGAAGTACATTCCTGCTCTTTAATCTTCAGGGTTATTACACTGCACACAAGATCTTAATTTCTCCACAAAGACATCACTCATCTTTTATAAACTTGTCATTGTGTGATATCTGTAAAATGAGCTGAGAAACAGAGAGACTGTCTCTGTGTGTGTGTGTGTGTGTGTGTGTGTGTGTGTGTGTGTGCGTGTGTGTGTGTGTGTGTGTGTGTCTGTGTATGTGTGTTGTGTAAATGATGGAGGCTGCAGCTCCTTCTGCAGCACTGAGGATGATGGACATTTTCTATTAGCCGCTCTAACGCCACTCCCAGTGTGAGAGATGAGTGTGTGTGATCATGTGTGTTTGTGTGTGTTAGACGCAACTCAGATAGACTACTTCTACATTCCGCCAGAATCTTGGAGTACACTACATGATTGACATGTCTCAGATAAGACACTTTATCACAGGAGAGTATGATACTGTAGAGCCAATGATCTGGCTTTGTGGTTGTTTTTTTGTTTTTTACATACAATGGGCCTGCATGGATTAACGTCTCAGGTTACATATGTAACCATGGTTCCCTGAGTAGGGAACGAGACACTGCGCCCTCTAGGGGTCGCTATGGGGAACGCCGTCAGCGTGACCCGTGTCTGAAGCATACATACAAAAACACCACATGTTGGCCGGCGACAGCCTATGACGTCACTACTGGTGCGACCACAGTATAAAGGGGCACCGGGAAAATACGTCATCCACTTCTTCGTCTGAAGCTTGCGTCCGAAACATGGCACAAAGCCTAGAGGACGCAGTGTCTCATTCCCTACTCAGGGAACCATGGTTACATATGTAACCTGAGACGTTCCCTTTCAAGGGAACTTCGAACTGCGTCCTCTAGGGGTCGCTATGGGGAATGGAATACCCACGCCGCCATGCTGAGGGGAGTGTAAAGCCAGGCACAAAAGGCGAGCACTAAGTACCAACTCTACCCGGCTAAGGGAGTTGCCCCTGGGACGGGTGGACGGCTGTCAGTGACATTATCCCCTTCGGCCAAAAACCTGAGCTGCATACCCCAGAACCTACCTGTTAGGGGCCGGGCCTCCTGGACCCAGGGTAGAGCTCAAAGGCTTGGAATCATAAGCAGAGATTCCTTTAAAGGGATACGACCAAGCGCCTAGGATAGTAACTAGGTCTTGGCCTGTCACCCAGGGGCTACTGCTTGCTCTGCATGAGCTCGCTGAAGGAACTGTCTCAACAGATCCTTGGTAGCAACACCCTGTTCAAGTCAGTATCACTAAGGATACATACATAGAGTGGGGCCCAAGGTGAAACCGGGGCCTGACCGACTCAAAGAAAGGGCACGAAGCCACAGCGCGTAACCCATACCGTACAGGATTTTAGAAAGACCGGAAAACACTTGGTGTGCGATCATACCACAACGTGGCTTTCAGAAAGTACACAGAGACTAGCGTGCGTACTTGCCATAACATAGATTGTAAACACTGTTCTAGGGTTCTGGAGAACATAGGGTCACAGAGCTCTGGGGGAGCGAAGAACCCAACTCTCAGAATGAGAGGGAACTCAGACGCTCAGAAGGGAGCGGCATGCTCATAAGTAACCCTCTATGATGAGGGGAGCAATGCTAGCTCTACCAACAAGGAGAGCAACCCCACAGGGAGGCAAGAGAGGCCTAACAACCTGAGGCTGCTGATGACAGAGCTCTGGGGGAGCGGAGAACCCAACTCTCAGCATGAGAGGGAACTCAGATGCTCAGAAGGGAGCGGCATGCTCATAGGTGACCCTCTATGGTGAGGGGAGCAATGCTAGCTCGACCAATAAACATAGCTCTGGAGAGCGGAGAACCTAACTCTCAGCATGAGAGGGAACTCAGATGCTCAGAAGGGAGCGGCATGCTCATAGTTGACCCTCAATAGTGAGGAGAGCAACGCCAGCTCGACCAACAAGGAGAGCATATGGTCACAGAGCACTGGAGAGCGGAGAACCTAACTCTCAGCATGAGAGGGAACTCAGACACTCAGAAGGGAGCGGCATGCTCATAGGTGACCCTCTATGGTGAGGGGAGTAATGCTAGCTCGACCAACAAACATAGCTCTGGAGAGCGGAGAACCTAACTCTCAGCATGAGAGAGAACTCAGATGCTCAGAAGGGAGCGGCATGCTCATAGGTGACCCTCAATAGTGAGGGGAGCAATGCCAGCTCGACCAACAAGGAGAGCATATGGTCACAGAGCACTGGAGAGCGGAGAACTTAACGCTCAGCACGAGAGGGAACTCAGATGCTCAGAAGGGAGCGGCATGCTCATAGGTGACCCTCTATGGTGAGCGGAGCAATGCTAGCTCGACCAACAAACATAGCTCTGGAGAGTGGAGAACCTAACTCTCAGCATGAGAGGGAACTCAGACGCTCAGAAGGGAGCAGCATGCTCATAGGTGACCCTCTATGGTGAGGAGAGCAATGCTAGCTCAACCAACAAACATGGCTCTGGAGAGAGGAGAACCTAACTCTCAGCATGAGAGGGAACTCAGACGCTCAGAAGGGAGCGGCATGCTCATAGGTGACCCTCTATGGAGAGGGGAGCAATGCTAGCTCTACCAACAAGGATAGCAACCTAACAGGGAGGCATAGAGAGGCCAAACAACCTGAGGCTGCTAAATGACAGCTCTGGAGAGCGGAGAACTCATCTCTCAGAATGAGAGGGAACTCAGATGCTCAGAAGGGAGCGGAATGCTCAAAGGTGACCCTCTATGGTGAGGGGAGCAATGCTAGCTCGACCAACAAGGAGAACAACCTAACAGGGAGGCAAAGAGGCCTAACAACCTGAGGTCACTGAATCACAGAGCTCCGGGAAGCGGAGAACCTAGCTCTCAGAATGAGAGGGAACTCAGATGCTCAGAAGGGGGCGGCATGCTCATAGGTGACCATCATAGTGAGGGGAGCAATGCTAACTCAACCAACAAGGAGAGCAACCTAAGAGCGAGGCATAAAAAGGCCTAGCAACCTAAGGTTGCCAAAAGACAGAGCTCTGGGGAGCGGAGAACTCAACGCTCAGAATGAGAGGGAACTCAGACGCTCAGGAGGGAGCGGCATGCTCATAGGTAACCCTCTGTGGTGAGGGGAGCAATGCTGGCTTGACCAACAAGGAAAGCAACCTAACAGGGAGATAAAGAGAGGCCTAACAACCCGAGGATGCTGAATCACAAAGCTCTGGGTAGCAGAAACAGGCTGAGGTTGCTACTGAATAGAGGACCTAGTAGAGGGGGTGTACTCAAGGGCTCAGGGAGACCGTTACTTAAAACCCCCAGGAAGGGGAGCAGTCCCTGAGCTAGCACATAGATATCCTCAGAACGCTATGCATCTCAGGAGAAATGGGATCCAGCTCGAGGGGGATCAGACATTCCGGTAGAGATGAGTCAAACAACTCAATGTAGCTGCGTAGCGAGCAGCGGCACCCCCAGGCCTCGTTTCTAGAGACAGTGGGGCCCAGATACGCAAAGAAAATGCTGCTCCTCAGAGCCAAAGCACTGAGGACCCACACAAGAACTTATCACTCATGCCTCAGGAAGAGTGTACTCAAGCCCACTCAAATAGAGGGGTGATATACTGGTTCACCATAAGGGCAGTGTGATACAATCCTGAAGTTGCAGTGCTGACTTGGGGACCTGATGACCAGGGAGGCTCCCACAGAAACCTACGACTTGGCCACATGATCCAGAGGTATGAAGCCGAGAACAGGGCTATCACCCTAGCCTGGGTCTAGTATCTATGAGTGCAGTCCTAACTGTTGATAGCAAGAGGTGGCCGTCCGAGTGCCCTAGTCCTAAAGGTGAAAAACACACAACGACAGGCCCCAGACATACTGCAGAGAATGGCTAGTAGTAGGTTTTAAAACCATCGAACCGATAGAAATTGGATCGTACTCACCCATCCATGGTTCCTGCGCATAAAAACAGTCCCGGAGGCGAAGTCCGAAGAGACCTTGGGTCTGGACCATCAGTAAGGTAGTTTCTATGAAACATAGAACCGTCTCGACGGAGGTACCGAAAAGCTCGGAAGGCGAAACTGGAGCATCGAGAAGAAAGCCCTTCTCTTTCTACCCAATATCTGCCAGGTTCTCCCACAGATGTCTCTCCGTTACCACCATGGCCGCCATAGACCTGCCCATAGCAAAGGCGGCCTGCTTAGTGGCACGGAGAGCCAAATCTGTGGTGCGGCGTAGTTCAGCCACCTCGTCGGGTGACAAGCCCTGACCCTTATCCAGGTCTTTCAGCAGATCAGCCTGGTACGCCTGAAGCACCGCCATAGTGTGCAACGAAGCGACAGCCTGACCTGCTGCTGCGTATGCCTTGCCATTTAAGCGAGATGTATCCTGAAGGGGCTTAGATGGCAAGGAAGGAGCCTTAAGAGAGGATGTCTCGCCCTTAGAGAGATAGCTAGCTAGCGTCTCTTCTATAGGGGGCATCCGTTCATAGCCATTTTCACGCAACCCCTCAATATTAGCATAACTAGTATGCTGGAATCTATGAATACGAGAGGAAAACGGCTTTTTCCACTCCCTCTCAACCTCCGTATGGAGATCAGGAAGGAATGGAAGGCTCACTCAAGCTGGGGGGCTATAGTCAGAGAGATAACGCTCATCGAGACGCCCCCGTGGCGCCACCATTTTGGCCCGCTTCCACGGCAAGTCAAGCCTCGCCGTGGCGTGTTCCATAACCTCCAACAGCTCATGATACGCAGGGCAGGAGGATTGAGAGGGCTCAGTCTCAACTTCTTCGCCCTCAGACATCTCCTGCTCTTCCTGGGCAGAGCCCAGCAGAGCACTAGCCGCTGGATCAGATGATGTCAACGAGATCGTGTCATCATCATCTAGCGGCTCGCCCTCGTTCGGGACCGACGAGCGCGAGAGGGAAAGCCCCCTATCTAACTCATCGGCGAGATCCAGCCTGGGAGCCCCACGAGCTCATTCTCCTCCGTGCCTCGGCAACGGCCGGTCCTGAACCGCGGGAGGCAGACGGCTGTCCCTCCTTTCCCGAAAAGAGAGACAGACGAGAGCGGAGCTTTTTCATCGAAAAACTCTCACAGTGCACGCAGATTGCCCCCTCGAGGACATTGCGTTCGTGCTCCTCACCCAAACAAAAGACGCAAAGTTCGTGTGTGTCATCAGGTGTCAAATAACGGTGACACGGATCCACAGATCTCTTAAACGCCTTGCTAGTGCTCGCCATGATAACAGAAGAAAATCGTTCTTACCGTGTAGAATGCACGCTTCAAACAAAACAGTCACTTGAAGATGAAGAAGAGGATGACGTATTTTCCCGGCGCCCCTTTATACTGCGGTCGCGCCGGTAGTGACGTCATAGGCTGTCGCCGGCCAACATGTGGTGTTTTTGTATGTATGCTTCAGACACGGGTCACGCTGATGGCGTTCCCCATAGCGACCCCTAGAGGACGCAGTTCGAAGTTCCCTTGAAAGGGAATCACAAGATAACTTCTCATGAAAAAATTTCATCTAATTCACAACACTTGCATAAGCAAAATATGCTTACATATGCTTAACCTGTTCTAATGCTATTGAATGTGAAGTATTCTAAATGAGAGGCCGAATGCTTGAGGTTAGTAATTTGCATAAGCACGCCCAAACCATCTCCATATAAGGCTTTCCACAAAACTTTTGCTTTACAGCCTTTCGTCACTTTTATATAGAATTTAAGATTAAGTATCTATATATTCAACTTCATTTTAACACGTTTGTAGTTTAACACGTATAAGGCCACCCTTGTGATTTTTTTATGTATGTGTGGTTTCAGTGGTATGCATATGTATGTATATGTGTATATGTAAATTAGTGTGTTAAAGTGGGTTATAAAAGGTTCATATTTTGGTTTTGGGAGTCCCCAACAACAGGTTGATATGCATTCAATGTCAAAAACACGTTCATTGTCTTATAATATGCATTTATTTATACCTTATTTGCTCAACAACTCCCAAACGATTCGCTCAACGATTCATTTTTCCAAACCCCTCCTTTGCTGCTTTGTGTACAGCTGTTACCGGGGAAATGGCTATTTTTACCGCTCCAAAAGGTACCTAGTGGCAAAGGATGAATTTGCATTTTCATTCAGACCAACGCGAAAATCAAGTTTTCCCAGGTCTGCGTGCGCAACAAATGGGCGGCAATATGCTGTTTCACGTTGACGTCAACATGAAACATCTTGGGATTTGTTTTAAAATGACTCGTTTCAATGATTCAGAGTCGACTCTTTCTTTTGAGAGACTCTTAAAGTAATAGCAGCCAAATAACCTAATAACCCAGCTGCTGTGATGTCTGTTCATCAAAGAACAAAAGAAAAAAAGAGGAAATCAATAACTTTTGTACCTTTAAGGATTGGTCTATATTTAATTTAGAATTTAGTGTTTGATGACTTTATTCAATTTCTGTGTATTTCCTACTTGCTGAAGGGGACAGGAAAATATGAAATTTATTATAGGTTTATGTAAAGATTGTTTCAAGTTCACTTAAATTACTTGTTATTTTAATAAATATTAGGGTCTAATAAAGTTTAATAACTGTTAAAATTGATAGCGCTCAATTGTACTGTAATGTTGAATGGTTATAGCCAATGGTTAAATATTATGAAAAAAAACCAAAAAAAAACGGAGACATCATAGTATTGGTGTCAGTAGTACTAACCTTTAGTCATAAAAAAGATGCCAATAAACAAATAAGAAAAATATACTGTTTTTAAGTTGTTTCTACATTAATTTGAAAATTGAATGTGAAATTATTGCAATATAGAATTATACTTAAAAACTTTAATGTTAGGTGGGATTATTGGTGATTAATTTAAGCTACAGTTGAGTACTGAGTAATATCAGTAATATCAACAACATGTACTTACTATAGGGTTAAGTTTAGGATTAGGGTTTGGTTTATGGTTTTCGCATGTTATTAAACAATTTATTTCTATTGCTAGAGTAATTACATGTAACGTGTAACAAGGACACTTAAGGAAAATGTTACCCAATATTGTAAGACGTTGCATTCCTTAGCAGTCGTTGAGCAGGTTTCTAAATGAGCATGTCTGCTCACTGGTTTCAGCTCAGTCCCTCTCTCCTAATTAGAGGCTTATTATCTAAACAGCTGTCTTCCTGATGCCCACTCCAAATATGGGGGCACGAATAAACACACACACACACACACACACACACACACACACACACACACACACACACACACACAGAGAGAGTCATTACTGAGACATTAAATTATAATAAAGTGCTACATCTGCCTGCTGGGCTGAAAGGTGCAGTGCTGCTGCATGTAGCAAATAATGATTTTATGATTTAATGCAGCGTGAGAGTAAAACATGTTAACTCGCCAGATGTTGCTCACTTGTTTGTGTTTGTGAGAGTGGTCACACATGTGTTATCTAGGTTTTTCTGGCTGCCCGCCACTACCAAATATATAACTAGGTCTGCATAAGCTATTTTATAGTAGGCAATTAAAGGGCTGGTATTTTGGGAAAATAAAAACAAAATCATACTTGAGGTCATTCAGAACCATAAACACATTTACATATTAAGTTCTTGTTTACATGGCAATACTGTTCCATATGTAATAATTTGGTGTTGGTGTTGATGTTGTTACTTATTTTTTCGGTCAACTGGTCATAACCAATGTCATTTAAATATAGAAGTCTTAAAGGTACAGTATCAAAAACGGCCTGTTCAGTGTTAACACAATGGCCTAACCAGTTGTGATGGAATAAATGAATAAATAGATATTTGTTAACTATAGAAAGGAATCCAAGGCACTTCTTTTTGTCCAACAAAAGTTCACAACAGAAACATTAAAAATGACTAAAACACTAGTTGCTTATTAGCATTCCTATTATAAATAATATTGGCTGTTTATTAGTACTTATAAAGTACATATTCTGCATGACCATATTGTACATCCCTAATCCTACCCAATACCTAAACTTAACAACTACCTTACTAACTATTAATAAGCAGCAAATTAAGAGTTTATTGAGGCAAAAGTCATAGTTAATGGTAAACATTAAATAAAACATAATTAAACTGTTCTACATTATATTTTACTATATGTAAATATTTATGCATATTATGTGTATACTATAAATTCATATTTAATCATTTGAAATATATTTCACCTTTAATATTTTACTTGCCATGAGGCAGGTGACACAGATGTCTGTGTTTATTGTATATACAATTGCTCTCAAAAACGTTAAAGATGTTCCTTCTGGCTCTAAGGTCCTGGAAGGCAGCAGCTGTGGGACGTTATGAG
Organism: Spinibarbus caldwelli; assembly: GCA_039654775.1. NCBI lineage: Eukaryota > Metazoa > Chordata > Actinopteri > Cypriniformes > Cyprinidae > Spinibarbus > Spinibarbus caldwelli. The sequence continues at coordinate 17,574,566 of CM077229.1, read as the reverse complement.
AATTCAATACAGTCCGTTCCCTCTCTCTGTCTGGGGGTTTCTGATGGTACCTGTTCTTCATCATGTGCTCTATTCTCACTCAAGGGCAGTGGCACCCTGAACACTTCACTTACTCACTTTGTGTGGGTTTGTTATGAAATGTATTGAAACTTGGCAAACCAAGTTTAGCTGCTGACTGTGAAGTTCTCGTCTACACTAGAAGAAATATCAGACCTCCCTTGACCTTTACTTACAGAAAAGGTTCTTATAGTTTGTTTTAAATTTCCTACACAGTATTTTACATATTATTTGTAATGAAATAAATGAACAATTAAAACATTATATATGTTAAATCAGAGAATACAGGCAAAAATGTTGATTAAAATTGATAGTTTACTAGATTCAACTTTTATTTTTAAATCATTATTTTTTGTAATGGTTATTTTGGTTTCTCCCAACAGTCTTAAAAATAAAGGTGCTTTACGATGACATAGAAGAACCAAAAAAGGGCAAAAGGTTCACAAAAGGTTCTTTGTGGCGAAAGAAGGTTCTTCAGATTATAAAAAGGTAAGAAGGAGATGGTTCTTTAAAGAACCTTTGACTGAATGGTTCTTTGTGGAACCAAAACTGGTTCTTCTATGGCATCTCTGTGAAGAACCTTTTAAGCACCTTTATTTTTAAGAGTGAACTTCACTGACTAATTATATCTACATCTGTAACTCATTTTGTACCTGACACACTCTGAGGAACGCTGAAAGCCAAAATGCATGAAAAATGGATATAAAATTTGAGATTTGGTAATCTCTGCTGCACGTCTCCAGTCTACCCATAGAGGGCAATGAATCTCTTCCCATCCTCCATCTCGTATACAGGGAGAGTGAGCTTTGTGATAGGTTCCCACTGTTAGGCACGTTTCTTCTGCAGCGTCCCAGTGCTCAACCTCTCTTTCTCTCTCTGTCTGTCTCTCTCTCTCTCGGTCACTGCAGAGCGACACTCTCCGTTACGGCAGCGTGCAGAGAGACAGCCTGTAGCACTGAACCCATCTAACACTGCTAGGAAACCTGCACACTGTGGCCGTAGACCTGTGGAGACCTGGACTGCACACACACACACACACGCATGCAATCACAGACACGCTCAAATCATCGCCTGCAACATCTGGCTGAGCCGTGCAAGAGAAGTGCTGTTCCATTGGGCTCTGTGAGTCGACTTACGAATCGTGTGTGTGTGTGTGTGCTAGGGATTTGAGCGAGGCTTTGGGGTCTGCAGTCTTGATTTATTTCTCTCCAAGGAGCTGAGTGTTGTGAGACTCATTAATCTGTGTGTAATTTGCTGTCCTGTGTCATTCAGACAACTGTGTGCCGATGATGTCTGTGTGATTTGCAGAGGTTTTCTTTAACTGATTGTGTGTGTGTAAATTGCATGATTGTCATGTCTGGTTAACCAGCATGTCTGAAGTAGGTTATTCTTGACGCATCGGGCTTGTTCTACATGGAGTTTTAAAATCCACCGGTGTGTATGTGAGCCCATACATGAATTAATGGGTGATGTGTGTGTTTGGTTGGGTGCATGTTTGAAGCATTGAAAAAAACGGTTTCTGAAACCCACATAAGCATAGTTGCTTAGTATGACGTCTTTTTAAGCACTGTCCTTATATGCTTTTTGACGACATATGACTTTGCGCTGGTGATGCCTTGCGTTTCAGCCAGACTGTGTGTGTGTTTAAATTATGGTTTAAGGAGTAGTTCACTTAAAAATGAACATTTGATGTTTATAAGGAGAAATTTTGAGATATGTTCATGCCGCCCTTTTCTATACAATGGAAGTGGATGGGTACTGGAGATTTTGTGCTCCAAAAAGGTTAAAATAAGCACTATAAAAGCGTCATAAAAGTAGTATGTATAACTTATATGTCTTATAAAAGCCATATGATAGCTTTGTGTAAGGAAGAGACTGAAATTTAATCTATTATTACCTGAAAATCTTGTTTGATAGCCATGGTTACCTTTCAAGTGGATGGGGACTGAGATTGTCAATGAAAGTGGATGGGGACTGGAGATATCAAGCATCAAAAAGACAAAACTCTGTAATCATAAAAATATGATCACTTTGTGTGAGAAACAGGCCATAATTGTCTAAAAAAAGTCATTATTCTCTGAACTGTATGCTCCATCGCTGATCTTAAATCTTAGGATGAAAGTTTTACTCTTAAAGTTAATCATTGTTATTAATTAATTAATTAATTTTTTTAATTTGGAAAAATGTGGTGTGTTCTCACTAGTTTTGTAACTGAATGCGATGCACCAATTTCAAGTTGTCACTGTCAAATCTTACTTTTTTTGGAAGAACTGGCCTTTTAAGTATTTAAGCTGTACTGTGTCATTTTTCTTGTTGCTTTTTTAAAAACTGTTTGTCGGAGAGGTTTAGAAATTTGAAATTTTCACTCGTCTTGTAACTACAGTACTTGTAACATGCCAAGTTTAAATATATGCTAGCTCAAATGTTAATTTTTGGGTGAACTAGCTGTTTAATGATGTAAGCTTTAATGTGAAATTTACTAATTCTTTTTTTTTTTTTTAAATGCTTGTTGGAAAGAATAAGAATTTTTTAAAATTTAATTTGGAGAAATGCTGGATGTTCTCATTAGTCTTGTAACCATTTGCAATGCACCTTTCAAAATGTTTTTTTTTTTTTTTTTGTGAGCTGGCCCTTTAAGGATTTAAGCTTTACTATGAAACCTACTTAATACACTTAATAATACTTTTTTTTTTTTTTTTTTTGAATGATTTTCAAATTTTGACAAATGGAATTGATGTGTGTTGGGGGATATTATCCTTTATTTTCCTTATCTCTATATATTTCACTTGCTTTTTTCCATATACACTCATCTGTCTCTCTCTCTCTTTCTGTTTTTCGCTTCACACCCTCTCTCATTCTCATTCTCAATCCATCTGTCTGCTGATGAAGCACATTTTCTGAAGAGAACCCCCTCCCCATTTAATCACGGGATGTAATAATGATAACGACGTGTGTGTGTGTGTGTGTGTATTTATCACTGGGACGCCCCATGGGGATCCCTGCACTCTTATGTGTTCAGAAGTCATTTCTATGTACCTGGAAAAATATGATGTTGTGTGTGTGTGTAAGAGCGGCATTGTGTGCTTATATCGATGGGAAACAAGCTAAACAGGAAGGAAGGACCCTCTTAGGAGCTTGAAAAAGCTTTTTGACCACAGAACAAAGTGGAAACTATCACAGACATATTCTCGCAGCTCTTCAGGCGATCACTTTGAGGTCAGGTTTTTGTATCGAGTGACTAAACATGGTTTGCTGCAGTATTGTCAGGCCTTTTCCTCAGAAAATAGAATGGCTACACACACATTCACGTAACGGATTCCTTTATTACCACTGAAAAACTGCACACAAAGGCGTTTCTTCACAGAGTTTATTGTGAATGTGAAGTAAACGCCAAGGAGCCCGTTATCAGATGAGATTGTATCGCGGTGGAGGGTCATCTAACCATCTACGTGTGTGTTACAGGAGGTGTTGTGGATAAAGATCTCAGGCAGTATCTCAACCTGCGTTTCCAGAAGGGCTCTTTGGATCATGAGCTGCAACAAATAATTCGGGACAACCTCTATCTTCGTACAGTACCCTGTGAGTAACTCTTCACCTTGATTTCCTTAACCTTCGACACTGCTGCCCTCACTGGCTTGGTCATTTAGGCCTGGCCACTGACTTTTTATTGATTAAGTCCTGACTTATGTTGTCTGATCACTGCAACAGGGAAGTCACACTTGATTTTACATATATGAAATTGTTTTGAACCCTGCAACGATGCTAGGGTGATTGGCAAAGCATTGATATAGGGTTGGTTGCACGGTTGTTTGCTTTCTAGCAGTATTAAGGTAGTGACATTTCTGCAAATTTTGCAATACAAAAAAGGTTAATCGTCAATAGCATATCAATGTATGAAGCACTGCTCACTTTCAAATCAAACAGCTTCTATTGGTCAACGCTGCAAATTTTGGAGAGGTCAACTTGAAGCAGTTGTGAAATCTGTCTGGGAAATAATTCAACTTTATGCAAAATTCCTGATTGTGTGGATTCCTATTGAAATGATTGGATTTTGCATGTGAAAATTCACATTCAGTGGTTTTCCATTTAAAGGACCATTTTGCCCCTTGGAGTTGTTTTCTAGAGGTATTTTTACCATTGTGTGGGCATATTTTTTGTCTTAAGCATATACCGTAAAACATTTTCTGTGTATTATGATTCATATTGAGTACTTTGATGCAATCAGTTAATTAACATAAAAGCTCAATGTGAAATTATTTATTTTATGTATTTAAATGTATTATTTACAAAAAAATCAACAGTAATTTATTACTGTAAATAATTAGGCTATATACAGTATATCAGATAGTACAAATAAATAGTAAAGGGCCATTTTTTTGCCTGGACATTTTGCATTCATAAACCATTTTTGACACTTTTATTGTCAAAATTTAATTATTTTAATTAAATTTTTAATTTCTGTTTAATGTCTGATCCTTGAAAGTGATTTCTGTAGTTGCTTGCTTACTGGCCCAAAGCAAAAGAACCCACCTTGATATCAACATTCTTCATAATATGAGAAGTTTAAGTCAAATATTTTCACAAATTTGAAGGTCAGAATTCACCAAACTGGACTTTAATACGCAACCACATGGAAGTGTATAAAACAGTCTAGTGCAACCACCTAGCTGTGCTTGAAAATACGGTCCCTTTATATTAGGTGGCCTTAACTAACTTACATTTAAATTAATCATTTGGTACAATGCACTCATTGTGTACATACATGTTTTTACATTGTACTTATAAATATATATATATAAAGTAAATAAATAAAAAAAATCCTATATGTTTAAAAAAATATATCTGTATGTAGTTTCTGTAAATACATTTATGATTACACTGTTGACCCATCCCTTACACCTTAACCCACCCTTAAACCTACCCATACCAAACCTGTCCCTAACCTTACCCATATCCCAAGTGTTTTGCAATACAATATGAACACAATAAGTACATTGTACTTATTTTTTTTTATATATATAAGTACATAGCAGTTAAGGATACCTAATATAAAGTGGGACCGAAAATACCCTTAAAAAGAAAAATACTTTGCTAGTCTTTATAGTTATAATGAGGTGAAATTTGTATCTGTATACTTAGAGTTGTAGTCCAGAACCAAAGAGGTGTTTGAAGCATTTGAAGATATTATACACAGTATGCTCTGTCTTTGGACTGCACCAACGCTTGAAAGGATTTCCGTGAGGCTTTTGCTCAAGTGAAGCCCTTGTGTTATGTGTGAGAGCGAGCGAGCGAGTGAAAGAGAGAGAGAGAGAGAGAGAGAGAGTGATTACTGTCCAGCTGAGAGACTGAGCTGTGATTCCATTAGACCAGAGAGCGCCACGTGAGATCCGTACCAGAAAGAAAGAGAGAGGTTTGGAGAATACAGATGAGAGAGAGAGGGATGGACTGACAAGAGATTATGATAAAAAAATTTGAATGAGGTGTGAGGACCCTAGATAAAACGCATCAGATGTCAGACTCATTGAACACTTGCAAGAGGAAAAAGAAACAAGGAAACTGAGAGGAGAGAGACAGAGAGGTAGAGAGGAAGAAAGATTGGATAGTTTGAAAACCTATGCATACAAATTTATTTTTATTCATATGTAATGGAACTGCTCTGTTCCAAAATCTAGTGAGGTGCCTACTTAAAAAAGGTTTTAAGGGCATCATAGATGCGCTCCTGACAAGAAGATTGTTCCAGGTCACCAGCATCATGTTGCCTTCTAAGAAACTTAGTTTTGGCTAGTCATGGTCATTTGGCTAGTTAGAGTCACTGATTTGTACTCAGTTTTAGTGTGTTATGAATTTTTATGTGTATTGTTAGATACAATGTACAATTTAATGACAGCTAATAATAGGTACACAACATCCCTTATGAAAATTAACCATGGTTTTATTATAATAAAAGTGTAGTAACCAGGTTTATGGCGGAATGATTACCAGTTGTATAACCACAGTTTTACTACAAATATCATGGTTAAACTATGGTTAGTGTAGCAAAACCATGGTTTACCGTGGTTTAACTATAGTAATCATGCTTTTTTGTTTTTATTTGTAGTAAAACAATGGTTAATTTTTGTAAGGGATGTTTATATCAAACACGTTTTATCTTATTTTTTGATTATTTCATTTAAACACAAAAAAATGGAAAGAGAAATTTATTTTTAAGGTTACTTAGACTATTAGGTGTTAATGATTGTCACGTGGTTAGCATAGCGATATGCTAATGGAACACTTTTTTAAAATTAGTTATGAGGTACGTTTCTCGTTTGATTCATATGAAGAGTGCTATTTTGTCTTCCACATTCTAGTAATCACAAAATACCCAAATACAGACCAATAATTAATTTGTTTACTCTTATACTGTTAAGTTATTTTCTTAGCACAGTGCTACTGTAATCAATTGTTTGAGGAAGTGCTATTTTTTTTGCTCGAACCAATAATCTCAAAATGGCAAAATATTCATTAGCCGAGTTTCCATCTTAAATTGCGAATTTATCTTATGCGCAAAATTGGAATATCGCATAAAACATTTGCGAACGAGCACCGTTTCCATCCAACGAGTCAAAGAGAACGTCTCGGTTACGTATGTAACCCTCGTTCCCTGAAGGAGGGAACGGAGACGTCACGTCGGATGACCGACGAAATTGGGATCTCGCCAGAGAGACCAATCCACTTCGAGTGTAACTAAACGACCCAATGGACATTGGCATGCGATTATTGCATCCAGCTGCCGCTGATCACAGCGTGAGCATAAGAGGCAGCTGATGCACCGCATCAATTATGTTTTCGCTGAGGAGCCGAGCCGGCGACCCGGCAGCTCAGCGGTGGTACAGCGACTGTGGCGACGGGACGTGACGTCTCCGTTCCCTCCTTCAGGGAACGAGGGTTACATACGTAACCGAGACGTTCCCCTTTCAGTCGGTCACTCCGAGTCACGTCGGATGACCGACGAAATTGGGATCCCTACCAAAGCGCCACAGGAGCTGCCCCTTCCAGTGCCCTGTGTAGGGCTCCTGACCCTTCCTATAAAGGCAGACGATAGGACCGGGCTCTACACAGAGAAGGTCAACTACTGGTGTTCCTTGAACAACCCAAACAGTAGGACTAGGATAACACTGGGAAGCGTGCCCTTCCACTTGGAAGAGGCACACTGCGGAGTCACCTCCTCCCAGAGGGGGTTAAGTGACATTCAAACATGTGAAGTAACCCCGAAGGGCCCTATTGCACATGGAAGTCTCTGAGATGGCTCAGGCTGCATCTTTAGAGATGGCAGAACGTGGTCCGCCAGGGGAAACATGGCTCTAATAAGAATACCGTGGAATACACATATGGGATCCCGACAGGGTCTCTCATATGGGCACTAGCCTCGCACCAGATTTCAAGAATTCATTGGCTGAAGGCCTGGCGCCGGACGCCCCGCCGCGTCTGGACGCCGGAGTGCTGGAGGACTCAACAGGGTTTGCCTGGTTAAGGAACTCTCTGGAGAATTAGGCGTAAGGACGCCGCAAGCCGACTCTGAGCCGGCCCTCTCAGTGCCACTACCCGTTTGAGGTGAGAACACAGGAGGAAACCGGTTCGACACGTAGGCTATAAAACCTAGCGAACGTGTTGGGAGTCACCCAACCCGCAGCTCTACAGATGTCTGCTAGCGAGGCACCACGAGCCAGCGCCCAGGACGATGCGACACCCCTAGTGGAGTGAGCACGCAACCTGAGTGGGCAGGGCACACCTTGTGCTTCGTAGGCCAAGGTGATGGCATCCACTATCCAGTGGGCCATCCTCTGCTTGGAGACAGCCTTCCCCTTCTGCTGTCCTCCGTAACAGACAAAGAGCTGTTCTGAGGTCCTGAAGCTCTGAGTTCTATCCACGTACTGACGCAGTGCGCGTACAGGACAGAGCAAAGCTAGGGCTGGGTCTGCCTCCTCCAGGGGCAGCGCTTGCAGGCTCACTACCTGGTCCCTGAAGGGCGTGGTAGGAACCTTGGGCACATAGCCGGGCCGGGGCCTCAGTGTTGCACTGGAGTCAGCCGGCCCAAACTCAAGGCACGACTCGTCGACCGAAAATGCCTGCAGGTCCCCCACCCTCTTGATTGAGGCCAATGGAGTCAGGAGTAGGGTTTTCATAGAAAGAAACTTCAACTCGACTGACTGCAACGGCTCAAAGGGGGCAGTTTGTAGGGCTCTTAGCACCAAGCCAAATCCCAAGAGGGAAGGGAGGGAGGCCTCGGAGGATTTAACCTCCTGGCCCCCCTAAGAAACCTGACGACCAGATCGTGCTTCCCCACCGACCTCCCCTCTATGGGGTCGTGGTGGGCAGAAATAGCAGCAACATATACCTTAAGGGTGGAGGGGAACAGCCTACGCTCCAACCCTTGTTGCAAAAAGGAAAGCACGGCTCTGATCGAACATCTCCGGGGGTCCTCCTGGTAAGAGGAACACCATTCGACGAACAGGTTCCACTTCAGCGCATAGGCCCGTCTTGTGGACGGTGCTCGTGCTGAAGCGATAGTGAGCGCTACCTCCTGGGGCAGGTCACCTAGAACCTCCGCGTCCCGTCCAGGGACCACACATGAAGTTTCCACAAGTCTGGACGCGGGTGCCAGAGGGTGCCCCGTCTCTGAGAAAGCAGATCCTTCCTCAGAGGAATCGGCCAGGGAGGGGCTGTCGCGAGGAGCATGAGTTCCGGGAACCAGGTCCTGTTGGGCCAATATGGAGCCACTAACAGGACCTGCTCCTCGTCCTCCCTGATCTTGCACAATGTCTGTGCTAGCAGGCTCACTGGGGGAAACGCATACTTGCGCAAGCCCTGGGGCCAGCTGTGTGCCAGTGCATCCGTGCCGAGCGTTGCCTCGGACAGGGAGTAGAACCACTGGCAGTGGGTGGTTTCTGGAGATGCAAACAGGTCTACCTGAGCAACTCCGAACCGACTCCAAATCAGCTGGACCGCCTGGGGATGGAGTCTCCACTCCCCAGGAAGTGCCGCTCGAGACAGCTCGTCGGCCGCCTGATTGAACACTCCTGGGATGTGGATGGCACGAAGGGACCTCAGATGCTCCTGACTCCAGAGGAGGAGGTGGCGGGCGAGTTGCGACATGCGACGGGAGCGCAAACCGCCTTGCCGGTTGATATAGGCAACGGTCGCAGTGTTGTCCGTACGGACCAGAACGTCCCTGCCCCGAAGGCGCCCTCTGAGGCGGCACAGGGCAAGGCGTACTGCCAGCAACTCGAGGCAATTGATATGCCAACGCAGAAGGGGGCCCGTCCAAACCCCTGATACTGCGTGCCCGTTGTACGTGGCACCCCAGCCGGTGGTCGAGGCATCCGTGAATACCACAGCATGCCTGGACACCTGCTCCAGGGGCACTCCTGCCCGAAGGAACGAAGGATCTGACCACGGGCTGAAGGTCTTGCGGCAGGCCGGTGTAATCTGAACCCGGTGAGTACCGCGTTTCCACGCCCACCTCGGGATTCGACCATGGAGCCAGTGCTGAAGCGGTCTCATATGGAGCAGACCGAGCGGAACTATGGCCGCAGCTGCAGCCATATGCCCCAGGAGCCTCTGAAAGAGTTTCAGTGGGACCGCTGTCCTGCCTGATAAAGTCTTGAGGCAGTTCAGCACCGACTGAGCACGTTCCTGGGTGAGGCGTGCTGTCTGGTTGACCGAATCCAACTCCATGCCGAGAAAAGAGATCCTCTGCACTGGCACGAGTTGCTCTTTTCCCAATTGACCCGAAGGCCCAACTGGCTGAGGTGCCTGAGCACCAGGTCCCTGTGTGCGCACAACAGCTCTCGAGACTGTGCAAGTATGAGCCAGTCATAGAGGTAGTTGAGAATGCGCACACCCCGTTCTCTCAAGGGAACAAGGGGCCGCCTCTGCGACTTTGGTGAAGACACGAGGCGAAAAGGGACAGCCCGAAGGGCAGGACCTTGTACTGATATGCCCGACCGTCGAACGCGAATCGCAGGAATGGCCTGTGTCGCGGGAGAATCGAAACATGAAAGTACGCGTCCTTCAGGTCGATTGCTGCAAACCAATCTAGGGGACGGACGCATCCAAAAATGCGTTTCTGCGTCAACATCTTGAACGGCATCTTGTGAAGTGCACGGTTCAAAACTCGCAGATCCAAGATCGGTCGTAACCCACCGCTTTTCTTGGGCACAATGAAGTAAGGGCTGTAAAACCCCGACCTCATATCGGCTGGAGGGACCGGCTCTATTGCATCCTTCGCCAGTAGGACTGCAATCTCCGCGAGCAAGACAGGGGCATCGACGGCTTTGACTGAAGTGAACCGGATGCCCCTGAACTTGGGGGGGACGCCGGGCGAACTGAATCGCATAGCCGAGTCTGATGGTCCGCAGGAGCCACCGGGACGGGCTGGGGAGCGCTAACCAGGCTCCGAGAGACCGCACCAGCGGGGCCAACGGGCCCACCGACATGCCCGCGGTGGGGCAGCGAGGTGGAACACAGGGACCGGCCCCAGGGCCTGTGACGGCCTGGCCTGTGACGGCAGGGGGCGGGGTCTGGGTGTGTAGTGTAGCACTCACCTGATTTCTCCTCGCGTGGGAGGAGACACAGGAACCCGGCTTGAGGCTTGTGACAGCCCGGCGTTTGACGACTTGAAGCGGGGACTGGAGTGCTACTGCCCTTACCTGGTTCCACGAATGGGCAGGAGGGGTGCTCTTGGGCAACCACCCGCTGCCTGCTGGCGAGAGAGGAGGAGGGAAGCGATCCTGTGATGCACGGATCACCACTCTCCTCCTCTTGAGACCCGGAGATTGAGGAGACCGCTCTTTACTGATGTTTTGGGTACCGCTGGCTGCTGGGCCAGAGGCGGAACAAAATGAACAAAAGATACTCCACCCGGCCCTCCTCCGGGGGAGGGAGTGGTGCAGTCACCATCTCCCGATGAGCAGTCTCCTCCATCTCTGGGTCGGCCGTCCCAGGGCCTCTTGCACTTGCGCTTGCCGCCAGGTTTGGCGGGGGCCTGGACGGGCTGGGCGTCCTGCCTGCGACCGGCTCCACGACGCTGCCTGGTGAAAGGCTGCTGCGGCTGCGCGGGAGCGGGGACGGCCGCAGGGGGGCGCCCACGGCGACGAGCAGGCTGAGTGGCTGCAGCCGGAGTGGAAGCAGCAGGTTTCCTCCGGCGCATGATGTGTTTGCCTCAGTCTGCTTCTGGGCTGCCGAGAACTGCTGGGCAAAGCTCTCGACAGCGTCGCCGAAAGGGCCGGTCTGTGACACGGGAGCATTCAGGAACTGTACCTTCTCCTGCTCCTTCATGTCAGCGAGACACAGCCAGAGATGGCGCTCCTGGACATCGCACGACCCAGAGACTGTGCGGTCACCTTCGTCACTCGTAGCGCGAGGTCCGTCGCAGCACGCAGCTCATGTAGAACCGCCAGGTCGTGACCACCCTCGTGCAGGTCTTTCAGTGCTTTGGCCTGGTGGACCTGCAGCAACGCCATAGCGTGGAGGGCGGAAGCCGCCTCCCCACAGGCTCTATAAGCACTGCCAGTTAGACCTGACGAATACTTAGAGGCCCGTGAGGGGAGACACGGATCACCCCGCAGGGTGGAAGCGGCTGTTGGACACAGTTGCATGGCCACAGACCGTTCCACCGAGGGGATGCCCGCATACCCCAAAGCGGCTCCACCATCGAGGGTGGTGAGAGCGGAAGAACTACAAGATGTTTTTCGGGCAGTGAAAGGTGCCCTCCACGATCTTGTCAGCTCCTCATGCACTTCCGGAAAGAATGGCACCGGAGGGGGGCGCTGAGAACCAGCGCCACCCCCACCGAGGAACCACTCGCCCAGCCTCGAAGGATCGGGACACGGTGGCTTTTTAGGATTCCACACGAGCCCGACATTCTCGGCGGCCCGGGAAAGCATAGCCGTCATCTCTGGGTCTGGCACGGACAACGCTACCACACCCGAAGGGGGCAACGCAGCCGAGTCATCATCCCCGGAGAGAGAGGGCCCGCCCTCCGATGCAGTGATCGACATCTGGTCGTCAGAGGGGGCACTGAAGGAAACGCGTGGCCAGCGCGCTCCTTCGGCAGCTCCACCGGCTGCGGAGTGCTTGAGGGGTGAGGAGCTCCACTTGGGGAAGCCCTCACCGTAATCCTCAATCACCTCTGACTCCACCGGATCCAGTGTGCACGCCGGATCACGGCAGGCAGAGGGACTCTGCCATGTTTGACATAGCAGAGTCGCACTCCGAGATGGTCATGTCCCTGCAAGAAGAACATGAACCATCCACGAAAGCCACCTCAGCGTGCTGAATGCCCAGACACGTGAGGAAGCGATCGTGACCGTCCTGAGGCGCCAGGAAACGACCACACCCAGAAACGCACGGGTGAAAAGACATCTTTAAAAAGACGCGATCACCCGTGTTGCTCTTTTAGAGAAATGCTCTTTTAGTGCTGAAGCACGCAGGGGAGCTGGCCACCGCACACTCCTAGTGTGGCTGTCAGCAGGAAGACGATCTTTCTCTCCCGGACACCGTGACCACCGCTGCCGCGCCGTAACGCCCGCACTCGCTCGCAGAACACTCTCTTGGAAGGGAGAGCAGTAGCTTTAACCACTACCGCTCGGCTCCGAAGCGAAAGGATAATTGATGCGGTGCATCAGCTGCCTCTTATGCTCACGCTGTGATCAGCGGCAGCTGGATGCAATAATCGCATGCCAATGTCCATTGGCTCGTTTAGTTACACTCGAAGTGGATTGGTCTCTCTGGCGAGATCCCAATTTCGTCGGTCATCCGACGTGACTCGGAGTGACCGACTGAAAGGGGAACAAAATCGTTACTTCCTGGTAAACTGGCACTAAATAGCCTATAGAAAACTCGGATAAGCTACTGAATATAATAATTTTCATATATGAAAAATTAATTGCGCCTCAGAGCGAGCAGACGAAACACAATAAATGCTGTCATTGCTTTCGGAGGTGAATGCTGCTGTTTGGGAACGCAGTCGTGTAAGACAATTATTCAGAAATACTTTGATGACACTTTGCTAAGGCATTTCAGAATGACCATAATATCATTTCAGAAGCTGTGGAATGAGATCAGTCCGCTGCTAGTCAAGTTATTCCGTCTCATAGCGCAAAGTCACATGACTTTTTTGATGCGCTTGGAGGAATTTATTCGCAAAATGCATTTCCATCTCCCATTATTCGCATTAACCCTTTTTCACACAAGTCAAAAACCACCTCAAGCGAGCGTAAAAACGTTTTTGCGAATTAAGGGATTTTTTTTTTTTTCGAAATTTGGGTTTTCCATCTCGTTTCTCATGCGATACTTCAAAATGCGCATTAAAACAGGGTGATGGAAACCCAGCTATTGTGTTACTATTCGATTCTCATGTTGCTAGCTTAGCAACATGCTAACGCCACACTCTATTGGATTAAAATTTGGGTCTTAGCTTAGCATAATGCTAATGGAATCAATTGTTTGATAAACTTGAGAAGTGCTCTTTTGTCTGCCACACGCTAATAATCACAAATAGCCAAGTTTAGACAGATTATTAGATCTGTTATCTTAGATTAGCACCATGCTAACATTACACTCTGTTGGAATCAGTTGTTTAAACGTGAGGAGCTCTATTTTTTTGTGGCACAAAATCTCAAAATGCCCTAATACTGCCCATTTAGCTATTTGTTGTGTTACTACTTATTAGTTTCTTATTAGTTCATTTGTTAGCTTAGCAATATGGTAATGTTACATTAGATTTACTGTGAGGTGCGGCGTTTGATTCACCTGATTAGCGCTATTTTGTCTGCCATGTGCTGATTATCTTAAAATGCCCAAATATTGACAGATTTTTTACTATTTAGCAAATTAGCAACATGCTATTGTCAAACTATTTTAGAATGTACTGCATCTCTTTTGATTCTCACTATTATGTGCCGTGAGGAGTTGTTATATATAGAGTGTTCCAAATCAGTTACTTATGAGGTACATTATATGAAATTGCACACTCATAAAATGCCTACATTTTCTCGTGAGATCAGGTTATCAATTTTGGTTTGGATCTTGTCTTTAAATGCAGCTATGCCTGTGTTAGCAGTCAGGAAGCTCACTAGATTTTGGAGTTTACATTTCGCAGAATATTATTACTGCAGAATTGAGTTTATGTGTAAGAAGGGAAAAAAACGAAAGACAGTGGCTCCAGAGGAAGGTGAGGATGTGTCCCCGTTGCCGTCACATTATCAGTCACGTGATTGGCTGCTTGCTGAGTAATGACAGTAATGCTCATAATCACAGAACTGTCTCATGAATTATGCAGCAGATCTATTACAGCTTAGGGTGCCATGACAGGTTACGCCTGCCACACACACAGGGGAGAGACAGGGTGACATTAGAAGTTGTTAGTACTGACATTGAACCTCTCCAGAAATGAGACGTGAGACGCTATTATATAAATGGAGGACGCAGTGTCCTCTAATATCTAACAGGTGAACCAGAGATACAGTCCTTTTCTTAAAAACGTCCAAGCTGACCACTGTACACATTGTCATTCGTCTGTTCCCGTATCTCTTTATTCACTCCTCACCAGAAAATTAATCTTAAAATGAACATTTTGTCATTTACTCACTCTCATGTTATTCCAAACACTGATTTTTCAATTTTTTTTTGTAGAATATAAAAGCAGATGTTTTGAATAATGTTCAAGCTGCTCTTTTCCATACAATGAATGCATATAGTGAGCAGGGACTGTCAAGCTCCAAAAAGGGTTTGGAACAGCACGCGTGAGCAAATGATGACAGACTTTTCATTTTGGGAAATATTGGTGAATTATTTTTAAGGGTGGTTTTGTCAGCGACAGGCTCTCACTGCGTAGTCTGTAAATCCAGAATGTTTGAGGGAGCATTTGAAGTCTCATAACAAGACTGAAGCAGGTCTCATTTTCACTTCAGAACACAGAAATGTGGATCAGGTTTTTTCCAAAGCACCTGCCACCGCGAACAGTCTGACACATAGAGCAAAACCATATACCTGAAAAATTGAACAAGCTTGAATTGCCAGTTAAAGGTACCCAGAGTTCTCATAACTCCTTCGTTATAACAAGACTTGAACGTGAAAGTTTCTGCCCTCAAATCCAAAGAAGCAAGAGGCTCTGATTTGATTTTAAACAACATGCTGGACCACACAAGCCTGAAATCTCATTTACAGAACTCCTGAATTGAATCTTTGATGTTTGAAGAAGCGGTTTCATCATTCCAGTTATCAAAAATGGATATAAGATTCAACTACATTATATATCTTCCAAGGCTTTGCAGGCACGTTCTTGGAGAGATTAATCATTGCGTTATTAAAGGGAAGATTATTACGATGAATTAATTCCCTAGATGCTCTGTTTGAATTGGATTTAATTATATTTGTCGTGGATGTGGAGGATCTGATTCTTTCAAGTGACCCTAATAACTTTAATACACATTCCTGGATTTATCGCGCACAGTTCATCAAAAATTAGTAACTTGCGCCTCTTCTAAAATGACTTTGTTTTTCAGCTGATATCATCTTGGCTGCGCAACTGTTGGTTAATGTTACACACACTGCCTCGCTGGAAAAATCATATGGGTTTTCCCTGGCAAAATATTGTTTAATAATTCTTTTTGTCTTTTTTTCTAGTACAAATATTTAAACATCCTTAAAACAAGATGAATTTATTTAATGCTTGTTTTTAGAGAAGTTAAGTTTGTTTTTCTTACATCATTAGCAATATTCCTGTTAGATGCGTAAATCTAAACAACTCTAGCCATACTTACTGTGGTTTATGCTTAAAACAAACACAAACAGTTTGCCGATGGGGTGAGAAAGATAACATTTATTCAAAATATGTTCTCTGAAAACAAGTCTAACTCTCTTATGCAATTTTGTTTCTCAAGTAAATTGATCTTGTTTCAAGCATGTTTAAATATTTGTACTGGAAAACATGACAAAAATACTGATTAAATCTGATTTTTGAATTTTCTTTCTTACTTAGAACACAAAAGCAAGTATTCAGCAGATAGCAATAATGAGCAGCATGCCCAGACAGCTTTCTATCATACAGTGAAAGCAAATGATGAACGTAGATTTAAATCAAGATGGTTTTCAACAAATGAAAGCAAATTTACCTCACACAAAGCTGTTGTTTGAACCACGTTTATAATATATATATATATATATATATATATATATACAAATGCGCAAAAGCGGTACTGTGCTTGTATGTAGCGTGTTCTTCAACTGCACGCACAAATGCATCAGCGTGCGCTGTAGCCTGTATCATTTCATATCAAAGTGCGAAAGAAACTACGAGCATGCAATGTCGTATTTATGTCATGAAGTTACCAAAAAGGCAATTAAAGCTGCCGTTATATGAGTTACATTTAAGAACATGTCCCTGAGATGGTTTTCAAAACTGTACTGGAGCAGAAAAAAATGTGTGATTATTTAGTTAATTTTTTTACAATTTTGACAGCACTTATATAATATATAATATATATATATATATATATATATATATATATATATATATATATATATGAACAAAAATACACTAAAATAGTGGTATTGTGAAATATTACAATTCAAAATAACTGTTTTCTATTTTAAAATAGTTTAAAATAACATTTATTCCTGTGAGGTTGACAAAACTGAATTTTTAGCAGCCATTACTACAGTGTTGCATGTTCCTTTAGAAATTGTTTTAATATGTTGATATGGTGCTCAAGAGACATTTCTTATTATCACCACAGTTTAAATGGTTGTGCTCATTAATTTTGATGGAAAGCTTTTATTTTTATTTTTTCTAGATTCACTGACAAATATAAAGTTCAAAAGAACAGCGTTTCTTTCATAACTTATTTATTTTTTAAAATATGCCTCAGTCTTCTCATTATTTAATTTCTCGGATATACCCTCTGTAATAGGCTTTTGATTCTCTGAATTTTGATGTCAATCTCTCTTCCCTTTTCACTCTTTCTAGCTCTGTCTTGCACTCTTTTTGCATGTCTTTCTGTTTCTGTCTCTGTCTCGGTTGTGGTACTTAAGCGCCATGATGAGGGCTTTGACTAGGTTTCCATGGTAACTGCCGTCTCCCACCCCCCGCAGTCTGCGTCAGACCACTGACGTCTAGTCCCCCCTCCGCCTCATTCCTTCATCCAGTCCTCCATCCTTGATATGAATGAATACACAGGAAGTCAGAAAATGGGGCTGCTGTTGTGGAGCTCTTACAAAACAGGGCTATAATTGGCCAGGTTGCACGTGCATTGTGCGCTTTGATTGGAGGACAGGACTCTGCTGAGAGCTCCTGGCTTGAGATGAAGAAGCGTTTAACTGCAGATGAGGTCAGTGAGGAAAGAGACATGGAATAAGAGCAGAGACAAGTGTGTGTGTGTTTGTGGACTCCTAAGGGGTCATTTGTCTTGTGTTACTGTGGTGCCTCTGATGCCACATGGCTTACATCCAGATAG
Source organism: Spinibarbus caldwelli (assembly GCA_039654775.1). Taxonomy (NCBI): domain Eukaryota; kingdom Metazoa; phylum Chordata; class Actinopteri; order Cypriniformes; family Cyprinidae; genus Spinibarbus; species Spinibarbus caldwelli. The sequence goes on along the minus strand of CM077229.1, from coordinate 17,557,011 downwards.
AGATGCATTAGAGCAGATGCACTCAAACACACTTCAGAGAATGAATCCTTTTTCGGAGTTATTTATCTTTCATCTCTTCTCTGCACTCACATTTGTGGGTGATTCTCGTGAAACCTTGTCCTGTTAAAATTTTAACCAAAAAATAAAAAAAAAAAAAAAAAAAAGAAAGAAAAGAAAAGAAGAAAACTATTTTGCACAAAGAAACGTTTAACGTTTTATAATTATGTTGATTAATTAAATCAATTGCATATATATAGGGTTCTGTGCTGGAATTTACATAAGGATAAATTATTTTTTTATTTATTTAATTTATTTATAATTATTAATTTTATTTTGCATATTTTCTTCTTTTCTTAATTAATTATTTAAAATGAAAAACATGTAACTCCACTACACTAGTATTTAATAATAATAATAATAATAATAATAATAATAATTATTATTATTATTATTATTATTATTATTATTATTGTTGTTGTTGTTGTTGTTGTTCTTCTTCTTGTTCTTGTTGCATCACTTTGATTTCTTTAAGCATACAATTGCTCAAATGTTCAATTTGTTGACACACACACACACACACACACACACACACACACACATATATATATATATATATACATATATACACACATATATATATATATATATATATAGTATTTATTTATATTTAGGATTTAAACTAAAATATTTTGAATTAGCTGGGGTTTTTTTCAGTTATAGTAATTTAGTTAAGTGTTTTTGTCATTTTTAATAGTTTTTATTAATATTTTATTATTATTATTATTATTATTATTATTATTATTATTATTATAGCTTTAATCCAATGTTATTTTATTTTAGTTTTAGTTTTGTAATTTTAGTACTTCAGCTAACCTTTTTTATTTCTTTAAGTTTTTTAAGCTTAAAATTTTGAATCTGATATTTATATATTTTATTTCAGAATTATTTAAATTACCAAAACAATATTTATTTATTTATTTATTTATTTATTTACTTTTTTTGTAGTTTTAGTCTTAGTTAACAGTAACAACACTTAATTTGATCTAGATACATTTTCACGAGATTAACCCTTTGTAACCTGTTCATACACGTCAAAGTATCTCAGTTTCCTACCAGTTTAAAGCTCAAGTCTCCTTTCTCTTTTCCAGCTGGACTGTCTTGTATTAAAGATGTCCTGCTCCATTAACGGTCCTTGTGTAGGCTGATGTAGCCAGAGGACAGAGAGTTATTTGTAGCTGTGAAAAAGAGAGATAGAGAGAGGTCTGGATGGTGGCAGCATGTCAAATGGTGTTAGAAATAGATCATACTTTCCCAAACAATCCCATCTTCCATTTTCTTCTGTTGCAACTTACTTTCTAAATACCACTGACAGTGGACAGTCACTTTTTTTGCTATTTCCTTTAGTTTTTCAGGAAGCTGTACCTCGAAGGGCTTATTTTTGTTTTTGTTTTTTTTTTGTTTGTTTTTTTTTTTTTTTTTTCAAATAGCTATTAGCTTTTAGATAGCATTTGTTCAGTTATAAGTTTGCATACGGTCTTACAAACAAAATGGTACTTCGTCTCATGACGAAAACGTACCTCTGGGATCTTTTTTGCAAGTCGCGAAATACGTAACAGTAAGTACATATTACTGCAGTTTCCAACAGAAATGAACACTACAGGCGGTAAAACATCGAGCCCTCGTAATCGTTTTCGCACACAGTTATGATTACAGCGCCATATGCTTCACTTTCTAGATGTAACAAGCTTGCTTGGTAGCTCATCTGGCACAGAATTGGACTTAGGATGCGGAATCCTTGGGTACGAATCCTGTCAAAAACACGACTCATGATGAAAGAGCTGACAGATCGAAAAACAAGCTAAAACGGCATGCTTGCGATTGTGTTTTTATGTCACATTCGCTTTTGTTCATACTATCGGGTAGGTTTAGGTGTAGTTATTTTAAAACGTCATGGAGCATTAGACTTATAGCGCCACTCAACAGACATTTCAAGTCAGAACTGCGATGATGCCTACAAAACCAACGTCACATAAAACGTACCATATGTACATTCATCTGTTCTGGGGAAAAAAACAAACACTCTTTTAGCACCACTCAGTGGACATTTCACATCGAATATGTAACGAAACATACATGGCGGTAAGTATTTTTCGTCTTGCGAAAAAGTTCCCAGAGGTACGTTTTCATCATGAGATCAGGTTGACAAAATGAGTAATTTATATCTTCCACCCTTTTTTCTGGGAGAGAAAGACTGTGTTAAAAGTTTATTTTGTAAACTTTTGGAGTATTTTAGCTTATAGATTAGCCTCAAAGCTAACATGCTGGACTAAAAGCCGCAAAACTCTGGTTTGATTTCATGGGGTTTAGGAATTATCATAGTATTCCTGTACTAGTCATCATTACAGATCTTCTAAACTCTCTTTAATGTGTTCATATACGTCTCAGCTGCTGTGGTAGAGACCCTTTATCTTTTAAAGCTGGTTTTGTGGATGAGGTCTAATCTGTTGACAGTGATGTCTAACTCTGACATACTCTCTGGCTTTCAGAAGTTTGCGTGGCACAGCTGCAGTCAGTGTCGAATGCAACCCACACTCAGTGAGCCAATTATAATCTCCTTATCTCCAGAGTACAACACAAGCCATCCTGGAGTAAACACACACACAGCCCAACTTCAGCACAGATCCCCCATGATACTTTAGAACATGTACCTCAAATAGCCTTTCATAATGAAAACCTCCAAACAACACTTTCCTGTGGTTATGTGTCTAGTTTTTTATTGGATGTCCTTGGATTTTCATTCTTTACAGTTACTTCCATTCTATATCTTAATAACTTTTGGAGACTGTCTTGAACTTATGGACCTGTTTGTTGCAGTCATGTAAATGCTTCTTGGATGGTTTATTTTGGAAATTGATTGATGGCTTATTGTAGAGCTCTTTTATATTTAAATATGTTTAAATATTTCAGTTTGTCTCAAATGTTTCTCCAAAAAATAAATTAAAAGACAATTGTGTGCTTATCTTACTGTATATCAACAATTAGACAATATAAAATGAACTTGGCTAGTATAGAATTTGGTCTTGCAAGTATTTGATAAGATTTTTTTTTTCTTAGTTGAGAGCTGGAGACTTAAGTTTGTTCTCCATCTGTATTTATATGTTTAATAATTTGTATGTTTATTCATTTGTTTATTATTTAATTGCATTGCTCTTTGCTCATTACTAGTAGAAACAATTGTGATAATAATTTTGTGGTAACATTTTAGTATAAGGACCAATTCTCACTATTAACTAGTTGCTTATTAGCATGACTATTAATAACATATTGGCTGTTTATTAGTACTTATAAAGCACATATTCTGCGTGACCATATTCTACATCCCTACCAGTACCTAAACTCGCAACCTGATCTCATGACGAAAACGTACCTGTGGGCATTTTTTCGCAAGACGTGAAGTACGTACCGCCATGTACGTTTCGTTACATATTTGATGTGAATTGTCCACTGAATGGTGCTAAGAGTGTTCAGTTTTTTTTCCCTGGAACAGATGATCGTACATACTGTATGGTACGTTTTATGTGACGTTGGTTTTGAGTGGTGCTAAAAGTCTAATGCTCCGTGACGATTTACATTTACATTTAGTCATTTTGCAGACGCTTTTATCCAAAGCGACTTACAATCGGAGAATACATAAAACGATTCATCTTAAAGAGGCAAACAGACTCACTCTTTTTCAGCAAGGATGCATTAAAATGATCAAAAGTGACATATATTAAACAAATATGAAACAGCACAACTGTTTTCAACATTGATAATACAAAGAAATGTTTCTTGAACAGCAAATCAGCATATTAGAATGATTTCTGAAGGATCACGTGACACCGAATACTGAAGTAATGATGCTGAAAATTCAGCTTTGCATCACAGGAATAAATTACATTTTAAAATATATTCAAAAAGAAAACTTTTGAATGGCGGTATGGTGAATGAGCATTGATATCCACAAAGTCTGAACTATATTTATTTGAGTCAGATCTTTAGTGACAAGAACATGTGGTGTGTTTATTGCCCTCAGTAGATAGTCATATGAAACTCAGTGGCTATTTGTGTTATGTGTAGCGTTGGGCTCACAGTGAAATATTTGCTTATAGTTAGGGTCGGTTCTGAGAGAGTCCACAGACCGCCAGACCCTCACCATTTAATTTCAGTGGACATAATTTCAATGGAAATAGGTTAAAATGACTTTTAGTAACATAATGACATAAAAACTTTGTTATTCTCTGAGGAATTTTCTTCTTTTCAAAGTCACTAAAATCTTCCCAAAACTTCAGGGTGTTCCAGGTCCTAATTTGAAGTCAGTCCAAAGTCTGCACTGTGCCAAATTTCAGATGCATGCAAATTGTTTCATCCCTTGTGATTTCCAGCTGTTTAAGAAGGTTGTGAAAAACTTGGCATAGTGTGTAGTGTGAATATCTAGTCCAGTTCAGTCAGGATGTGGCCATTGTATGGAGAGTGTAAAGTGTACATCTATAGACCGTGGACATTTGGGATATTTTTGCAGTGGCTTTAATGCATCTAAGAGTGGGACGGTAGCATGGAGATGGACAAAACACTCCACTGCATTAATATTCATGCAGCGACGCATTTCAGCTGAGGAGAAATGGCGCACTTTCAAACAAACACGAGCCCCATCCATTATTCAAAGCCATTGGACCTGTGCTTATGCACTCACACAATCACAACAAACACACTCCCTCACAAACACACACGCATTTATGCTTGTCTCCTTTTGGAAATACTAGAGAAAAGCAAGACTTTATGTGGAGAAGGCCTTGAGTGGGACTAGAGGACTAATGTGAGCTCTGCCAATGTGTCAAGAAATGTCAACATAGGACTTTGATTTAAACAGCTTGACACTTCGACAGTTGTTATGAGCTTGAGTCTGTTTTTTCAAGATAATGAGAGAATTTAACAAAACGTCAAAAACTAAGACTAAACATATAATTAATAAAAATTAGGATCATAATTAAATCATTCAAATTTGGCAAAAAGACAAAATAAGTTGACCGTGACCATTTTTGGGATTTTGACATTATTGTTAATGATGATTAAGCTGTTTTATCCCACCAGCTCCTGTATCAATACCGTTTTAATTTCTTGAAATTACTTGTTCTTGTTACTTGTATATGGGTCAAAGACCATTTTGGTGTCTGCATTAGTGCTGTCAAAATTAGCACGTTAACGCATGCGATTAATTTTTCCAGTTTAACAGCTTTAAAAATATTTAACGCAGGGGCAGAGCTAGGGTTGCCCACCCCACTCACAACTGCTGCCTCAATCTCTTTTCTTGAAAATAATTGTGTTTATTTAGATGCAGAATTTCTTTACAAGCACATCAAATGGGAGACTTTTCAGACAAAGAGTTGTGAGAAATACGATGTCAGATCCCCGTCATGTTCAGAAGCCGCAGCTCTTAAAGTAATAGTAGCCAAAAAACCTGGTAACCCAACTGCTGTGATGTCTGTTAATCAGAGAACAAAAGAAAATTCAATAACTTTTGTAGCTTTAAGGATTCATATTTAATTGAGAATTTAATGTTTGAAACTTTGTTCAATTTCTGTATATTTCCTACTTGCTGAAGGGCACAGGTAGCTAAATATAACATTTATTATTATGAGTTTATGTGAAGATTGCTTTAAGTTCACTTAAATTAGAAGTTGTTACTTTTTAAAGTCTAAAAAAAATTAAAATTTATAGCTCTCAATTATACTGTAATGTTGAAAGGCTATAGTCAATGGTTAAATATAGGGGGAAAAAATCTATTTCATAGAGACATCAGTAGTATTGGTATCAGTGATACTTGCTTTCAGTCATAAAAGAGATGCCACTAAACAAATATTAAAAATATACTGTCTTTATGTAGTTTCTACATTATTTGGTAGATTGCATGTAAAATTACTGCAATATAAAAGTATATTTAAAAAGTTTAATGTAAGGTGGGATTAGCCGCAATTAATTTCAGAAAAAAAATGTGTGATTAAGTTTTTTAATCGATTGACAGCACTAGTCCTCATAAAATTATTTTACAATAGTGATTTTATATGCATAGAACATATTAAATGCAAGTAAAGTGTCTACTTTAATGTTTCAAATAACTTTTGTAAAAGATAAAATGTTATTGAGGGATTCTCCATCCAAAATACCCACCCTGATAACGTCATTTATGTTGCAAAGCAGAAAGTATTCATAAATATAGCTGCAAGCAATATTTTTTTTGGCCCCAAATACATCAGAAGCAAAGTGACAAGCTGTGGAGTAGAGTGAAATATTTTTTTCAACATCTGCTGCTGCTGTCATTTACTCATGAATATTATTTAAACACATTTAATGATACAGAATAATACTAAAAACAGTGCAATACCAATATTCTCTCCCTTTTTGGCAATACATCATTCAGAGAAACAAACTTAAAAATTAAAATATATGAAAAAAATGTGATCATACTTAATTTTACAATATTTTAAATGATTTTCTTTTCCTTTAAAAAACTTATTGCTGACAAATGGGTAAACTGCATTGGTTTGAAGGATAGTGGCAAAGTATAAAGATTAATATGCCATCAAATGATTCCTGTTCTAAACATGCCTGACAGATTTTTTTAATTTATTTATTTTTTTATTGTGTATCAAATATTGTCACAGTTTCAAAAGAAACTGAAAACAGTCACAGTTTACTTTATCTAAATGAGGACACTAACACGTAAATAAAATTTTTTGTGGTATTTAAAATTAAATAAATATAAATAATTTATATTTATATAAATATATAATTTTTACTATTTTTTTTTTCACATACTCATTGTTTCCCCAAAGAGAGGTTATGTCACAGGTTATGCTAACTTCTTGTTACAAATTTGTCCCTAAAGTATAGCTAAGCAACCTACACACACACACATACACACATCTCTGCATGAGAGTACAGCCGGTGACTCATTGAGCTACAAAACCCAAATCAATTCACAACCCCACATCACTTTACTAAACCCTTTGACTTCACTGCCAGAACCTGGTGAGACGTGAGGAGCTCAAGAGAAAAAGCTAAGAGGGTCAGAAAATGAAGATACATGAACCAGACATGAAGTTTGGAAGAAGAGAGCAGGAAAGGAAGTGAGGAAGTTGGAGGGTGGTCGGTCCCTTGCGTCTTTCTTTAGTCTAATTAAAGCGTGAGTCAGAACTCAAGAGGCTGTTGGGCTTTAGTGAGTGTGGCTACTATAACGTGTCTGTGTGGTAATTACCGCAACTGTGTGCTATGACGGCACCCACGGGAAGAAAATGGCAGGGCCGGGTAAAAGTGGCAATGGAGGACATCAGCAACCAGCTGAGCATGTGAAAGGTGGAAGGAAGTGCTTTGATTGTTCGTGAGAACTTCCGTTTCCACAAAACAGGATGAGACAGCTTTGATTACTTCATTACTTTGATTAGTTGTTGTGATTTCTGTAGAATATGATACAGGACTGATTTAATTCTTGCGTGCAAATCATAGTCAAACCTTCCTGTGACTTCATGTCACTGGCAAAACTCACCGCCACAATACTAGGGTGTTGCTAGTGGTTGTCAGGGCATTGTAGTGAGAGATTGAACTTTTGTGGTAACGTTTGTGCTTCCTGTTTCTTGTTGTTTTACAGTAAATAATTTGGAAAATCAACAGTTGTTATGTTTTGAAATGATCATTTTATAAATTTGTCGTATTGCAGGCCAAAAGCAGGGTTTTTTTTTTTTTTTTTTTTTTTTGGCACAAAAACAAGAAAAAGCCTTAGGACCATTTTAGATATTTCAGATATTTGAATTATTATTTATATATATTTTTATATGTATTTTTCTCTCATTCCATATGTTCATTATTTAGTGTAATGCATAGACATTTCATTTTAATCACTGTAATTCAGCTTTTAAAACGATCCTACCCAGAAATAAATGAATAAATAAATAAACACATTTATTTTTTGGTATTTTAGTGTATTGTTAAGAACTGTAATTCTAATCACTGTATATCAATACTGTATAAGTATATTTGTATATAATGTGCATATATATGATCTGAATAAGGATATGAAAAAAAATGGGCAGAAAAACATGTCTCGCTGTCATCGTATTGGATTTGCCATCAAGCCTGATGGCTTAAAAAGTTATAGCACCTCCCCTCAACAAGTTACAGTACATGATCTAAGGTATCATTTATGCCTAGATTTAGGGTTAGGAGGTTTATTCTTAATTCTTAACACTTATATCAACAGTACCAGGTTGTTTGTCTATGTTTTACAATGGGATCTGCCTGTAATTTTCTAAAAGAGTGTGACTCAGGATGTGGGCTTATTAAAGAATAGCCCACAATATTAATTGAAACTTACCAGACAAACAGTGCCATTACAACTCAAGTGATGTCAGCTACCCGAGGGCTGTATTGATATTCATAAGCTCTGAGAAAACTCTGCTCATGAGGAGGTGGTAAAAAGAAGCCTGCTCTGTGAATGAATGTCAGGCACTTAAAAGTTAGCTCAGTGACTTTAAGACTTAGAGGACAGGCTTGTGATGAATATGAATGATGGTAAGGCAAAGAAAACATCCTAAAGAACAGAATCTTTTATCTTCTTGCTTCTGAGAAGGTAGTCTCGGACTCCAGACCATGCCCACAGTGAGTTCAAAGACCGTCTGATGCGGATTGCACAAAAAAATGGCACGAGCTGGCTAAAGTTACAAGCTCTAATCTGATTGGCTGGTTTCTACAAAGTTGCCAAGAGTAACTATACGCAGGGCTGTTGCAAGCATAGTGCCAGCCCCAGTGCGAGCCAATGTAAAAATTATTGAGAATAAGTGCGAATTCCCGCACGATGCCTCAGTTTTCACTAACGCTATCTCACGACCAATTCGTACTTATTTTACGAGGTGGCTAATTCATACGAATTCATACGACCTCACTTGTACGATTTTGTATGTTTTCTGTGAGGGTAGGTTTAGGGGTGGTCATTCATACAGATTCCTATGAATTTGCCATCTCGTAAAATACATTCGATTTTTCACAAAATGTATGAATTCGAACGAGCAAGGTTGTACAAATTCATACGAATTAGCCATCTCGTAAAATATGTGTGAATTGCCATGAGATCGAGTTGGTTTTAACAGTGAAAGTTTTTTGTAAAATGTTGCCATTTTTCGTTGAAAGTGTACTTTACATGATTCATGTAATTCATAATGAGACAAGAAACATTAACAGCCTTCTAAAAAGGCTGATATGATTAGGAATGAATTTGTCCATATTTTGAACTAAAAATATTATTTGCAAATAGTTCAATAGTTCATTTATTATTTAAAGATGTTTTTTTTTCTTTATTCCCCTACATTCCATTCCTTTTTAAAGGGATAGTTCACCCAAAAATGAAAATTCTGTCATTAATTACTCACCCTCATGTCGTTCCAAACCCATAAGGTCTTTGTTTTTCGGAACACAAATTAAGATATTTTTGACATAGACAGCAAGGGTCCTTACACGATCAAGGTCCAGAAAAGTACCAAGATGATCGACAAAGTAGTCCATGTGATATCAGTCTGTCAACTGTAATTTTACGAAGACACGAGAATACTTTTTGCGCAAAGAAAACGCACGTTCACAAGAGAAACAGTAGAGATGAAAATGTGGAATAAAATTATTATTTTTGTTTTCTTTGCGCAAAAAGTATTCTAAAAAGTATTGCTGTCTATATCAAAAATATCTTCATTTGTGTTCCGAAAATGAACGAAGGTCTTACAGGTTTGGAACGACATGAGAGTGAGTAATTGATGACAGAATTTTCATTTTTGGGTGAACTATCCCTTTAAGTCCTGGACCTGGTTTAATTTGCAATCCTTTTGTAAAATTTCACAAGGAGCACAAGTCCCACAGCGATGGTTCTGACTGTACGTTTTTGTGTTCACCTAGAAAATTTCGCCAGGTGACAAAAGAAGCATTTAAAATATCAGAATTTTCTTTTGTTTTCCTGACAATAAACAGATTCCCTCTCCAAATCTCATACCAGTACCATTTTGAATTAATAATAATAATAATAAACTTTATTTTATAAAGCGCCTTTAAAAGCAGCTTCTCAAAGTGCTGAACACAATATAATCAATACAATAAAAAACAACACAAAATCAACAAGCAAATGCAAGTTTTAAAAAAGTATGTCTTAAGTTGAACTTTAAAAACATCATAATTTTGAATTTCCCTAAGTTCAAGAGGCAGAGAATTCCAAAGGACAGGAGCATAGAAAGAGAAAGCCTTATCACCCATAGATCTTAGACGTGTTTGAGGAACATCCAACAAGTTTGACTGAGAGGAACGCAATCTACGACTAGGAGTGTATGGATGTAACAATTCTGTAAGGTAATGTGGTGCCAGATCATGTAATGCTTTAAAAGTAAGCATCATAATTGCAAATTCTTACCGAAAATTTAAATAAATAAATAAATCTTTTTCCAGACTGCTTGGACTATTTATAAATACTTACCATCTCAAAAATGTCTGTTATTTTATTTTATTTTTGTAATAAAAAATATATATTTAGTTTGTAATTTTCCCTTTTCATCATCTATTCAATTTTTGCTACTTGATAATTCTTGATCAGGTATACATTTCCCCCCCATTTCATTCATGAATGTGGCAGATTGCAGAATTGAATACCAGAATGATCCCATGAGAAAATGTAACTATTGGTTAATTGAAATAACTGGTTGCAAATTCGCATGAATTTGTACAATTTGAGTCGTACAAAAATTTGCAATTTTTAGAAAAAAAAAATGGTTAATTGGTCTTAAACAGATTGTACGAAAATGTACGAATTCTTATGAGTTCATTTTTTTTTCCAAGTATTCTGTTCAGCAGAAGAGAACCCCAGCCATTTTGTATGTTGCCTATCAATATGTTGAATGTATGCAGAGCAGATAGACATCTTAGAGTGTGTGGATCAACAGACAAGAGTGAATGGGCTCATGCTGAGTGTATAGTGTGTGTGAGTGAGTACGTACTTGTGGGAGGAGTGGATGTGTCAGTGGATCATAGCATAAGTAAATTAAAGTGTGTGATGTTTTGCTTAAGAGGGTTGTTGGCTGAGACTGGGTCACTTACACTTATAATGTTGAACGAGCACCACTGAGGCACAGCATTGCATGTTTGTTTCAGTGTTTTTCACTTTGCGGCCCATTTACGGCAATGCTAAATGAGCTTGAATGGGCAGCGCTGTGTGGAATCAGCTTGAATAATGAACATTTATGCAGGAGTTTTCTAAGCGCGATCTGGAAAATAAACAAAGAAGGATGAGAGGAGGAGAAAAGAGATTGCGTTATTGAAGATAATAGTCGATGTTGTATCACACTTGATGAGACGATACTAAATCAAAGAGGTTTTGATAAGTGCTTGTCTCAAAAAGGACAAATTATGATATCAGCATGGTCTGGATGTCACAGATGTCACGGATGTCTCGCCTAACCAAAGCATGCAATCATTTAAAATTTTTATTATTATTCAGGTAATTCATTATTAACGTCTTAATTTAATCAAAATGTCTCTTCATTTAAAAATATAGGATTTATAGATACATGAATACAGTTTTAAAAATGCAAATATGTAAATGAATATGTAAATAGTTTATTTGGCTCATGAGCACCCCCTTCTGGTCTGGTGCCATGGGCAGATGCCCGGTAGACCTGTGAGTTAATCAGTTTATGATCTCACGTGGCAATTAAAGTTCTGTTATCTTGATTAGTGTAATTAGAGTCTCAAGATTGATACTTGTGAATTGCAAGTGTCTTCTCTCAGCAGATGCATACATTTGACAGCATCTCACCATGCATTTTCCTCATCAAAATGCAGCAAGTGAGTTTGCTTTTTGACGCCACAGTCATGATGTTTTGCATCAAATGATTAACTATGCATTCTCATCCTTAATCTGCTTTATTCTTGCTCTCTTTTTTCATTTTGGGTTAACCCACTTTCTTTATACTGCTGTAAGCATCTGGCAAATGAGCCTATTCTGAGACAATGGCCTCTGCCTCCAATTAAAGCATTAAAGCCTAGTGAAGATATACTGGGGCAAGAGACAAGAGAGAGAGATAGAGATCAATATCTGGACAACAAACAAGAAAGAATGATCGAAGTGATTCAGTCAGGACTTGGTGTGGACTTTGCACTTTGAAGGATATTAGCAGCCGTTTCTGAAGTCCGCAGGTTCACGAGCCTCTGCATGTGACCGCCTGAGCGTGTGACCACTGAACCAGGCTCTCCAGCGTAGCCCGGGGAGCCCAGAAAAATTGCATTGCTAATCACAAACTGGACAGCTCTGCAGCAGTCATAAAGTGTGCCGGTTCTGCCTGTTCACCTGCCTGTCTGTGTTGTAAGGGCAGGTCAAGAGAAATGATGTGAGAATATAAAAATTAGTGGTATTTGTTCAAATTATGCTTATGAGTTTTGCCTGTCAGACAATGTAAAAAATCTAAGGGAACCAAGCTATATCTAAGGACAGGAATATCTGTCCAGAACACCCTAGCAAGCAAAAAGCAACATGCTAACAATCATTCTGAACCCCACAAAATAAAGGTTTCAAAAGAGGGTTTTCATAGGGTTTTCTATTGGCGGAAATACCCACTTTTTGGCGTGTTCGCACCACAGGAACTAGAAACGGTTTTAGCTTGAGGAACTCTGTTTGGGGGAAGTAATTGGCTCCTGCTTCAGAGTAGGGTCTAAAACATTTCTATATGAAATATCAGTGACGTAAGTGTACACTGATTGGTCAAAAGCATACGAAACACCGGCTACCCGGCATTTTTAAAAAGCACTTTATTGGCATTGATGGTTCCATGAAGAACTTTTAACATCCAAAGAAACTTTCCCTTGCACAAAATATTCTTTAAAGTGGAAAGGGGTTCTTTAGATTATTAAAATGCTCTTTATATTGAAAAAAGAAATGGTTCTTTTAAGAACGGTTTACTTGTAAGGGTCTTTGGGGAACCAAAATGGTTCTTCTATGGCATCACTGTGAAAAACCAGTTGGAATATTTAGAGTGAAGAACAATAAGAGTGTAGCATTGTGGGGGGACGACTTTTGCACCACACACACTGGTCTATATAAAGGTTAAATCTATATGTGTTAGGTTTTCCAAATGGATTTCTGCTAATTGAAGCCGCAGCTAATTTGTATGCATATGTGTGTTTGTTGTAGACTGCTAATTTGATCAGCAGCGGTGCACGTTCTCCTTGAACATGGATTTAATTTGAAGTGAATCAGAACTCACTGGAGTTCAAATCTTATCTTTTTGTGTGGCTATAAATAGCTGCTTGACTTCTTTGTCACAATTGGGTCGAAGGAAGTTAAAAATACAAGAATGTCCCAGTAGAGCCGACAGATCAAGTGCCAAACAGTGCGCAGGACGTCAGAGCACTAGAGCTGGATGGAGTGGCAGTATTTGTTCAGCTCAGAAAAACAAAACTAATGCACTTCATCTAGAATGTCACTAAAAGTCTAGACAGTTTATATCTGGAGTTTATACTGTATCTATATTGCTTCTTTTCATTAAGCTTTCTCTCACAGCTATACATACATATACATATATATATATATATATATATATATATATATATATATATATATATATATATATATATATATATATATATATATATATATACACAGTGGGGCAAAAAAGTATTTAGTCAGCCACCAATTGTGCAAGTTCTCCTACTTAAAAAGATGAGAGAGGCCTGTAATTTTCATCATAGGTATACCTCAACTATGAGAGACAAAATGAGAAAAAAAAAAAATCCAGAAAATCACATTGTAGGATTTTTAAAGAATTTATTTGCAAATTATGGTGGAAAATAAGTATTTGGTCAATAACAAAATTTCATCTCAATACTTTGTTATATACCCTTTGTTGGCAATGACAGAGGTCAAACGTTTTCTGTAAGTCTTCACAAGGTTTTCACACACTGTTGCTGGTATTTTGGCCTCTAGAGCAGTAATGTTTTGGGGCTGTCGCTGGGTAACATGGACTTTCAACTCCCTCCAAAGATTTTCGATGGGGTTGAGATCTGGAGACTGGCTAGGCCACTCCAGGACCTTGAAATGCTTCTTACGAAGCCACTCCTTCGTTGCCCGGGCGGTGTGTTTGGGATCATTGTCATGCTGAAAGACCCAGCCACGTTTCATCTTCAATGCCCTTGCTGATGGAAGGAGGTTTTCACTCAAAATCTCACGATACATGGCCCCATTCATTCTTTCGTTTACACGGATCAGTCGTCCTGGTCCCTTTGCAGAAAAACAGCCCCAAAGCATGATGTTTCCACCCCCATGCTTCACAGTAGGTATGGTGTTCTTTGGATGCAACTCAGCATTCTTTCTCCTCCAAACACGACAAGTTGAGTTTTTACCAAAAAGTTCTATTTTGGTTTCATCATTGTCCCAATCCTCTTCTGGATCATCCAAATGCTCTCTAGCAAACTTCAGTCGGGCCCGGACATGTACTGGCTTAAGCAGGGGGACACGTCTGGCACTGCAGGATTTGAGTCCCTGGCGGCGCAGTGTATTACTGATGGTAGCCTTTGTTACTTTGGTTCCAGCTCTCTGCAGGTCATTCACTAGGTCCCCCCGTGTGGTTCTGGGATTTTTGCTCACAGTTCTTGTGATCATTTTGACCCCACGGGGTGAGATCTTGCGTGGAGCCCCAGATCGAGGGAGATTATCAGTGGTCTTGTATGTCTTCCATTTTCTAATAATTGCTCCCACAGTTGATTTCTTCACACCAAGCTGATTACCTATTGCAGATTCAGTCTTCCCAGCCTGGTGCAGGTCTACAATTTTGTTTCTGGTGTCCTTTGACAGCTCTTTGGTCTTGGCCATGGTGGAGTTTGGAGTTGGACTGTTTGAGGTTGTGGACAGGTGTCTTTTATACTGATAACAAGTTCAAACAGATGCCATTAATACGGGTAACGAGTGGAGGACAGAGGAGCCTCTTAAAGAAGAAGTTACAGGTCTGTGAGAGCCAGAAATCTTGCTTGTTTGTAGGTGACCAAATACTTATTTTCCACCATAATTTACCAATTAATTCTTTAAAAATCCTACAATGTGATTTTCTGGATTTTTTTTCTCATTTTGTCTCTCATAGTTGAGGTATACCTATAATGAAAATTACAGGCCTCTCTCATCTTTTTAAGTGGGAGAACTTGCACAATTGGTGGCTGACTAAATACTTTTTTGCCCCACTGTGTATATATATATATATATATATATATATATATGAAGAGTTCAGATGCAAAAGCCTCTAAGTGCCATCTGAAATTTTCTTCTAAAATGAGCATTTTTATCAGGCTCCTATGTTTATGTTCAGTTATTTCACTTTAATTGCGTAAATTAGAGTAAAATTACTGAACCTGAACATAGGAGCCTGATAAAAAATGCTCATTTTATATGAAAATTTCAGATGGAACTTAAAGGCTTTTGCATATAGAAACCAAGGTGGGTTTTTATTAAATGTGAACCAAAATCATCACAATTAAAAGAACCAAAGACTTAAACTACTTCAGTCTGTGTGTATTGAATTTATTTAATACACGAGTTTCACAATTTGAGTTGAATTACTGAAATAAATTAACTTTTCCACGACATTCTAATTTATTGAGATGCACCTGCCCATATATATATATATATATGGACATTTCTGATTCTGTCGACAAAGCGAAATGTACACACATGTGTTGATTCGCGTGTGAGTGCCTATAGGCAAGTGTGCACACATTAACCTCAACATGCTTAGTATTCAATGCCGGTTGTTTCCTGACACTCACGGCTGCCGCAGCCTTTCTCCTAGCGGATTTCCGACCGGCAGAGGCGTCACCATGGAGACAGACATGATGTCAGCCCGGTGGCATTGCAGATTATTGAAGGATGAAGTTCCACAATGTGTGTATATGCAGTATTCTTTAGACTTAGAGTGACTTGTGTGTGTGTTGAGCAGGAATATGTTCAACAAATAGACCAGTTGGTTGTTCAAACGCATGTTTGATTAAATGATCTGGGAATGATACCAACACTGAGAAAGGGTGACCAACCAAACAATCATCTCTCTTTATGTTTGCATATTTATTTATGCATAAGCAAATGTGCTTGTGTGTGAATGCGCATAAAAGTGTCATGAAACTCCACATTTCAGCAAGACTATGGATTCGAATAAATGGAAGAGAGAGATAACGCAACTCTCTATGCTCCATTCATAGCAAAAGGTCATGTGACGTAATGAATAATGATGAGACAGTGCCTCCTCATTGGCTAAAGCCACACAGTCTCATAATTATGAGACAATAACCATAATAAACTATAGTACATCAAATCATCACATTCTTGTGACATTGATTTAAATATTCCATCTTCAGAACAAGAAGAAATGTGAAGCTGATAACTGTATAAAAGCATGTACATTATTATTAAAATATTAGGGACCAGTGTCCAGCAGAGTTTAGCTCCAACTAGCTCCAAGACACTTGTCTGAAGACCTTGACTCAAGTTCAGGTGTGTTTAATTAAGTTTGAAGCTAAGCTCTGCAGGACAGTGGCCCTCCAGGAACAAGTTTGGACACTCCTGACTAAAGCCCCATTCACACCAAGAATGATAACTATAAAGATAACAATGTTAGCGTCCACACCAGCGAACGATATCGTCTGTTTATTCTAAGCGCACACTCGTCTGCCGCTTTAAATTCTCGAGCTTGTTATAGCAGGATGGATTCTGATCGTGTCAATGTTTGTATTGTTCATCAGCTGGAAAAAAATCGTTCTGAAAGTGATTCCAACGATATAGTTTCACTGTGCCTTTATCGTTATACCTGTGATGTGGACTCTGCTATTCTTTAATAGAACTATATCTTAATCGCTATCTTCATAAGTATCGTCCTTGGTGTGAACAGACCTTAACAGAATATTTCTATCAAGCCTGTAAGTTAGTAATAATAGTCTAAAATATTCCTAATTTTTATTTTTTTTTATTTTTTTTTTAAATTACATAAATCGGCTACTATCATCATTTTCCATCCTATACAACACATACAAATCTGTCTACCTTTCAAAAATGCCTGGTAGTGTTTCACAAATTTTTCTAGACATCATACAACACTTTTCCTGCCATATCCCTGTGAAGTTCAACCTCTAATTCCTCCAGCTTTGTCAAACCCACGTCTGACACATTTTTTCTTCCTCTTGTAAAAATAGCCAGTAGTGTGGCAAAAAATACACTGACATTTAAGAACGAAGAACATTTAAAATGTGTCTCGGACCCTTGTTGCATAAGCGCCGGGTGTTATTATTACATAACAAGGTTGAATTCCTCGCAAAATGTGTGCTAGTGTCTCAGCAAACACAACTGGAATTAATTAGAGTTTGAAAACGTGCAGAGTGGCTTATTACAGTGTTGGTACATGTTTATAACACACATATTACTATGTTATAAACGTGCTTTTAATTGTTTACTGTTACGTTTGGTTTCATGGAGATGGTCTGCGATTCTCTGGGCTCTTGTGAATGATCCGTGCTTGTTTTGTTTCTCAGCTCACGTAGCTGCGTACATCTGAATGCAAAGACAGTTTACCATGTCTCTGCCCTTTCTCGTCCTGTCTCTAGAACTTTCTTCAGAGAATTGAGCAGGCTGTCGACCCAGCATGAAAAAAACAATACTTGGCCCTCATTTTCTTTTTTGGTTCTCTTTTTTCCTTTCTGCATCCTTTTTTAGCTCTCTAAACTTAACATCTCTTTTTGTTACGCTCTACTTTTAGGTCAGCAGTTAGATTTAGTTTGCTAAAAGAGACACTTTCTCCAATTATTAATATTTGGACTGAATGATGGCTTGTAATGGGTGAGGGTGTCTTGAGGAATTTTCCTCAAGACACCCTCACCCATGGTTACTTTTAAGGCTTCTAAATGTAACGTTTAGGGTTAGGGTTAGCCCTGAAAGTAACCGTAGTTGACCAATATGGATTTCAATGACCAATATTGATAATGTGTCTGATATAATACATATGTACAATTGAGATAAGTGAAAATCAACATTTTATGAAGACTTAACACTATATATATATATAATATATAATATAATATAACGTCTCGGTTACGTATGTAACCCTCGTTCCCTGAAGGAGGGAACGGAGACGTCACGTCGGATGACCGACGAAATTGGGATCTCGCCAGAGAGACCAATCCACTTCGAGTGTAACTAAACGAGCCAATGGACATTGGCATGCGATTATTGCATCCAGCTGCCGCTGATCACAGCGTGAGCATAAGAGGCAGCTGATGCACCGCATCAATTATGTTTTCGCTGAGGAGCCGAGCCGGCGACCCGGCAGCTCAGCGGTGGTACAGCGACTGTGGCGACGGGACGTGACGTCTCCGTTCCCTCCTTCAGGGAACGAGGGTTACATACGTAACCGAGACGTTCCCCTTTCAGTCGGTCACTCCGAGTCACGTCGGATGACCGACGAAATTGGGATCCCTACCAAAGCGCCACAGGAGCTGCCCCTTCCAGTGCCCTGTGTAGGGCTCCTGACCCTTCCTATAAGGCAGACAATAGGACCGGGCTCTACACAGAGAAGGTCAACTACTGGTGTTCCTTGAGCAACCCAAACAGTAGGACTAGGATAACACTGGGAAGCGTGCCCTTCCACTTGGAAGAGGCACACTGCGGAGTCACCTCCTCCCAGAGGGGGTTAAGTGACATTCAAACATGTGAAGTAACCCCGAAGGGCCCTATTGCACATGGAAGTCTCTGAGATGGCTCAGGCTGCATCTTTAGAGATGGCAGAACGTGGTCCGCCAGGGGAAACATGGCTCTAATAAGAATACCGTGGAATACACATATGGGATCCCGACAGGGTCTCTCATATGGGCACTAGCCTCGCACCAGATTTCAAGAATTCATTGGCTGAAGGCCTGGCGCCGGACGCCCCGCCGCGTCCGGACGCCGGAGTGCTGGAGGACTCAACAGGGTTTGCCTGGTTAAGGAACTCTCTGGAGAATTAGGCGTAAGGACGCCGCAAGCCGACTCTGAGCCGGCCCTCTCAGTGCCACTACCCGTTTGAGGTGAGAACACAGGAGGAAACCGGTTCGACACGTAGGCTATAAAACCTAGCGAACGTGTTGGGAGTCACCCAACCCGCAGCTCTACAGATGTCTGCTAGCGAGGCACCACGAGCCAGCGCCCAGGACGATGCGACACCCCTAGTGGAGTGAGCACGCAACCTGAGCGGGCAGGGCACACCTTGTGCTTCATAGGCCAAGGTGATGGCATCCACTATCCAGTGGGCCATCCTCTGCTTGGAGACAGCCTTCCCCTTCTGCTGTCCTCCGTAACAGACAAAGAGCTGTTCTGAGGTCCTAAAGCTCTGAGTTCTATCCACGTACTGACGCAGTGCGCGTACAGGACAGAGCAAAGCTAGGGCTGGGTCTGCCTCCTCCAGGGGCAGCGCTTGCAGGCTCACTACCTGGTCCCTGAAGGGCGTGGTAGGAACCTTGGGCACATAGCCGGGCCGGGGCCTCAGTGTTGCACTGGAGTCAGCCGGCCCAAACTCAAGGCACGACTCGTCGACCGAAAATGCCTGCAGGTCCCCCACCCTCTTGATTGAGGCCAATGCAGTCAGGAGTAGGGTTTTCATAGAAAGAAACTTCAACTCGACTGACTGCAATGGCTCAAAGGGGGCAGTTTGTAGGGCTCTTAGCGCCAAAGCCAAATCCCAAGAGGGAAGGGAGGGAGGCCTCGGAGGATTTAACCTCCTGGCCCCCCTAAGAAACCTGACGACCAGATCGTGCTTCCCCACCGACCTCCCCTCTATGGGGTCGTGGTGGGCAGAAATAGCAGCAACATATACCTTAAGGGTGGAGGGGGACAGCCTACGCTCCAACCCTTGTTGCAAAAAGGAAAGCACGGCTCTGATCGAACATCTCCGGGGGTCCTCCTGGTAAGAGGAACACCATTCGACGAACAGGTTCCACTTCAGCGCATAGGCCCGTCTTGTGGACGGTGCTCGTGCTGAAGCGATAGTGAGCGCTACCTCCTGGGGCAGGTCACCTAGAACCTCCGCGTCCCGTCCAGGGACCACACATAAAGTTTCCACAAGTCTGGACGCGGGTGCCAGAGGGTGCCCCGTCTCTGAGAAAGCAGATCCTTCCTCAGAGGAATCGGCCAGGGAGGGGCTGTCGCGAGGAGCATGAGTTCCGGAAACCAGGTCCTGTTGGGCCAATATGGAGCCACTAACAGGACCTGCTCCTCGTCCTCCCTGATCTTGCACAATGTCTGTGCTAGCAGGCTCACTGGGGGAAACGCATACTTGCGCAAGCCCTGGGGCCAGCTGTGTGCCAGTGCATCCGTGCCGAGCGTTGCCTCGGACAGGGAGTAGAACCACTGGCAGTGGGTGGTTTCTGGAGATGCAAACAGGTCTACCTGAGCAACTCCGAACCGACTCCAAATCAGCTGGACCGCCTGGGGATGGAGTCTCCACTCCCCAGGAAGTGCCGCTCGAGACAGCTCGTCGGCCGCCTGATTGAACACTCCTGGGATGTGGATGGCACGAAGGGACCTCAGATGCTTCTGACTCCAGAGGAGGAGGTGGCGGGCGAGTTGCGACATGCGACGGGAGCGCAAACCGCCTTGCCGGTTGATATAGGCAACGGTCGCAGTGTTGTCCGTACGGACCAGAACGTCCCTGCCCCAAAGGCGCCCTCTGAGGCGGCACAGGGCAAGGCGTACTGCCAGCAACTCGAGGCAATTGATATGCCAACGCAGAAGGGGGCCCGTCCAAACCCCTGATACTGCGTGCCCGTTGTACGTGGCACCCCAGCCGGTGGCCGAGGCATCCGTGAATACCACAGCATGCCTGGATACCTGCTCCAGGGGCACTCCTGCCCGAAGGAACGAAGGATCTGACCACGGGCTGAAGGTCTTGCGGCAGGCCGGTGTAATCTGAACCCGGTGAGTACCGCGTTTCCACGCCCACCTCGGGATTCGGCCATGGAGCCAGTGCTGAAGCGGTCTCATATGGAGCAGACCGAGCGGAACTATGGCCGCAGCTGCAGCCATATGCCCCAGGAGCCTCTGAAAGAGTTTCAGTGGGACCGCTGTCCTGCCTGATAAAGTCTTGAGGCAGTTCAGCACCGACTGAGCACGTTCCTGGGTGAGGCGTGCTGTCTGGTTGACCGAATCCAACTCCATGCCGAGAAAAGAGATCCTCTGCACTGGCACGAGTTGCTCTTTTCCCAATTGACCCGAAGGCCCAACTGGCTGAGGTGCCTGAGCACCAGGTCCCTGTGTGCGCACAACAGCTCTCGAGACTGTGCAAGTATGAGCCAGTCGTAGAGGTAGTTGAGAATGCGCACACCCCGTTCTCTCAGGGGAACAAGGGGCCGCCTCTGCGACTTTGGTGAAGACACGAGGCGAAAAGGGACAGCCGGAAGGGCAGGACCTTGTACTGATATGCCCGACCGTCGAACGCGAATCGCAGGAATGGCCTGTGTCGCGGGAGAATCGAAACATGAAAGTACGCGTCCTTCAGGTCGATTGCTGCAAACCAATCTAGGGGACGGACGCATCCAAGAATGCGTTTCTGCGTCAACATCTTGAACGGCATCTTGTGAAGTGCACGGTTCAAAACTCGCAGATCCAAGATCGGTCGTAACCCACCGCTTTTCTTGGGCACAATGAAGTAAGGGCTGTAAAACCCCGACCTCATATCGGCTGGAGGGACCGGCTCTATTGCATCCTTCGCCAGTAGGACTGCAATCTCCGCGAGCAAGACAGGGGCATCGACGGCTTTGACTGAAGTGAACCGGATGCCCCTGAACTTGGGGGGGACGCCGGGCGAACTGAATCGCATAGCCGAGTCTGATGGTCCGCAGGAGCCACCGGGACGGGCTGGGGAGCGCTAACCAGGCTCCGAGAGACCGCACCAGCGGGGACAACGGGCCCACCGACATGCCCGCGGTGGGGCAGCGAGGTGGAACACAGGGACCGGCCCCAGGGCCTGTGACGGCCTGGCCTGTGACGGCAGGGGGCGGGGTCTGGGTGTGTAGTGTAGCACTCACCTGATTTCTCCTCACGTGGGAGGAGACACAGGAACCCGGCTTGAGGCTTGTGACAGCCCGGCGTTTGACGACTTGAAGCGGGGACTGGATTGCTACTGCCCTTACCTGGTTCCACGAATGGGCAGGAGGGGTGCTCTTGGGCAACCACCCGCTGCCTGCTGGCGAGAGAGGAGGAGGGAAGTGATCCTGTGATGCACGGATCACCACTCTCCTCCTCTTGAGACCCGGAGATTGAGGAGACCGCTCTTTACTGATGTTTTGGGTACCGCTGGCTGCTGGGCCAGCGGCGGAACAAAATGAACAAAAGATACTCCACCCGGCCCTCCTCCGGGGGAGGGAGTGGTGCAGTCACCATCTCCCGATGAGCAGTCTCCTCCATCTCCGGGTCGACCGTCCCAGGGCCTCTTGCACTTGCGCTTGCCGCCAGGTTTGGCGGGGGCCTGGACGGGGTGGGCGTCCTGCCTGCGACCGGCTCCATGACGCTGCCTGGTGAAGGCTGCTGCGGCTGCGCGGGAGCGGGGGCGGCCGCAGGGGGGCGCCCACGGCGACGAGCAGGCTGAGTGGCTGCAGCCGGAGTGGAAGCAGCAGGTTTCCTCCGGCGCATGATGTGTTTGCCTCAGTCTGCTTCTGGGCTGCCGAGAACTGCTGGGCAAAGCTCTCGACAGCGTCGCCGAAAGGGCCGGTCTGTGACACGGGAGCATTCAGGAACTGTACCTTCTCCTGCTCCTTCATGTCAGCGAGACACAGCCAGAGATGGCGCTCCTGGACATCGCACAACCCAGAGACTGTGCGGTCACCTTCGTCACTCGTAGCGCGAGGTCCGTCGCAGCACGCAGCTCATGTAGAACCGCCAGGTCGTGACCACCCTCGTGCAGGTCTTTCAGTGCTTTGGCCTGGTGGACCTGCAGCAACGCCATAGCGTGGAGGGCGGAAGCCGCCTCCCCACAGGCTCTATAAGCACTGCCAGTTAGACCTGACGAATACTTAGAGGCCCGTGAGGGGAGACACGGATCACCCCGCAGGGTGGAAGCGGCTGTTGGACACAGTTGCATGGCCACAGACCGTTCCACCGAGGGGATACCCGCATACCCCAAAGCGGCTCCACCATCGAGGGTGGTGAGAGCGGAAGAACTACAAGATGTGTTTCGGGCAGTGAAAGGTGCCCTCCACAATCTTGTCAGCTCCTCATGCACTTCCGGAAAGAATGGCACCGGAGGGGGGCGCTGAGAACCAGCGCCACCCCCACCGAGGAACCACTCGCCCAGCCTCGAAGGATCGGGACACGGTGGCTTTTTAGGATTCCACACGAGCCCGACATTCTCGGCGGCCCGGGAAAGCATAGCCGTCATCTCTGGGTCTGGCACGGACAACGCTACCACACCCGAAGGGGGCAACGCAGCCGGGTCGTCATCCCCGGAGAGAGAGGGCCCGCCCTCCGATGCGGTGATCGACATCTGGTCGTCAGAGGGGGCACCGAAGGAAACGCGTGGCCAGCGCGCTCCTTCGGCAGCTCCACCGGCTGCGGAGTGCTTGAGGGGTGAGGAGCTCCACTTGGGGAAGCCCTCACCGTAATCCTCAAATCACCTCTAACTCCACCGGATCCAGTGTGCACGCCGGATCACGGCAGGCAGAGGGACTCTGCCATGTTTGACATAGCAGAGTCGCACTCCGAGATGGTCATGTCCCCGCAAGAAGAACATGAACCATCCACGAAAGCCACCTCAGCGTGCTGAATGCCCAGACACGTGAGGAAGCGATCGTGACCGTCCTGAGGCGCCAGGAAACGACCACACCCAGAAACGCACGGGTGAAAAGACATCTTTAAAAAGACGCGATCACCCGTGTTGCTCTTTTAGAGAAATTGCTCTTTCAGAGAAATGCTCTTTTAGTGCTGAAGCACGAAGGGGAGCTGGCCACCGCACACTCCTAGTGTGGCTGTCAGCAGGAAGACGATCTTTCTCTCCCGGACACCGTGACCACCGCTGCCGCGCCGTAACGCCCGCACTCGCTCGCAGAACACTCTCTTGGAAGGGAGAGCAGTAGCTTTAACCACTACCGCTCGGCTCCGAAGCGAAAGGATAATTGATGCGGTGCATCAGCTGCCTCTTATGCTCACGCTGTGATCAGCGGCAGCTGGATGCAATAATCGCATGCCAATGTCCATTGGCTCGTTTAGTTACACTCGAAGTGGATTGGTCTCTCTGGCGAGATCCCAATTTCGTCGGTCATCCGACGTGACTCGGAGTGACCGACTGAAAGGGGAACACTATATATATATATATATATATAATATATATTATATATATATAAAATATATATATATATATATATATATTTTTTTTTTAAAATAAAAAAGTGCTACAAAAGTGTATAAAGCCCTGTGCATTTCTTTTTTATCACATTTTTTATGAATAAATATTTTGTACACTCTTAAAAATAAAGGTGCTTCATGATGTGAAAGTGAAAGTCGTGACGTATTGTCAAGTATGGTGACCCATACTCAAAATTGGTGCTCTGCATTTAACCCAACCAAGTGCACACACACAGCAGTGAATAGTGAACAAACGCACACACACACCGTGAACACACACCCGGAGCAGTGGGCAGCCATTGCTCCAGCGCCCGGGGAGCAATTGGGGGTTCAGTGCCTTGCTCAAGGGCACCTCAGTAATGGTATCGAAGGCAGAGAGAGTGCTGTTCATTCACAATCCCCACCTTCAATTCCTGCCGGTGCGAGAATCGAACCGACAGCCTACAGGTTACAAGCCCGACTCCCTAACCATTAGGCCACGACTTCTATGATGCCATAGAAGAAACTTTTTGTCTAAAGGGTTCCATAAAGAACCTTTAACATCTGCAAAACCTTCCTGTTTCACAAAAGTGTTTTTTTTTTTTTTTTTTTTGGTGAAAGAAGGTTCTTTAGATTATAAGGTAAGGTAAGAAAGTGATGGTTCTTTAAAGAACCTTTGACTGAATGGTTCTTTGTGGAACCAAAAATGGTTCTTCTATGGCATCGCTTGAAGAACCTTTTGAAGCATCTTTATTTTTAAGAGTGTAGTTATAGAAGCCTGGTCTCGTGATGAAAACGTACCTCTGGGAACTTTTTCGCAAGATGCGAAATACGCCATGTACGTTTCGTGACATATTCGATGTGAAATGTCCACTGAGTGCCGCTAAAAGAGTGTTAATTTTTTTTCCCTGGAGCAAATGAATGTACAAAAGGTACGTTTTATGTGACGTTGGTTTTGTTGGTGTCACTGCAGTTCTGACTTAAAATATCATTGAGTGGCGCTATAACTGTAATGCTCTTTGAAGTTTTAAAATAACGTACCATCTGCACTACACCTAAACCTACCCGATAGTATGAACAAAAGCGAATGTGACGTAAAAACACAATCACAAGCATGCCGTTTTAGCTTGTTTTTCAATCTCTCATCTTTAAGCTCTTTCATCGTAAGTCATGTTTTTCATGGGTTTCGTACCCAAGGATTACACATCCCAAGTCCAATTCCGTGCCGGCTGAGCTACTGAATAAGCTTGTTATGTCCTGAAAGCGAAACGTATGGAGCTGTACGAAACTGTGTACGAAAATGATTACAAGTGCTCGCTGTTTTACCGCCTCTAGTGTTCATTTCTGTTGGAAACTGCAGTGATATGTACTTATTGGTACATATTGCGCATCTTGCGAAAAAGTTCCCAGAGGTACATTTTTGTCATGACATCAGTTAGGAAGTTTATATTGTAGCACTGAATTGTGAACATCTGACTCCCATCTAATTCATCAAAAAAAAAAAAACTTCCTCTCTCCATGTGTTCCTAATAATTGTCAGACCTGTGTCCTGTCTTGTGTTGTAGTGTTCTGTCTTGTGTTCCCCTAGACTTAGTTTTCCCTCTTGTATGCCCATATTTGTTTTTTCCTGTTTCTTGTTCTTGATTAGTTCATTAGTCTTCAGCTGTGTTTTATTAATTATCTAGAATTAACCTGTGTATTTAGTTCCTGCCTGTTCAGGTTCCTGCTAGTTCCTGCCTGTTATTTTGGATTAAAGACTGTTCATTTGAGTTTACTTCACGTCTCCTCAATTCCCTTGTGTGCACCGTGACAATAATGCTATTTTCCCCTGTTTTTCTGCTCTGCCATTTTGAATTTAAAACAGAGGGAAGAGATATAAAAGGCTATAGACATTGATTTGTTTTGCAGCTGGCTGGATTGAAGTTCTCAACCACTGCACTGACAAAGTTGACGTGCATCTAAAAGGCTCTTGAGAGGGTAGCTAGGCTTTAGTAATAGATCACCTGAACCATCATTATCGACAGGAAGTTGAAGGAGGTGTGGGCTTTTAATGGCAAGAGAGTGAGCGTGTTTTTCTGTTGCTTGTTTTTATCGTTTTGTTGTGCTGCTGCTTAGAGCTTGCTTCAAGGTTTCTGTCTTTACAAAAGAGACAAGTACCTTTATATTCACTCAACACAGTTCTGATCACGAGTAACATGTTCCATCCATGTTTAGAGGTGTTATTTTTGGATTTGATGCAATCATCTGGTTCATTTGAAATCCATCTCTGTGTTGGTTTTCAAGGATGCTTAAAGGAATAATTCACCCAAGAATGAAAATTCTTTCATTATTAAAACACCCTGTGTTGTTTCAACCCAGGAACAGAGTTTGGTTACAACACACACTAATGGTGTTTTTGGTCAGTAGCATTAAATTCGGTGCAATGAGTCACTATTTCTGTGTCTGAACACAAATGAGATGAGGTTTGATAATGAGGATGAAATTCCCTGAATGAGTGTGTGACTCATATAGACCAGATTTTTGATGTCTATGAACACCAAATGCTTATGCTCTTGGGACCTCTTTATTAAAATAAAATGCATAAAGGCCCATTTTAGCTGCTGTCATTTTACTAAGGCAATTATATATATAAAAAAATAGTATATAGTTAGTATTTATGATACAGTATGTACATAACCATTCAAAAGTTTGGTGTAGGTAAGAGTTTTTAATGTTTAAAAAAAAAAAAAAAATCTTATGCTCACCAAGGAATCATTTATTTGATGAAAAATAGAGTAAAACAGTACTATTGTGAAATATTATTGCATTTTATGACTGTTCTGTTTTATTATTTTTAACTTTAAAATACATGTAATTAGAAATCATTCTAATATGCTGATTTGGTTCTCAGCCAACATTACTTATTATTATCAATGTTGAAAACAATTGTGATGCTTAATATTTGTTTTTGGAAACCATGATTTTTTTTGTTTTTTCTTTCCAGAATTCTTTGATGAATAGAAAGTTCAAAGAACTGCATTTTTCTAACAATGTAAAAGTCAGTCACATTTTCTAAATTTAAGTCCTTGCTGAATAAAAATTATTTATTTAAAGTATTAACAAAAAAAAATCTTACTGACTTTGGAACAGGGTAGTGTATCTATCCCCAAAGTTAGAGTAATATTAGAATTATATTAGATTTTCAGTCTTTACAAATCAGAACAAAACAATAATAAAATACACAAGCAATAATATCAATTTTGGTAAATTAATTTAATATTATTACAATGAATATATTCAGTTAATATCTTAAAATTCCTTCTTCTCAAATATTCTGCTGTCCACCTTTTTGGTGCTTGGCAGATGTGAACTGTGTACTTTGAGCTGTTGTTGTACAGAAACAACTGCTTGAAATTTCCCTTTTTTTTTTTTCCTTTTTTTTTTGTAATGATTTGTGGGTTAGTAAATTTATGGTTTTTGGTGAACTATCCCTTTAACTTCTGTACAAAGATCATGACACTTGACTCTAACATACTACTACAAATTTCAAACTAGCATTAGGGTAGATCATTTAAGTGTGTGTGTGTGTGTGTGTGTGCATGTGTATGTTTGTGTTAAGCCCCTGTCTTGCAGGTGCAGCTCCAGTAGTGTCTGGCTGTATGAGTGAGCGCAGCTCTCTGTAATGCTAATAAGAACATCAGACAGGCTGATCACCCCCCGCCTGCTCTCCACACAGGAGCTTCTCACACCACTGCACACACAGCTGAACCAGTGAGACACTGAGAGAGTGAGAAAGAAGCTTCAATTCAACTGAGAAAGGAGAGATAAGGGCAGACGAGAGGAGATTTGAATGACTGAACTGTATGGAAGAGAGAGAGAGAGAGAGAGAGAGAGAGAGAGAGAGCGAAAGCAAGAAAGCAGGAATGAAATGTGA
>CM077229.1:17461168-17523668 GCA_039654775.1 Spinibarbus caldwelli | reverse complement strand
TCTTAATGATTCATTCATGAATCAAAATGATCAGATTCTCAAGTTCACTGATGCAATCCATTCACAGCAGTTCTTTAGTTAGTAGCTCACTGGAGGGTATGATTTTCTGTAAATATAGATTTTTTTTTTTTCTTTTTTTAACTCACAAAGCTACTGTATCATTAAACTCCAGAAGACTTGGCATATAGCTCACAAGTCATATGGACTAGCATTTTTTCTATCATTTTCTTGGTCACTATGTCATTGTAACATATGTGTAAAGATTTCTTTATGTTCCATTTACATTTTTGTTCCAGTCAGCAAAGAATAGGGTTGAGAAAAATTATTACAGCATTTAAATTTTTGAGTGAGCTATCCTTTAATTGGAAGTAATATAAATACAAAGCGAAGTCAGATGCAGTAAAGGCAAAGGGAGTGATAATCAGAAATAGACATATTGTCCTTGCTTTGAAAAGAAGTGAAGGATGAGTAAATTAAATGGGAAAGGTCTGTATATCGAAGCAAGGCCAGCCACTTATCATGAAGAGGAAGGAACCTTGCAGAACCGTTAGGAGTAAAGGTCAACCATGATACACTTCATCACATTCTGCCAATTGTTCATTTATGTGTCCTGTCAGTCAAACAGGGTGGCCTCACATAACCAAACTTTTGATTTGAAGATTATCCTGGCCAAGAACCAAACATTTAGACAGAAAGGAGTCATCTGAGCTAAGTTGATCTTGTTGTCAACCCAATGAGCACCAATTATATAAATTATATAGAAGTTTTTGCCACCTAACAATAAGATTTGACAGTTCTATCCTTTCATTCTTTTCTGTCTCAATTTTATCTTGCAGTTTTAGTCACATTATGCTATTATTTTGCAGTTTCTTTAAAGAAGGCAGATATAAATTCTTTATGATGTCAGACTTCACTCTAGCCCACTTAAGAATAATTTAACCACTTTATGAGCACATTTGACTGAAAATTGCACTGTTCACAGAAATTTCCAATGCATACCTATGGGAGTTTCTTGAAAGCTTTTCTGAGAAAACAACCGAGGGGGTAAAGCTTAGCAAATGGTCAATTGTTAAAGATTTGGAAGTTATTATTACCCTCCCTGTAAGAATTTAGTTCTTTGTAAGCTCGGAAGTCCTTATGTCCTTGTATAAAAGGCTTTAAAAAGCCATCTGTTTAGCAATTGACTCAACATTGCCAATAAAAACCTTACTGAAATTATGCTAATTGATTCTAAAGGATTCAACTAAAACTCATCTGCATGTCCTGTTGGATAGTTTCTGTATTTTTAGCTTTAGCTCCCCTGATTCATTCAAACTCAATTCATTTCGCAGACACTGTAATCCTGTCATAATGCAAATTTTTGTGGCTACTCCTAACCAAGATAAATTGTTTCAGAGTCATATTAATCTAGAGTGAATAGAGCTTAAGTGCAAACACATAAAACAAGAGCTTTACTCATATCGGGCGATTATGCTTGACTTGGTGCCTGAAGTGTTCGGGAGAGACATGTGCCTGTTGTTTTAGTGATTTTATGCTAGTTCGGTTTTATGTATGTGTGCATACATCTAACCTCAGGGGATGTGATGAGATGCGACTCATTTCTTCTCTTGCTGGTCAAAAGAAAAAACTGGCATACGCTCAAATACACAGACTGATCCCTTTGTTTTACATAATCTGTTCTATTAAAGGAATAGTTCACCCATAAATGAAAATTCTGTCATCATTTACTCACCCTCACGAAGTCCCAAACCTGTAAAAGACAAAAGGAGATATTTTGAATATTGTACAGGTTGTTCTTTTCTATGAAATTGGAAGTGCATTTATTTGGTTTGCATCTGACAGTACCTTGGTGTCAATATCAAAATATTTATTGGATTAGTTTATGCTTGATGTTTCAAGAATAAGTAATGTCTGATTTAGTAATGAACCTTTGTTTAAACATACTCCTGAATGATTTATTCACAAATTGGACTGATTTGGTTCTCCACCAGCTCTGGTTCTCCAGTGGTTGCTGATATTATGCATATTGTTGGCTATTATGACAAACTGTTTGTGATTTTCCTCATTTTTAGGTTCTTTTGGGGGAAAAAAAGCATGTGTTAAATGAATAAATGTACAGTAAATGTAACAGCTCACTGGAGGGGAAGATTAGCAGTGAATAATAATATAAATTTAAGTGTGTTTCTCACACAATGCTTTAATTCATTATGTGTCTGTTTCAAGTCCTGTGGATTTTTTTAAGTATTTTTAAGTAATTCTGCAGTCCTCTTGATTCGTTTTGAAATTTGGGATTTATGGACCTGAATTTTTTCTTTTTTAATAAAATTTAAAAAAAAAAATAATAAAATTTAAAAAAATGACGCTACTTCTATTTGATTGCAACTTTAAAGATACAAATAGCCACTATAGACCTTAGTCAGAGTAGCACCATATTTAAATTTTGACAGGAATATAAATAAGGCTGTGAGGGATAGAAGTACAGTGGATTGTACTGGTGTTTAATAACATATCGTTCAGCAGACAAAATGTTTTTCTATTAAAAAAAAAAGAAATTGGTAAAACTTTAGCTTAGGGACCAATTCTCACTATTAACTAGTTGCTTATTAGCATGCCTATTAATAACATATTGGCTGTTTATTAGTACTTATAAAGCACATATTCTCCATGACCATATTCTACATCCCTAATCCTACACAATACCTAAATTTAACAACTACCTTATTAACTATTCATAACCAGCAAAATAGCAGTTTATTGAGACAAAAGTCATAGTTAATGGTTTGTTAATAGCACGAATTTGACCTTAAAATAAAGTGTGACCAAAAAATCTTTCAGTCATAAAACAATTTTTTGTTGTTCAGTTTTGAAAGTTGTAAAAATGATATAATCTAGGACCTTTATAGAGTGTGTGCCGTGTAAAGACTGTTAAATTCAATATGGCCTCTAACCTGATTAAGTTTTATTTGATGCAAATATTACAGCTGCAACAATCATAGAACCTGTAAACATGAACTTATCTCCAATGTAACATTCAAATGTAGTAAATAAATATTTAGGAATTGACTGCGGGTATAATTTTGTTTCCTGTACTTGCTTTTTTGACTCTCAAAGTGATTAAACCCACTGACTTGCATTTTAGATAAAAATCATCTTTAATGTTCTACTGAAGAAATGAAGTCATCTACATTTAAGGGTGAATAAATTAATGGCAAATTTTCATTTTTAGGTGAAACTATTAATTTAAAAAATAATACCAAAAATCAGTTTCTTTGTGCAGTGCTTTATTGGATGAGCAATTCATTCGTTCCCTTTAGAAAAGATACACTTAGTCTTTTGTTCAGAATTTAAAACACATTTTATTCTTTAAATCAAACAATATAAGATTTTTCATTTATCACAAAGATGACTGCTTTGGTTCAAGGCTCAGAGCTCTTTATTTTTGAAATATCACAGACAAAAATGAATGGAGATATACTTGTGCGATTGATACCTGGTAGCATTTCAAAAAAGGCTCTTCATCTTGTGAAAAATGACATAAGCGCCTTACAGGTGTCTAAGTTATCTGCTGTTCATTAATCTATGGGATTCTCTTTTGAAGAGGGATTACTCATGAAAGTTCTGGGCAAGACTACATGACTTGACCCCATTCATTGCTGTGTAGATAAAAGCCTTATGCTGTTATTTCCTTTCATCTCTCTTTTTATTTCTATTTAAAGGCAAAGTTTAAAGTAGTTCACACTTTAGCATTTATAAGGCTGAGCATACTTTGATGTGTCTGTCCTCTTCTCTTTTTTCTTCGTTTTCAGTGTTTTTTCTCACTGATATCTGGACAGGAGTAGTTAACCTTTACTGCAACACAATGTCTCCTGCTACATCTCATTAAAAAGCTGTGCTCTCTTAAATGCCGTAGTATTTTACTGTCACTAATGAGCATTGTGAGTGTGCGTGATTGTGTTTGTGTGTAATCACCCGGGTAATAAGCTGGATAGAACTCACGTGAAGTTTCGAAGAAATTTGAGTGGTACTTGTCTGTAGTTATGAATGGTTGTTGAGGTGGTTGCTTACTGGCTAAAGTCCAAAGAGGCCATGTTCTGCACTTTAAATATCATCGTTCAGGTAAAGAATTGAATGTCCAGTTCAAGCACCACTAATAATGTTAACAGTAACATTGTGTCTACACTGAGTGTGAACACTGTTGTGTAAAAACAAATGTGTCTACACCTGTTTTTTTCATTCCACAAAACTGCCTTATGTTTTTAAACACAAAAATGAGTTCTGTGTGAATGGCTCCTGAAGTTGTCTACATTGGACATGTCAAAGGGAAGGTTCCAAATATATTTATCCCATTGTTGGAAGCACAACAATCGCATAGAGTACATCAGAAATAGAACTTGGTATCCGTTTACTATCAGTGTCAAATTCTGTGTAGACAGAATCGTTGATTAAAATGGTTTCTATTTGCTTTTGATGCATCGTGTTGCACCGCTCATGCCAAGTGTTACAAAAAATAAATTTGGTAGTACCAAGACACAGTTATGATACAAGTATTAGGTATATCATGTTATTTACATAATATTTCTGCTAAAAAAAAAAAACTGCATAAACTGAATATAAAAATGAAGATATTTTATAAGATACCTGAGAGATTATACCTGGTCTCATGATGAAAACATAGACGTAAAATACCTACCAATAAGTACATATCACTACAGTTTCTAACAGAAATGAACACTAGAGACGGTAAAACAGCAAGCACTTGTAATCGTTTTTTGTACATAGTTATGATTACAGCTCCATATGTTTCGCTTTCTGGATGTAACAAGTTTGCTCAGTTGCTCAGCCAGCAAAGAATTGGACTTAGGAAGTTCATAAAGACATCATCAAATTAATCCCTATTTACTGAGCAGTTTAATTCAAAATCCTGGCCAAACCTTTTAGGCTGGTCTGTTATTCTAGACTTCAGAAACCAGTTGGCTGACTGAGTAAACCAACTGAACACTAAGTTTGCCGGTTAGACCAGCTGATAAGAGCCCGAAACCCCTCTAAAACCAGTAGAACAGACCAGACTTACCAGCTTGGCCAGGATGGGAGACCACTTAACCACTATAAGCTGATTTCTTTCAAAAGAACATCAAGAATATTGTGGCACAACCATGGAACAATTCCAAAGACCATCATTGTACAATGGTATTTTTGAAATGTGGATACACACGTACTTTGATGAATAAACTGAAAATTGAGACAAAAGAAATCCAAATTCACAGTGTGTGTATATGCTGCACTCATACTAATAGCACACTGTATTTGCCTGCTGTATTCAAAGTCCTGATAGACTCACACAGTCTGTGAATTTGGATTTTGCAGTGGATAAGCTGCAATTCTTTTCTGGTTCACATATCCTCACAAACTTTCATGCTAAGCTCTGTGACTACTGCTTGGCTTCATTTCCCAGATGCAGGCCTGTTCTTCTCAGATAGGTAGAAACAGGAGCAAAGTTTTGTAAGGCTCAGACAAAATATCAGCTTGGACACATAGTCTTTACAGCAGAACTGACTCTGAATGCAGTAAGTGAAGGGTCTCAGTGCAGAGGAAACAGTGAAGTACATTTACCATTAGTCCTCTAGAATTCATGATAAAATTGAAGTTTTGAGCCATAGTGGAACAATAGTTCCAGAAGACTTTATTATGTAATATCCGTAAGTGTGAAGGAGAATTGAGAGCTATGGCACAGGGGCAAATAGGTCAATGATATTATGCTCTTTCGTTTTTTAAAAATAAAAATAATAAAATAAAATATTTTTAATAATGAAACCAATCAACAAAAATAAAAATAAGTACATTTCTAAGAATTTCGCACTTGCATTTTAACTGCATCTTTAAAAAGATTTTTCGTTTTCATTATTTTGTACTGTTTTGTTTGTCACTGATCCAAATAATAAACTTCACAAAACTAGCATATTACTTCAAAAGACTTGGAATATAGTGCATATGGACTATGTTTATGGTCATTTTTGAATCTTTACATTTCCAGTCCCATCCATTTTAATCAGATGCAAAAGAGCAGCATGAACATTCTGCTAAACTGTAGTATTTCATGGAATAAAGTCATATTCAAAACAACATATTGATAAATAAATGTGAGAATGTTTAAATTTGAGTGAACTATTACTTTAAACCCACACAATCTCTCATGCACACATTTAATTTCATTCAGAATGTCTCTGAGGAGATACAAAGAAAAATGAGCACACACACACACACACACACACTCATGCTCTACACCATTAGTCCAGACAATCTCACCCACAGCTGTGCTCTATGTATTGTGTGTGTGTGTGTGTGTGTGTGTGTGTGTGTGTGGCAATGTGATTTGTCCCTAGAAAAGAGAGATAGAGTGAGTGGAGTGACAGTGAGAAGAGTCTTCCTGTCACTGAGGCCCTCTGGGAAATGTGGAGTTGGACTGTGTGTTGATGCATCCAAATATGTCACTTGTCAAATCTTGCCCAATGCAGCGTCTTTACTCAAATGGCCTGGGCTGTTTAAACCGAGGAAGAGTGTGCTCTTGATTTGGTATGATTGTCTTTTTGAAGAGCCTTCAATAACAGAACAGAACGTTCAGAGAACTTTCATTATCCTGAGAGACCATTTCTGCCACATCCATTTGGCTTTAAATGTCCTTTTGTGCATTGTTTTCCCAGAAAATGAAGGATGTTATGTACAGTTTAAAAAAAACATGCTGGTATTTTGCATGCATGGACACATGACCGTCCATGACTGTCCATTTGACACTGGATATAATGCCCCTATGGACCTATTATGTTATGTTATGTTATGTTATGTTATGTTATGTTATATATTATGTTATTTAGCAGACACATTCTTATCCAGAGATTAAGTGCATTTATTACAGGTTCAGTCCCCCAATGCAACCTGGGATTAAGTGGCCCGCTCAAGGGCATGATGGCGATAGGGGATCCCAGTCCACCCTCATTATTAGCCTATTAGTGTTAATTGCTAACCAGTGGACTCTGACTGTGCCTATGTGTCAAGTGTTACATACAGATTCATACATACAGCAGCACCATTTTTTTACCTATCTATTAGTCTAATATAAAATGTGAAAATGAATAAATTGTAGTATTACATACTCACTAATTATTATTATTATTATTTTTTTTTATCTGTTCTGCCATCCATTGCACATTAAGATTATGGTCTAATTCTTTAAGAGGCAAAATTCCCCTCCCTTTCAGCTAAAAACATGAGTCATTAAAAATGTAGTCATTAAAGTCCTCAAAAACATGGGAGCAAGTAAACACAAACTTCAAGCAACTTCCGCACACACACAAACGCGCGAAGGCAGACAGCATGCTGTTTTTCACCCCAATAAATCTGTCTCTTAGTGCTTGCGTATGGTGTGTGTGTGTGTGTGTGTGTGTGTGTTCGTGTGAAGATGCTGTTGTCAGGAGGGAGTCTGTGTCCCCTGTAGTCTGAGCTCTGTGTGTACACGATAAGGAGCCTCCATTACCCCGACACAACAGCCAGACAGGTAAACACCCTCCATACCCTCCTGCACTTATCTCCAGTACACACACACACACACACACACACACACACATGCAAGTTTCTTTCACACACTCGGTATGGAGATTTGTTATTATGTGTGTTGTATGACCAGGCCATCAGACTACCGAGCCCGTTTGTGGCAAACTACTATATGTTTTTTCAAGTGTAGGTTAACTACGCATATGCAGTATCCGTTTTTAATGTTGTATTGCTTATCTTCGAGTTTTATCACATGTTGCAAAAAATATTTTGGGGTATGTAATAAAAGGTAATTAAGGCAAAAGTAATTTAGGACAATTAATGCAACAATAACATAGAACCGATTTAATTTAGCGTTTTATTTACATACAGTATGAGCAACAGACATGCAACGAGTACATCAAATATGGTAAACAATCTCAAAAGTGAAGCCTAAATTAAATACTAAATTAAATTTATACAATTTCTACATTCTACATTGTATCACATGTTAGCTTAACAGCTTGTTTACACAAAATGTAGCATGCTAACATGCTATTTGAAACACATAAACTAGTGATACAATGTGACCAAAATAACTTTTCAACAGTAATGCTAATCTAATGTTTACAGCGCAAACATGATGTTTTAGCACAACTATAGCCAGATAACATGAAAAGCCACAGTAGGAATATTTTGAATTCTAGGTCCGAAGATGGATTAGTATCACTGTCTAACACTAGCTGCATTTCCATTACCCTTGAAATTTGAAATTGAAAATTGAAAATCCGCCCAACTGGAACACATCAATTTTCAAAAACTCCCATATATCGCAAAAAAGTTGGTGGTTTTTCAGGCAATTCGAAAAAGGAATATTTTGCGAAACTGAAATGGAAATAGTTTTTTTTACATTTACAGGTCACCTGGCATATGTAAAAGTCACGTGATTATTTTTTAATGTATTATAATCTCCAAAAACACCTCATACTGTATGTGGCCGCTCTCAAGTATAAGGGGCTTTCCTTGCCATTAATGCTTGGATAACCCCTTATTTACACTGCACACGTCTGCGGCACTATGGGTTAGGTTTCGAAAGTGTCCCAGAAGCGGCTCTCCGCTCTCTGATGCAGACAAATAGAGCGTAAATAAGGGGTCATTCAATTAAAAATAATGGCTAGTGCGGAGGCTGTAATATACCTTTACGTAAACCTACAAACATTCGTCGCCATGACTTATCGTGAGAGGAAAAAATTAAGTCTTAGTCGCATAACATTGGTTAATGGAATCGCCATCATTTCACAATAGTTTTTTATCAACATTTATAAAATATTACATTTTAGTCGCATAGCATCGGTTAATGGAAGCGCCATCATTTTGCAATAGTTTTTTTATCAACATTAATAAAATATCGCAAAGTTTTGCACAAATCTGTAATGGAAACCAGGCTTCTGTCTAACACTACATTTACTGCCTTTTGCAAAAATGCAAAATTCAACAAGCTCACCAGTGTAAATAAACTTGCATGTAATGCAATACAATAGTACAGTTAGACGTATACCAAACGTATGCCAAAGCTAGCATGTAGAAACCAAGGTTTTACAAAAATACAACCACATAGAAAAAATCCAAAACAGAAAATGTCTAAAACTAGTTTTGGCACATCAATAGCTTGTTTATGCTAATTTATCATGCTAGCATACATGCATGTATATTATTTTCATTGGATTGTCTGTGTTTGGGTGTAATGTTAACCTAATACATTTAAAGCCCAAAGTTTCAAATACAAAATACAAATTGTGTAGCACAATATTAGTTAAGCACAACAGATCAAGATAAATGACATGGGTTGTTGCTGCTTTACTTACCGCAAGACTTCACTAAAGCATGGTGGGTAGCTCTTTTGTTTTGAAAAATCTTTTTCTCAAAAGCCATTTCTCGCAAAAGCTATTTATGCAGGCCGAGACAAGGTCAACTCCCATAGATCCATAAATACAAAGTGATGTATTCATTTTGTCTCCAAACCCTTCTGAATATGAATGCAGTGGCAACGGACATCAATGCAGAAAGAGTTTGGCGTTGGAATTGAGATGTATGGCACATGTTTAATGAATACATTACACAGAGAGCTTGATGCTTAATGTGATTTTTCATACATATTCCTGATGTTTACGTTTCAGCACAAGCTGAATATCACAGAGGGAAGAGGAAATGGGTCATGCTGCTTTTTGTTTGTATAGTGCTCTTCTTCATTAGAGGCAAAAGTGGGTATTATCAGAGGTGATCATATTAGCTTAATTGAAGAAGAGTTTCATAACTGCAGTGGCATATAATCAGGACCTTAATGTCTGGCAGGGGTTTTAACTGTGCCATGCTGGATCACCCAAGCCCATAAAAAGCATGATTAAGCACAGCAGAAGCCAAAGCAAGCAAGTGTGTGTGTGTGTGTGTGTGTGTGTGTGTGTGTGTGTGTGTGTGTGTGTGTGTGTTTGCCTATGAAGAGAAAATAGAAACATAAGCTGTATTTGTATCATCACAAGGAGTTTATCCATAATTTTTCTCAGGTGGCTTCATTTATTCTTTATTGTCCTTATTTATCCATCTGTATATCCTTCTATCCCCTATCCATCCATCCATTTCTCTACCTGGCCATCAATTCTTCAGTCTATCTGTCTATTCTTATATCCATCCATCATCCATCCATCAATCATTCGGGCTTTCTTTCTATCTGTCCATCAGTCCATATCTCTGTCAATAAATCAGTACATGTAGCCGTCCATCTATATGCCTGTCTATCCAATCTATCCATTCATCCACTTATCCACTCATCCATATTATTCATTCATCCACTCATTTGTTTGTCCATCCATCCATTTTTACATCTATTCACTTGTTATTCATTCTTTTTTCTATTCATCCATCCATTCGTCCATCCTTTTGAATGGATTTTCATCAATTATCCACCCATTCATCTGTTTTCCCATTCATCCGCCTGTCCGTCCATCCATCCATCCACTTAGCTGTTCATCTATCCATCCATCCATCCACTTATCAGTTTGTTCATCCATCCATCTGTCCACTTATCAGTTTGTTCATCCATCCATCTGTCCACTTATCTGTTAATCATACATGCATCATCCATCCATCTATCCACTTATCAATTTACTCATCCATCCATCCATCCACCCATCCGTTTGTTCATCCATCCATCCATCCATCCACTTAGTTGTTCATCTATCCATCCATCCATCCATCCATCCATCCCCTTATCAGTTTGTTCATCCATCCATCTGTCCACTTATCAGTATGTTCATCCATCCATCTGTCCACTTATCTGTTAATCATACATGCATCATCCATCCATCTATCCACTTATCAATTTGCTCATCCATCCATCCACTTATCAGTTTGTTCATCCATCCATCCACCCATCCATCCACCCATCCATTTGTCTATCCTTCATCCACCTATCCATCTATCCAGCCAGCCAGCCAGCCATTCATTCGTCCATCATACAGCATTCCTCGAGTGTTATGGAAACCGATACATTATTCATGTGATTGATTTTCCTTAATAATTGCAAAAGAGTTAATCATTGCTGAAATTCCCTTGTGTTTAAACAGCTTGTGTGTGTGTGTGTTATACTGCTGCAGACGTGCTATAGAAATTACTCATAAAATAGCATGAATCACATTATGCCATGTCAGAGTGAATTTGATGCATATATAAATACATATGGTAGATTTACAGTAACACATTTTTATATATTAATATTTAAGGATGTTGGCAAACTAAAACAACACAAAGAAAACATCATTTGCATTCATAAAAAAATATGGGAAAGTAATTTGTGCTGCAAAGTGTATTGTCTTTAATTTACTCTGTAGGGAGAATTTATAGGAGATATTTGGGAGATTAATATGCTGTAGGATTTTATAGGTCTATAAAGAGTCAGCATTTTCAGCTGAAGATACTCCAATTCTTTTGAGAATAAATCATGATATTGGCTCTGCTCCAAACCCTAGTACATTGTCTTCTTGTCTACATAGGCAGCTACTTGCTAAGGCAACATATTAACCGAAATAGAACATCAAGTGACTGATTTAGAGTAACTCTATTAACACCAACCCACACTTACCACACAAACAGATGCACAGAAGACTCATAGCTTTTATAGTTCATTGCAGTAGAGTTTTATGTTAGCTAATGATAAAGTACACCCCTATATTCCAAATCTTCTGAATACATATGATAGCTTTCTGTAAGAAATAGAGCAAAATGTGTTTGTAATTCACTGAAAATTTTGGTGCCTGCCATAGATGTCAAATCTCGTTTACTAATTCATGTTTCAAACTTGGTTTGTCAAGATACGCCACACCTGGTTTGACACGAGTAACACCAAAATAGCTTCGTTCTCACATTTCTCCTAACCAAATATAAGCTATCTAGGAAGGTAGCTCATTAGGTTTTGGAACAGAGCTATTGTCTCTCAGTGTTCAAGAAAATTCTATTTTGTTCAAATGCTTTTTTGCCAGATGTCATTGTCCTTTCCCATATGCTGTCCATGCAGGGTTTAGCCAAGAGGAAGGTGACAGTCTTCCCCCCGCCATGTGCAAAAATCACTGTAACTGGATATTCGGCACCAGTGAATGGCTTTTATGGAACCCCCTAAAAGATTCCTATTAAAACCTGTATATGGCCAGAGATGATTTGTCTGTGGGTGAAATTGGATTAGTTGAACTGTAAAGCTTCAATGTCGTGCTTGAGACTTACTCTATCTCTCTGGCCGTTTGCCATTAAACAGAGAGGGAGAAAAGAAGAAAAAAACTTCAATGGCATTGGTTGAAGTGGTAATGGCGGACACCTTTAGTGGGATCCAATTAATTTTTATGTGGAGTTGGCGGTCTGCGGTGGGTAGGGTGGGTTGACTATAGAGAGTTTGGTGTCTGTGTGTGTAGGAGATAATATAAACTATGATTTGATGATATTTTTGGGACTGTATAAGTGTTTTCTGGTTTGAGAGTAGTCTTGCCTACAAGTGCACCAGTATCTTTTCGAAAATATTACAGAAAGTAATTGCAGTTCTGTCTATGCTTTTAACATTGTGTATTTTCTCAGAAGCTCTCATCCACTATTAATACTTAAATGAGCATTCACTAAAAGTTCGACATTTTACGACTTGTGTGTTCTCAGAAATCCTGTAGCAGTCAATGCTTAATTTATCATACTGAATTTCTTTATTCATTAAAAAAAAACGTATGATTGGTGGAGACATTGCACTCCCTTCTAAATGTGAGTCTGTGCATCTAGGTTGCCATTGTTGACAGAATATAAAGTATAATATTCAACGGCACTTCCTCACACAGCAGTAAGACAGCTCAAGGCACCATTCCCTCCACTTTACACACATGCGTTTACGTTGCATTAGTATTTATATAAACACTGTCTCCAAATCTTTATCTAGCACCTCCAGTAAGCTGCCGAGGTGGTACGGTTTTCTGAGAGCACAGTCTTCGCCCGTAGCAAGGAGCTGAGCACCAGAAG
Organism: Spinibarbus caldwelli; assembly: GCA_039654775.1. Classification (NCBI taxonomy): domain Eukaryota; kingdom Metazoa; phylum Chordata; class Actinopteri; order Cypriniformes; family Cyprinidae; genus Spinibarbus; species Spinibarbus caldwelli. The sequence goes on along the minus strand of CM077229.1, from coordinate 17,510,603 downwards.
GAGGCAAATATGTGAATTATTCATCCTTGCATTTTTATTATTTATGATTTTTGTATAAACTTGTATCATGCAGTAGATTTTTTTTGTTATGTTTCAGACTTTGGAGGAAGATTTTGTTCTTTATCTTCATTTGGGCAGTGAGGGGATAAGACAGTTTCATGTTTTGAACAGAACAAACTTGTAAACCTACCTGTGAAAGTACCTGTGAAACAAGTGGATTTGTTTACTGACTGTCTTAGTAATTCAAACCATTTTCAACCCAATCTCGGAACTGTAATGCAACTGTAACATTCTGTGTGAGTCTCAGTGAAACTCTCTGGCTTTGTTCCAAACAAGCAACCTTGCTGTTGTGCTGTCTACATTTTTCTAATCTTCATGGAAGATAATAACTATGCTGCACATTCATCCACCCATCCATTACACACATATAGTGTTTCTCATGAAAAGCGCACAATATTTTAGTGAAGTTTGGTGCTAGCATGTTGCTAAGCTAACAGCATGAGGCATAACAAATACACAGCACACAATCATTGGGTAAAACTACTTTAATTGATACTTCTCACAAACGAATATACTGTAAATACATTTTTAGTTGGGCTATCAACATTAGCGTGTGAATGCATGCAATTAATTCAAAATCCTTTGCGTGTTACAATCAGTGTTGGGCACGTAAAAGTAATTAGTTATAGTTACTAGTTACTTATAATAAAGTATTATTATAAAACATTGCACACTAATCTACACTTCTTTATTGTTTCTGTGGGACAATGTGAGAGACACCTATTAAATTCAATAGATTATTGTAAATATTATCAATCCTCTATGGACCCCTTAGCAATAGAATCGCCATTGGCTTGTAAATTTTTTAGTTTACTCACCAGACTAATATTAATTATCTGATATAATATATACTATATATATATATATATATAGTATTTATATAAACACTGTCTCCAAATCTTATACACAGTATAAAGCGTATGTTTGTAAACTGGCACAGTTTTTTTTTTAAATATCTGACACTTAGCATCAGTCAGTCAAGCATTATAATATGATATTATGATAATTTAGCATTATATGATGATAGAACTTTAGTAATTAGAATAACCATGTATGAGTGCATATTTGTCATGTTGACTGAACTTAGGACTGGTTGTGGTGCTTAAGATATTGCTTGTCATTTAGTGTTTCTGTAAAAAAGGTAAAAAAACCTAAAAATAATACTGATAAGATAACAAAACTACTACGAATTCTACTAGGCCTACTAATAACAATATTAAACGCACTAAGAATTAATCAGCTGCTGGGTTCATGAATATTAATCACGTTGCCTGCATTCGCTCGAATTGATTTGCTGAAATCAAAACAGGGACGATAATAGGTGAGTGCCAGCCAATGAGATTGTCCTTTGCGCATTAGTTCCGCCCACTTCCAGACAAACCGGCAGTTCTTAAAAGCTGAAGAAAGGAATTCTGTTATTTTGACAGGAAATACAACAAAGAACACCGTTTACATGTAGCGCGTCAATTCTGCATGTTATATAAGACTCTCTCGCTCTGTATCTTTCTTTGTGTGTGTGAGACAAAGCGATGTCAAGTCGTGCACCTTCACACTAGAGTTTACAGTACGTCAAATACAGGTAGCCAACACTGCGCATCCATTAATCTGAACTGAAAAATAAAATTATAATAAATCATAGTAACGCATTTTATTGTCAGTAACAGTAACGGCATTGTAACGGGGAAAACAGTAATTCATTTCATTACTCGCTACTGAAAAAAATAACGCCATTAGTAACACTGTTTATTTATAATGCTGTTATTCCCATCACTGGTTACAATAAAGTAATTCAAATAAATTACTGAAGCCATTAAAGTAATTTATGCAGTTAGATGATTTTAGAAGTTTAGTGTCGCCAAGTACACAGTTTCATGTGGAACTGAGCTACTTTTGCGCTGTTGCTGCAGGTTGTTTCTTAGTCTATGATAAACTTTAATCAATTGACAGCCCACATTTTTAGTCAACATTTCTCTCAACTCAACCCACCATCTTGAATGAGATTGAATTGATAGATGCTGCTGTAGAATTAGGACTAAACAATCTCATAAGGCAGAATAATTTTGACTTCTTGTCTCTCAACCTTCATCAGGTTGACACTTCATGACTTTTCATTATCTTATAAGAACTGATTATGAACAAAATGTACAAAAAAAAAAATGCACCTCAAATGCCCACCATTAAAAATATCAGTCTAGCCTCAGGAAATACATGTCGAAAACATAGCTATATATAATACACTGCATTTTCAAATTATGATTACAGTGACAGATTATCGATTAATAAAAATAATTTTTGCATGGTTCCTTGCACAATTGTGATACAAAAAAACGCTTTTTCCATAGTTATTTTACATAGTAATTTAGAAATCAAAATTTTGACATTGGCCTCACATAACTAGCTCCCTATGTATGGCTTTTTTGAAGTAGTAAACTTGCTCATTAACTCACCTGGTACAGCACTGCACTTGTTGCGGAGCACTTGGGTATGAGTCCCATGAAACACTTGTCACAATAAAAGAGCTCAAAGGTTTTGTAAGCAAATTGGCATGGTTGCTTTCCTAAATGAGTTCACGTTTGGTTTTCAGATAGGTTTAGGGTAGGCTTTAGTGTAAATGATTCATTATTTTTAAATGCAATAGAGCATTAACCCTTTGGTGCCACTCACCGGACATTTAATTTCCAAACTTTTGCAATACATACAAAAACCAACATGATAAAATGTTGCCAGATTCATGTTCATCTGTTTTCAGTAAAACTGAATACGCTTTTTGCACCAATTAATGAAAATTTCACTTTGAAAGTGTCACAAAACATACAAAAGCCAAGGTAATATAATTTTACAGAAATGTTACCACTAGGGCTGCAACAACTAATCGATAAAATCGATTATTATCGATAATGAAAATCATCGACAACGATTCTCATTATCGATTAATCGGGTCTGCCCACAGTGCACGTCCAACTTCAGCCGGTCACGTCAAATTAACGTTGCAGCACTGAATAACGTATTTCTATGGCCAAAATGCATCTAAAAATAGTGGAGGAAACAGAATGAGATGCTGCGGGTGAAGTACGTGATCCAAGCTGCACAAAACATGAGAATTCTTTATTTTAAGCTTTAAGCTAATGCATTAGCGTAATGGCTTGCCCTGTCAGGCACTTTGACAGATGCCTGTGCATCCTCAGCGCAAAAACGTTCAGTTTACAGTCATATCCTTATCTGTAAATGTCACAAATTCACGTGAGCATTTCCAGTTTTGCATAAAGTTCCGTCCTGAGAGTCTGTGTTAAGTTTAAATCTGACGCGCGTCAGAGAGGGATTAATATTCAGTGCAAAAACATTCCTTGTGCTGAAGTAACTGGTGTTGAAAGTTAAATTAAGGTTTAAAAGTCAACATGTAGTGCACGTATTTTATGAGAGTAGGAACTGTAAAGGGATAACCACGTATAGTTGTCTGAATATAAATATCAGATGCTTCATAGCCACCTTTTACAGGATAAAGAAATTACAGTAAACGTGACTGTGATCAAAAAGTTGGTTAACACTGAGTTTGTGTTTTTATTCGTCTTTATTATCTTTATTATTATCTTAATTTTTGATGAAGAGATTTAAACTATAGGCCTATATACAGTGCTTAACAAATTTATTAAAACAAATGTATTTAAGGTTTATAACAAATAATGTAAGGTTTGTGCCACTGCTGCTCTAAACTAACAGTATTGGTGTTTACTAAAATCATTTTTTAGCTGTCTGTATTGGTTAGTCCTCCAATGTGCGTAAGGCCTTTAGTAACAGTAGGCTGTTTCTAATGCTATAATATAATTATTTCTGTTATCTATGAAAGATCTATGAAAGATTTTTTCAGATACCCAATTACAGTCAAAAAGTAGCTAAACAATGCCAGCAAGAATGCATGCTGTTATGAAAGGCAGGAGGCTATTTTTTTTATGTCAATAAATATTTAGCTGTTTCAGTTTGTTGTTTGCCCAATAAATGACAATAAAATTTTTAGATTTAAACAATTCTTTGACAGATTCCTAAAATATTTGTGTTTTCTCTTTATTATGACAGATGGTCTAATAAATTGTTAAGCACTGTATGTTTTCATAGCATTCGGTTGGCACGTTTGTTTGAAGGACATTGGGCAGAATGTGGAAGTGTTTTTGTCCAAAAAAAAAACAAAAAACTTTTTTTATCCGATTAATCGATTAATCTAAAAAATAATCGACCAACTAATCGATTATCAAAATAATTGTTAGTTGCAGCCCTAGTCACCACAGGCAAGTTTTCACTTAGAAATTGCTGGTACAATATTGCTGGTACAAAGCCGCAAGTAACACACAGAATTAAACATGAAATTTTGAAGTAGAAATACTGAAATAGTTGTAAAACATACTTCAATAATCTTTGTTTTATTTACTACTTTGAAAAATCATGTTTACAGTGTATTTCCAATGACTTACATTTGGGTTTTCAGAGACAAGATATAAAACAGAAATAAATGTAAAGTCATTTCTCACAAACTGGAATACACAGTACACAGTTGTTTATTTTGATGTGTTAAACTCTATTATGTTTTTGCTGAGGTAAAATTGGCCCCAAGTAGATGCAGCATTGCTATAATGGGTACCAGTCATATTTCTGAGAAGTGCAGGTCTGCTTTGTGATTAAACAGGCATACAGATTCAGTAATAACAGCTGGGTTTTGATAAGATCAGAGGAACACATTACAAGAGTTTGAAGGAAAAATAAGATGTTAATTTCATCACTGGGGTCTCTGGGATGCCAAAATAAAACCATAAAGTCAAATCTGAACAGAACACAAGTTAAAATAGAGCATTTAAATAGTTTTACTTGATTATAAAGCACAAAGAAGAACAAAATGGAAGGCCTCATTATATGTGCACAGAGTGCCTATATGTATAATTGGTTCTTATTTGCATAATCATCCCCCACCATTTGTTGTCTCCATATGTTGAAGTATGTATAATTGAAGATGCTGAAAAGCTTTTTTTCTGGAAGGGTTTGAAGCTTAGATTGCGGTGGTGTTCAGTGATGTTGTTTCTTCTCACTCTCTTGTTTCTTCCCTCAACCCCCCTCTCGACCCCCCTCATCTCTTCTCCTCCCATCATCTCACGAGAGGATATGACTGCAGGGCTGGCGGCCTTTAGCTCTAATTGGTGACTATATTAACTGAAAGAGGGAGAAAATGACAATGTATAAATGGAAGAGACAATGAAGTCTTCGTTTATTATAGCTTACAAACACTCGCTGCATGCATGCACCTTCCCTCTCATTTTAATATTCGCTTCCTACTAGCATCTGCGGAGCTCCCGTGGGTCAAAAAAGACATTCAAGCCCGTACATACTAATAATTCCCTCATACGCTCAGACACAGTTGTGCTCGTAAAGCTCAGTGATGCAAATACACAAGAGATCCCTGTGTAGCGTCACCTCTGGAGTGAAAGAGGTCAAGTGTTTGATTATTTCATCCATTTGGGGATGTAATTTCCTTAATATTTGACCTCTCTGTCATGGGTTTAAATCGTTTATATCAGTAGTTCTTAACCTTTTTGACTCCAAAGCCCCCATTGTCAAGAACAATAGTCGAAGGCCCAGTTGTTTGTGATTTTCTTTTTTAAAAAGTTTTTACAATTTCTACCTGATAAAATATTTTTTGAGCTTGGCATAAATTGACAAATTTATGTTCATAAAATATATATAAAAATGTCCATGGAGTTTCTTCATTTATATGACTTTTTTAGGTCTTAAAATTGCACTTTCATAATTAGGCTAACTCATATATCTTCGTTTTTCTATACTGTTGGAATCCTGTTTCTTTAAGAAAAGAAAAAGTTGGTAAAGTGGTGAGAGGGTGAATTAAAATAAGAAATATATTTGGTTTTAGTTGTTTTAGTTTATTTTAATGCTTGCTTTTTCTTGTTTTTAGTTATTTTAAGCTGTAATGAGGCTCCTTGGTAGTTTGTTGAGGGCCCCTGTAAATGACCCCTTTGAGACTGGTTTTAAAGTATATAGTTCACCCAAAAAAAAAAAAAAAACTTATTCTATGATCATTTATTCATCTTCTTTAAAGCTGTTTGCCCCATGGAGCACAAAAGGAGACAATTTGAAGAATGTTCCCACTGCTTTTTTCATACGACAGAACCTTAGAGTGAAACTGTCAAGCTTAAAAAAAATCATTAAAAGTATCCAATATGACTCATGCTTCAAGTCTTCTAAACCCATATGATTTGTAATCTCATATCTCTGACCAGGCTTTGTGCATTATTAGCTTCTATGGATACTTAGATTGAGTCATGTAGATCTCTCTCTCAGTCTTGCCACAGTAATATTTACAGAGGATCAGATCAGGATCTGGGATCAGGCCAACAGTCATTCAGCACATTCTGATGCCCAGAGGCTGTGGCACACGCTGACATCATCTCTCCCTCAAGCCCTCTCTGTGTTCGCTCTGTCTTTCATCCCTTTCTCTTCTGGCCTCTCGCTCTGAGTCACATCGTCATCTCATATTATGGAAATGATGCCTTTTCCAGTTTGATAAGGTGGTTTTTAAAGGAAATTTGTGGTTTCAAGCAATCTTTTGGATAAATAATATGTTAGCTTGTTAAGAAATTGTTTGTGCCATCTCAAGTTTAAATTAAAGCGATAGTTCACCCAAAAATGAAAATTCCATCATTAATTACTCAAACTCATGTCGTTCCAAACCTGTAAGACCTTCGTTCATCTTCGGAACACAAATTAAGATATTTTTGATGAAATCCGAGAGCTTTCTGATCCTGTATAGACAGCAACGCAACTACCACGTTCAAGGTCCAGAAAGGTAGTACGGACATCCATAAAATAGCCCATGGGACATCAGTGGTTCAACCTTCATTTTATGAAGCTACGAGAATAGTTTTTGTGCACAGAGAAAACAAAAATAATGAATTTATTCAAAAATTTCTTCTCTTGTCAGACTTCGATGAGCGTTCACAATAGAACCACACATGCGTGTGGCACTGTCGTGAATGACACGGAAGAAAAGAAATAGTTGAATAAAGAATTTATTGAATAAACTTAGAAACAAAAATGTAATGCTGATATTTATACTAATATCCACTTGTTTACATAATCATGGTAACATGATTGACATTTTAGGATCATCCATTTCTGAGGAGATGTTAACTTGTCCTTAAGGAGTCTTCTTGGATGATGACAAATGGATATGGAGTAGTTTAAAAATATGGTAACAAGGTGGATGAAATACCTGGAACTTTATTTTAATGTTACTTGCACACTAAATCAGCATGTTAGAATGATTTCTGGTGGATCTTGTGGCAATGAAGACTGGAGTAATGGCTGCTGAAAATTCAGTTTTTCTATCACAGGAATAATACTGAATAATAGTTTCACAATATTATTGATTTTACTGTTTTTTTTTTAAATCAAATTAATTAAAGAAAAACATCAAAAACATCTTACAGACCTCAAACTTTGAACAGTAGTGTCATTGTTGAAAAAAAGTAAAAAAAAAAAAAAAAAAAATTGTCAACTCCCCTGTTTCTTCTGCGACAAAATGGGATGCTGCTAAAGCGGTTACAGGGTCATATTATCTCCTATGCTTCTTTAGTGAGTAAAGCTAAGACACAAAAGAGGAGAAAATTAGAGGCTAAAGTAACTTATCTAGAGAATCGACACAAACAAATGGCAAATCAGACCAATTGGATTCGGCTAAACAGAGCAAGAACTAAATTAAACTTAGACCATACTGAGCATATTAAGAAATTACTGTTTTTAGTAAGCAAAAATATTACGAATTTGGAAATAAACCTAGCCATTTGCTTGCATATCAATTAAAAAAGGCACAACAAGATAGAATTATAAAAGCAATTAGGACCCCAGAAGGCAATGTATCCTTTGATTCCCAGATCATTAACGATACTTTTTCCAACTTTTATAGAACTTTATATAAAGCTGAGGGTTGTGGTTTGCAAGAGGACTTGTCAAACTATTTGAGTAGGATTTTCCTTCCTACTGTCTCTGTGACAGACAGAACTTTTTTAAATGCTCCCTTCACCATAGAGGAAATTTGGCTAGCTATACAATCCATGCCCTCAAACGAAGTTCCAGGCCCGGATGGGTTCCCTCTTGAATTTTACAAGCAATTTTGACAGGATATTAGCCCAATCTTAATGCCTGCAATTAATAATCTTTTAGATTTAAATTCAATGCCTGATTCTTGGTCCACTGCCATTGTCAGCCTTATTTTGAAAAAAGACAAAGACCCTCTGGACTGCTCCTCTTACCGCCCAATTAGTTTATTGAATGTAGACTACAAAATTGTGGCTAAAGCAATGGCTCGATGCCTTGAATCCATCCTTCCTTATGTCGTTTCACCGGACTAGACCGGATTTGTAAAGTTTAGATATGGCTCTGATAATATCCGTAGATTGCTGAATATTTTAGATTATATACATGTGACTAAAGATCCCACTTTAATTGTTTCACTTGATGCTAAAAAGGCGTTCGATAGGGTGGAGTGGCCCTTTCTTTTGCCGTATTAGAAAAGATAGATTTAGGTTTAAATTTTATTAATTTAATTAAACTCTTATATTCCCAGCCTATGGCGGCGGTTAATACAAACAGGTAAATTTCTAGTAAATTTCCTGTTGGTAGAGGCTGCCGCCAAGTCTGTCCACTCTCACCTCTCTTATTTTCTTTGGTCATTGAACCCTTGGCTGCAGCAGTGAGGGCCAGTACGAATATACTGGGCATCAAAATCGGCTCTGAGGAGCATCGTATATCCCTTTATGCTGATGACGTATTATTATATTACAAATACCCCGAGACTTCTGTTGATGCAGTTCTTTCTATTTTTGGAGAATATAGCACTTTTTCAGGGTTTAAGATTAATTTAAATAAATCTCAGGCCTTGTACTTGTATGCGCCCCCCGAAGCCACTTTTGACTCTCCATTTCTTTTAGCTCCCTCTGGTTTCCAATATTTGGGAATAAATATTACACCTAACTTGTGTGATTTACTTAAAGCTAATTATACCCCATTAACTTCTAAAATTAGTCAAGAGTTGTCCGACTGGTCAAATCTCCCCATCTTATTTATTGGCAAGATTAATGTAATAAAGATGAACATCCTACCTAGGTTGAATTTTTTATTTCAAAGTCTGCCCTGCTATTTGAATACAGTTTTCTTTAAACATTTAAATTCCATCATATCAAAATTCATTTGGGAAAAAAAAAAAACCTAGACTTAAATTTTCTATTTTACTGAAACCCAGGGAACTAGGGGGGGCTTCGCTCCCTAATTTCCAGTTATATTTCTGGTCTGCCCAGATTAAAAATATGATAAACTGGTTTCTTAATAGAATGGACTCACGGTGGGTAGGGATTGAGTCTACGAGATGTTTCCCAAAATTGTTATGTACTTTACCATTTATTTACAGTGTACACAAACTTGAATCAGTGTTTAATATTTTTACAGTATCAAACACGCTCCTAACATGGAAAGATGTTTTGAAGTATTTGAAGATTTCATACATTTTATCTTTACAATCTACTATTTCATTCAACCCTGACCTACCCTCTGCTATTCAGAACATTGGCTTTCGCTCATGGAGACTGAGAGGAATCTTGGAGTTAGACCAGTTATTTTAGACAGTGGCAGTCTAAAATCATTTCAGTTGTTAAAACAGGAATTTAATTTACCTAATAAGGATTTCTATAAATTTTTGCAAATGCGACATTTTCTGGAATCAGCTCTAAAGGATGACAGAATACATTTTGACCTTTTTGACATAGAGAAACGATTGTTTTCTTCATTTTCTCTCAAAAGTAAGATTTCTGTTTTTTACAGTATGTTATCTAATGGTGGGACCTCCTCCTTTGATTCCCTGAAAGCGATATGGGAGAAAGACTTTGAAACTAATTTCAGTGATGAAGAATGGCTGTCGATCTGCTCCGGCATCTTCTTTAGAAGCGCCTCGATATCAAACCATGAGCAAAATTTTAAGTTCATTTATAGGACTTATTTAACACCAGTCCGTCTTCACAAGATTTTTCCTAATGTTTCCCAATGTTGTTTCAAATGTAAGTCTAATATTGGTACTGTGATGCACGTATTCTGGGACTGTGAAATGATTAAGGTGTACTGGAAAGAAATACACAAAATGGTTCAGAAGATCATTGGTAAACCTTTTGATCTATCCCCAAGTATCTATCTCTTGAACTGTAAAGCTGAATTACGCCTCAGTCATAGTCTAGAACTTGTGTTGTATGTATACTTTTGTATACTTTTGTTGTGGTCTACTTCTCACGTTCCTTCCACTAATATGTGGTTGAATCAAATCGCTACTTTTCTACCTTTGGAAAAACTGACTTGTGACTTGCGTCAGAGATCTGATGATTTCTGGCGTATCTGGTCCCCGCTCTGGGATTTTCTTGAGAATGTATATGGAAGGTTTTTTTTATTTATTTATTTATGTATTTTTTCCTTGGTGCTATCGCCCTTCACTGATCTCTTGAATTACAAGCTGATGGATTATTGTATGATGGATGATTGTATATGATGCCATAAGACACCTATACCACTGTTTTGTTATTGTAAAAAAAAAAATAAATAAAAATAATAAAAAAAAATGTCTAGATTAACATATAGTAGTTTTGCCAGCTATTTATTGTTTAAAATCTTTTTTATTCATACTGTATAGTATATAAGATGCCGTTTTTTAGAATGACCCATCTACTATATGTCTTGCCTTTCGGAGCACTGCGGTTTTCCACATCTACAGATGAGCAGGCGGAAACATCCTGGGACGCCCACTGCACCTTCTCACCCTCTCCCGGATGGCATGAGATTAAAGAAAGGAGGTCAGACAGATTGTTGAGGTTACATCTCAGATAAGATCAGAAATGTGTTCGCTGTCAAAGCGCTTCAAATTGCATATTTTTTCCAAGCTGTTCCTTCTTTTCCTCCACTAAGCCATGAGTGAATGCTCAGATGCTTGTATGCCTCTGAAGTGGGAGGAAAGCAAAGCTTTTTTGTCAACATCCGAAAAGGTAAACAAGGAAGGGAGAGATATGAAGCATGAGAGATCAAAAATGCGATTGGAGAGAACACACCCCACCTGTCACCAGAAAGCTTGGAGAAAGGCTGTGCGTGTCAAAGAAGCTACAGGGGTGTTTTATAAGGACGTAAAACATGATGCACCTGCATAATGGTACATACAATTTGTTTTTTGATGTAGTCTTTTGCCTAGGTACAAAGTGTTAAATGCTTCTTCTCTGATTGTTTAACACAGATCTTCTTTGTTTTGTTTTTTTGTGTGTGAATTTGTTCCTGTGAGGTTTGTGATGTATATTCTGTCAGTCAAGATTAAGTATATATGAATAGCATAAGAGCAGCAGAATATCTTTATGTAGGTTTCATTAAATTCTGCCTTGTGTTTTGAAATTGGTGTGGGTGTGTTAGTTAGAGGTAGCATAATTGAATCTAGGCTGCTAGCACAAAGTTTGCTGGTTCAGTTCCAAAACCAACTGGGATTTTCGTAGTAAATATTTAAGTAGCTAATAATTCAAAAAAAAAAATTTGTATGATCCTGTTCAGTTGAGTGAGGGATGTATTTGTTTAATTGTACAGCATGTAGGAGAATGATGACTAAATAAGAGGGCCAAGAGACATGATCGTTTCCTCATGTCTCAATTGTGTTTGCTTCATAAACATCTTTTGAGATCTGCCAAAAACCAACTGAGGGGATTGCATCGCCCGTTTCAAGAGTCCCCTCAGGCTATCAATCGTAGTGACGGGTGTCGAAAAAGCCACAAAACTATGTGAATTATTAATATCAATGCATCTGTTATGGCAGATTCTCAACTGTGGTTTTAAATGCACAGAGTTAACAAATAGACAGTGACATATCGCAGTAATGTTTTCTCTTCCTCGCTCACTTCTTTCCTTCCTCTCTGGCATTAATAATACCAGTATGTCAATATGCCTCTTGGGGGTGTAGCTAATAATGGATTTCTTGGCAAGGCAGGGCTGTTACCGTTTCAACAGGCTAGCAGGTCGATTTGCTGGTTCTGAAATCAATCTTGCATGTCCACTATCAATCACTCTGAAGCACAGTGCTCTCACGTCCTTGAACTCTTCTGATTTGTGGCTTCTTACCAGTTGAAAGAGCTCAAACACATTGTTTGTCTTTCCTTGCTTTGTTGAAAACAAAACCACCGGTGTGCCTCAGGGGTCAATATTAGGCCCAGTACTATTGTAAATTACTTTTACTGAATGCTCATCATTACTTTTTCCTTTTACTGAATGCTCATCATTTTTGTTTTTCTCAGAACCATGATAGTGAATCTTTAAAGTGTATCTATAACTCTCTGCTTGGGTGTAATACAGAGTAAATGCTTTAAAAGAATTTTTTTTATTGTGCATTTCAAAAGTCTCATATACCCTGTTTTCATTTCTAGCGGTGTCCAGATGTAATCCAGCCTCATACACAGCATTAAAAGGACTTTTCCACTTCCTAATTGACTAATGGTCAGATTAGGTAGGACACAATGGACCTCGCTGACATGGCCTCTTGCAGTGATAACAGATGGATTACAAATTCAAATGGGACAGGCAGAACGGTAGTACTGTGAAAACATTGCCTCAGCCAATCGGAATGAGATCAGTATCACTATGAATGACAGGTCTCACAAACTCTGTTCCAAAATATAGTGAGCCCCTTTGCTGTCTGCTTTCTACACAGAGAGCTATGCTGTAAGGTAGCATCTTAAATGATATGGAACCTTATAAGTGATGGGTTTAGATCACTATTTATAGGCAGCGCCTCGGCATGGCGTACAAATCACAACTCTGACGTGAGGTGCACAGGAGATTTGACTCAAATGATCCCAGTATGGCCTTAACATGGCTAAGCAAATGAACATATTATATATATATAATTTTTTTTTCTGTAATGAAGTTACATTTTTAACAGCCATTATTCCTATCTTTTGTGTCACATGATCCTTCAAAATCATTCTAATATGTTGATTTGGTGCCCAAAAATTATCATTAGTTTAAAATGGTTGTACCGCTTCTTTGATTAAAAGAAAGTTTGAACAGCATTTATCTGAAAGAATCCCAGACATGACGTGGGAAAAAAATACTTATATCGCCACAAATTAACAATTTGGTCTCACAATTTAGTAATTCATTACCTTGTTTTAGGCACATTGTGCTCACAATTTACTTATTCGTTCCCTCATTTTAAGTAAATTTGAGCAACTTTCAGGCCTTCTAATTCATTACCTCATTTTATGCAAATTTGTTCTCTTTGTTGAATGATTTGTGAAAAGGCTACCTCACCGTTACAGTCCTGTCATACTTTATTCATAACAGCTACAATAGAGGTCTTTTCTCACTATACGCAAAAAAGACAATGAGTTTATTAAATTGCAGACAGGAATTAGTAAAACGTAGTCACAATTTTTCTAAAATGAGAGAACAAATTAATAAATCATGTATTGTAGTCTTGTTTTCCAATTAAAAACATTTCTTTTTTTTTCTTTTTTTATTTGCACACCTATGATGACTCTTTCTTCCATGCCTGCTCCTCGTGTTCCTTCTTCTCTTTCATTGCTTCACCATCCCCATTGCTTGCTCCTCACTTCTTCCAGTACATCCTCCATGGCTGTTCCACTTCATCAGACCACTATAGTCCAATCAGAAAGTGTTATTAGAGTCCATATCTCATAGTCTTGCCAGAATAATAACGCCTTTCCACAGTAAATGGGTTGGTGGTTGTGGATTGCAATTGCCAGTTCCTTTTGCAAGGCATTAATAACAAGCTGTAATTTCCCCTGATGAATCACAGTGCAATGTTGTCATATTGTCTCATAAACAGGAGGCAGAAGAAGTAGGTCACCGTCTTCTCTCATCACAAGCCACATTCTCTGGGAGGGATTACTTGCAGTGGCACTTTTATACATGGGCAGGACAGGATTTGTACCCTTGGCAGCTGTAAGGCTGATTTTCCTTAACGTTTTTGGACGGCAACTGTATGTGCCGTGACTTTGAGGAGCAGGACTGGAGTTGCCTGAAGTCTTTCTTTAGAGTCTGTCACATTGCAGTGGCTAGTCCTTAGATCAAGAGACGTAATCTTCTATCTCCCAGCAAGACCAGACAGAGAGACTTAGGAAACGAGACAGGGTCCATATTGCAGGCATTAGGAAGTGTCCGGAGGCATCCTTTGGGTTTGGTTAGTGCTCCATCCTGACCTTGGTTTGGTTGGCAGGATGATTCATAGCACCCAGCCAAAGGACAGAAACATGCCACAGAAAGCTGCACAAACCCCATGCGATACCAGCTCTCCTGAAGAACAAGCACAATGACTGTACGGGCTTCTTGCATGGCTTGGTGCCTACTAACACATTAACAGTAATCCTCTTGGACGAGGGCAAGATAATCACATGGACATGACAACAGAGGAAAATCCAGAAGTGATGGAATTTCAGCTAAGCACCTCATATCTTTTCTCAAATGGAAATGTGTCACATTCTCATACAGTATGAATTTCTGCATGTTCTTTTGCATTAAGCATTCTGTTTGTGGCCCCCCCACTGATTTCAACCTAGTTCCATTTTCATGTTGTTAAATTACTTTCCGACACCAGAGCTGTGGCCTAGCGGTTGGCTCATATGCTCAATCATGTTATGTTGTGGTGCTTGTGCAGACATTGTAAGTTCAAGTCCCATTTCCTCTTGCCATTTCTTGTTCTTTCTACTATCTCTGTGACTTAAAATGATGAATATGACTGTCAATGGAAAGTCAAGGCCAACTTTGTTGAGATAATACACTGCAAAAAAATCTTATCCTTTACTTATCCATTAAATTTCATCAGTCACTGTGACTATGAAGCTCTCTTGTGCTTGAATATTTCTGAGCTCTAACACATTGTTAATCTTATTTCCTAGTTCCACTGAAAAACAATCAGTGGTGTGCTCAAGGGGTCGATTATAGGCCCAATTCTATTGTAAATTATTTACTTTTTTATTTTAGTGAATGCTCATTGTTCTTGGTTTTCTCTGGCCCATGAATTTTTTGAGTATATCATTATGTTTTAAAAAATGTTATCTTGAAATTTATTTAGAGAACTTGTATTGAAAACAAATCATTAATTCTACAGTAAGTGAGATTTCGACTTTTATTGTTAGTTGAACCTCAAAATAAACAATCATGTTTCAAGGACAAGACATGTTTCTTTCAGGAAATTGTTACAAATTGGCCAATTATATTATACTTCAAAAAGCCCCTGTTGAAACTAGCAAAGCCCCTTCTCAAAAATACCATAAATATTTAGCCTTTAAAAATATTAATGAATCTTAAAACTAGACAGAAATGCCTACAATAACGTTTTGCTATTTTTCCTATACATGTTGCTTGTTTCAAGAGGAACATTTGTTGCAACACATTCGTCATTCACTGAGATACAAGCCTTTTGGAGAGCAGTAGTTGTTTATGGAGAATATAATATAATAACCTAATAAATGTGCTATCATGTCCATGCAGTGGAAATCGAGACCTTCTAGCCTATATGAAGCACATACTGTTCTTGTTACATGCCTTATGAGACTGTGAACCCATGCCAGAACATAGCCCACGCGCCATGTTTTCAAAGAAACGCCAAGCCCAAATCCTTCACGACTCTCTTCGTTTTCTACCTTGCTTGAGCAAATGTGCAAAGACACTATTTCCAGATAGTATTTTCCTCCCCCCTTCTTCTCAGCAGGAGATATGGAGGTACATTTTGTACACGGGAAGATGATGCCACTTCCAAGTGGACGATACTGAGCACAAATAACTAGCTGTCTACCTCACTGAGAAGCTGTGTGCCTTTTTTGCAGATTGCTGCAGCCCATGATTGCTCAAGTGGAAAGAATCACTTTTTCTCTTCCTCTAGAGGTTGGTAAACTGGAAAGCGCTTTCCGACTTAAGTTGAATTAGATGTAAATTGGTTAAAAGCTTGATTAAGAAAAACACTCTAGAGAGAAGCTCAAACTTTATCAAATAAATAAGGATTGTAAAAACTAGGATAGTATTTTTCATTGTTTTTCTAAAGTATTATCCAATGATACGTGTCTATTATCTGTGCTAACTTGTTAAAGTGCATAACAAATTAACATTTCCCAATGCATTGAACTCTTTGAAACGAAGCACTAATGGACAATCTGCATAATAAGTAGGTCACGTAAAAATCTACACAAAATGCAAGAGAGGCCTATCTTGTGTGTATCTTGGCATACTGAGATGTATGGCTCAGTGCTTCTGATGTTCTGACTACATACTCCCCTTTTATCTTCAACGCTTCATGGATAAAATTGTACTCAATTTTATTACTCAACGCATAGTTAGTGTTTGGCTAGTAAGCATTGCCACGTTAGCCCCTGCTGCTAAATATTTTAGCTGTACAGTCTTACCCATTTAAAATTGACCATGTATTGATGAAAAGTGTCTTTGCTACATGACACTCACAGCCAACAGTCACTGACAATGTCTGCTATTCTTTGGAAAGCCAGTGAGAAATGTTGTGTTTTCTGTTAGCATCTAGCTACAGTTTGTATCAGCTCAAGATAAACAGATTGATGCACATCTCGTCAACAAAGCTTTTCTGCCAAAGTAGCTGTCTCTCCCGAGAAGAAATCACTGGCGTGGAGATCGATCCATCTTCCAGCAATTTGCTTTTCTTATTTAAAGTATGATTTATCAACAAATTGAGCTTTAAGACGATGTTGGCAAGCGATTTAATGGTCGTAGTGGATTCATTTTCTTTTCATTATGTTATTACACGCTTGGGTAGTCGGCGGTATTGTGAGATATTCTGGTTGTCGTGATGAGGCAAAGCTCGCCCCGCAAAGACACGGGTCATAAGACTGGAGACGTTCCATTTGCCCCTATTTCCTGTGACCTGTCTTTAGCATGCCCATCATAACTCTGAATGATAGGCTATCACAGTGGAAAGACACCCAGCTCTGGGGCTTGTTGTCATTGTGTAGCTATTGATTGATAGATGATGAGAGATGATGTGAGTTTCAAACACTAGTGACAACTTGATGACTGTGCAAGGCTCCTGTTGGGATTCTCCGTAACACTTGATGCCATCGTCTCAGCGGAGTGCGAATCTATGCTGTCAGATATGGTTTTTAAACTGCTGTAGTTGAATTTTGATTGCTGTGAACTGGTATTTGGTAGGTCAGGTAATGGATGAGAGTGTCACCGCTTCACGTCGGGCAGTATTTGGACAAATACAGGGTACAGGAATTTTCTATGTTGTTTGCTTTTGATGTTGTGTCTCTGGTACTTTTGGTTTATGGGTTTATGGGAAGCGGTGAGTAAAGGTCTTTAGAGTTGTTAAGATTTTAGAGGGTCGATGAGAAATAAGAATGGCCCCAAAAATCTTTTAAAGTTCCAGTTTAAAACACATGTACCAAGTTCTTAGAATTTAACTATAATGTTCTAGTATTCTATAGTATTCTCTGTATTATTCTTATTGTATACACAAAATACATAATATATATATATATATATATATATATATATATGTATATATATATATATATATATATATACAACAGCTCTTTCTGGTTCTCGAATCTGATTGGCTGATATGAGTGCGATATTAGAGTCCAACAGAGCTCCTCCAACCTCTTCACCGTTTGTATCACTCCACTTGCCGAAGTTGCCGTATTTCTCACATTGAGTGTCATGACTGACGCTCAAATCTACTATAATTTTAAAAATAATACTGTTTTGTGTCACGGAATGCAGTTTTAAGATTTTTTTTTATGCGAGAATGTGCTTGCTTGGAATTCAAATATGCGGTTTTTTAATAAAGATCTATTTCAAAATTTGCTTCGATGTTTTCGGAGACGGGAGTTCCAGCGGTTCAGCGGCCGTTCAGCACTCATTACACCCGCAGAGAGCAGCTTCACCTCAGCCAGATCTTCTGGAATTTACCACTGGCTCTGATGTCTCTATAGTGGATAAACACGAGATATAATTTGTGTTGGGTAAATCTAACAGCCAGTCTTTGGTCTCATTAAACTATTATTTGTTCCAGAGCAAATAGTTTTGGCAAAATCTTATCGTGTTTATTTAAATTCAATGCTGTATATCGCGCTGTCTTTGTACAGGTTGACTGAATTGCCTAGCAACTTTTATGATGGCTGTTGTTGTTGTTGTTTATTAAATATGATTATTCAATAAATAGTATTTTATATAGGAATAATAGTATTTGATAGCGTTTAGTACTGATGTCACAGTCATGTCTGTCGTGTCCTGTATGTTTCCCCCTCCATGCCCTTATTTGGTCCTTCCTGTTCCTGTCCTCGTCATGTTTGATTGTTTAGGATTTCTTTCAGGTGTATGTGTTTAATTATCGTGTGTATTTAGTTCCTGCCTGTTCTGTTCATTTTCATCTGGTCTACTCGTTACTCCCCGGTGTTCCTGTGTATCCCAGCCTTGCCTTGTCTTGCCCTGTCTGTTTTGGATTTATTAAAGACTGTATTTTGAGTTCACCCTCGTCTCCTCGTTTCCCTCGTGTGTGTGCACCGTGACAGAAGACCAGACCACAAACAGTAAGCAGTGCGCCTTCACCTTGTTTTTGTTTTGTTCGTTTTTTGAAAGTTGTTTTTTTTGGCTTTGTGTCTGTCCCACGGCATGGAAGTCGCTGCCCGTCATCCCCCCCTAGCCCGCTATTCAGTGTTGGAGTTAGGCAGGATCGCCGCGAGTCCGCTGGCCGAAAGCCCTTCCAGTACGCCGCCGTCCGCGGTTCCCTCAAGGCCGCCGTTCGCGGGGAAATTGACGCCGCCATCCGCGGCTCCCT
The DNA here is from genome assembly GCA_039654775.1 of Spinibarbus caldwelli. Classification (NCBI taxonomy): domain Eukaryota; kingdom Metazoa; phylum Chordata; class Actinopteri; order Cypriniformes; family Cyprinidae; genus Spinibarbus; species Spinibarbus caldwelli. The sequence goes on along the minus strand of CM077229.1, from coordinate 17,491,660 downwards.
CAAGCCCGCCGTTTGCGGGGAAAAGCCCGCCGCCATCCGTGGCTCACCCAAGTCCACCGGCCACCGCTGACTCAAGCCCGCCGACTGCGGGGAAATCAACACCGCCGTCCACGGCTCACTCATTCACGCCGCCGTCTGTGGCTCACCCAAGCACGCCGTCCGCCGCTGTCTCAAGCCCGCCGATCGCCTCTGTCTCAAGCCCGCCTGCCACTGCTGACTCAAGCCCGCCGGCCCACCACTGACTCTAGTCCAGGTCCCGTGAATCCAGTCCACAAATCATGGCCAGGAGTGCAGTGTCATGTCCCCTAGAGACATGTTTTAAGTCTTGTCATGCCCACAGGAACAGTTTTAATTCATCCTGTCTTGTCATGTCCATGGAGACTCGTCTGGGGCAGGCGGCTCTTCTTGTGGTGGCCACAGAGGCCATTTCTTAGCTGCCTGCTTCGCCTGTCGCTAAAGTGGAGGCGGTTGCTGAGGGACCCTGTGAGGGCCCCTGACTCCTCGTCATGCCCAGAAGAAGCCTCAGCTTCCGAGACTAGCCCACAGAGGGCTTCCTGTTCCTGTGGATTGTCTTGTCCCTGTTTGTTTCGCCCACGGAGGGCATATGTTCACGAGTTTAGCCCATGGAGGGCATCTGTTCCTGTGTTCAGCCCACGGAGGGCTTCCTGTTCCTGAGTTGAGCCCTATGAGGGCTCCTGTTCCAGAGTTCTGCCCGTAAGTTCCCCCAAGGAATTTTTGGGGGAGGGTACAAGGGGTTCCGGTTGTAGTTCCACTAAGACCACCTGCCATGGCCTCCAGAGCTCCCAGCTCCGCCATGGCCTCCTGAGATCCCTGCACCACCATGGCCTCCTGTGCTCCCTGCACCGCCATGGCCTCCTGAGATCCCTGATCCGCCATGTCGCCCGTTCCTGTCTGTTCCGTCCTGGAGGCCACCCCGTCCTGTCATCCTGTCTGTGTCTGTCCTGAGGGGCAGAGTGCCCACCACCCCACCCCGGTGGTACTGTTACAGCACGAGTCGCGCCTTCCGGGAGGGGGGAGTAATGTCACAGTCATGTCTGTCATGTCCTGTATGTTTCCCCCTCCATGCCCTTATTTGGTCCTTCCTGTTCCTGTCCTCGTCAAGTTTGATTGTTTATGATTTCTTTCAGGTGTGTGTGTTTAATTATCGTGTGTATTTAGTTCCTGCCTGTTCTGTTCATTTTCGTCTGGTCTACTCGTTACTCCCCGGTGTTCCTGTGTGTCCCAATCTTGCCTTGTCTTGCCCTGTCTGTTTTGGATTTATTAAAGACTGTATTTTGAGTTCATCCTCGTCTCATCGTTTCCCTCGTGTGTGTGCACCATGACATGGTGCGTGTGTTTGTGATGGTGATTTTAGTTACATTGTTCCGCCATTAGATGGTGACAAGAGGCTGTTTTTATGAGTCAGCACTGCAGTAAAACCTTTTGCACTGAAAAATAAACCCTTTTGTAAATGGAAGTTTACACTGAGCGGTGCTGTCATCAGAAATCACCCTTAACATATGAAAGGATATTTACGTTACGAAAAAGATAACGCTTTCCCCAGTGGACATTCAAACTTATGTTTTATTTTGAGTAGGAGACTGAGATGCTGTATCAGATGCAGGTAATCACAGTCGCTCAGTCCATCTCTCTCTCATAATACTTTACATAATACAGCAAGCTTTTACTACAGTAATACAATAAGCTTTCAATGAAGCAACTCAAAGTTCCTTCGTTACTAGTTCTAAAGTGATGTTTTGGAATTAGTAACAGAGGCTTGGGCTCAGCTGTTAAACTGTCAACTTTATATTTGAATCCGTGGCGGAAGGAAGTAGTTCTGCACAAAAGAGGGCTTGTAAAGACACTCCGTTGTTGTTTCTAATTTATTTACACACTCGTGTCATCGAACTGTTGTATAAATGCAATATTACACTCGTAGACGTGTGATATGGCTGTATATCGGCACGGCTATGATTCGGCAATAGACAATCACAGCGTGATATACAGCCATATCGCATGGCTATGAGTGGCCGAGGTAAGGCTGCTCTCGGTGGGTTTATGGGCGCTGAATGGCTGCTGATGCCCTGTAGATCACATCATCTTTCAAATAGACATTATCTTAATTAACAAACTGCATATTTGAAGTCTAAACAGCTACATTATCGCCTAAAAAACTAAATTTTTAGCTTAACTAAATTCTGTAACACAAAAACAGTATTATTTATAAAATTATAGTGGATTTGGGCATCCCCCATAACACTCGCCATGAGAAATACTGCAAGCGGAGTGATACAAATGGTGAAACGGTTGTATTTGTGTTATCACTAGAACATCGCATGGCTGGAAAAGGTTCTCACCCAATCAGATCTGAGGACCAGAAACAACTGTAAATATAATTCAATTTTATGTCACACCACATTACGTTTTACAGTCTGAACTAACCTTGGCTTGTCATGAAAAGGTTAATTTATCTGATATTTTTAAGACACTTTGTTGACCTTTTAATAAAATATATCCCAAACTTTTTAATAAGATTTTCTTATCAAGAACTTCATTCTTTTAATGTGGCTTTTTTCTTCATTATAATATCAGGACAGTTTTACCACCCTGACATTTTTTACTTTATACCCTTCAAAAAATATCTGAAATTTAAAACATTCTTATCAGAGAAGAGGTGTGTTTCGAATCATTCTGTGTTTAAATTGCATTTTTAATTTGTTTTTGAATAAATTAATAGATACTGAAAAAAAGAGTGTCATGTCATTGACCCTGGAGTCTTTCAGGTGTTTACTGCTGGCACTCCCGCTGTGAGCTCCCTTAACATGCACAGTTTAGAAATACCCCAGTGCTTTCTCAGCTAGCAGCAATTAGCACAAACTCTGGAGCTCCTTGCTGGCTAATTACAGTTCTGTTACATCCAGGACGCAGGAATACATTAACACCTCAGTTTATAATTTTAACCCATTGCTTAATGTACTTACACTTTGAACTGTTCTCATTGTACACTCAGTGAGGGGTGCTGTGTGTTGATTTCTTTTTAAATAGCTTGGAAATTGTTAGCATTTAAGGTAGTAAAATTGGATATTAAGCATTTTACCACCACACATTTTTATCTGTTGTTTAGCTGGTCTCCCAACCTGAACAAGCCGGTGTTCATCTGGTCGGCCAGCTGGTATTATAGCCTGGGGTGCGTTCCCAAAAGCAGCTATGGTCGCAAGTTCCATCTGAGTTCAACAGAACTTACAACCATAGCTGGCTAACAACGCTTTTGGGAAATGCACCCCTGAGCAACTAATAAGGACTTAAAAGCCTTCTAATACTATAGTAGCAAACCTGACAAGCTTGGTGGCTAGCTAAGACACAGCACACCACCTTAGGCTATTTAGGGATGCCCTATTATGCTCCTGGAGGGCCAACATCCTGCAAAGTTTACCTCAAACCCCGATTAAATACACCTGAACCAGGTAAACTTCTTAAGGCTAGAAGGGATACAGCTGCAGCTACTAGTGCACATCAATATAGCATAATTTGTCACACTGTACAACCATAATTACTGTTTTTGCATTATTGTAAGGTGTCGGTTTAGGATTGGGGTAGGTGTAGACATTAATAGAACACAATCTAAGTTGCTCTAAAAATTTTCTAATTTAATTTATTGTTAGCTTCCAGTTTTAGCTGTATCTCTTCTAGCCACAACCCAGGAAGTAGGGCACTCATGGTCCAGTTTAAACTCTATTTTGCATTCTAGTCTCATAACAAGAGTAAATTGGATGCCAGCTAGTGTTATAGTGATGCTACATGACAAATTTCTTTAGAGAATGTTGTGTTGTGAAAGTGAAATAGGACTTGACTTGGACGTGAAGTCTGATCATACCATTCAAATACAATTAAAAAAAAAAAAAAAAAAACTATATATATATATATATATATATATATATATATATATATATATATATATATATATATATATGTATGTGTGTGTTTTAAAATGTCATTTATTACAGTTAAAATATTATATGCTGCTTAATATTTTTTGTAATGTTGCAACATACATTTTGAAGCATTTTTTTCAGAATTGTAGATGAACAAAAAGCTCAATGAAGTGCATTCATTTGAAATAGAAATCTACTTTATTACTACGGTGTCTTTATTGTTACTGTGTCCTTGCTAAATAAAATTATTTCTTCTTCCTTTGAGAATGATTATAAGAGTGATTAGAATGATTTCTGAAGGATAATGTGACACTGAAGACTGGAGTAATGGCTGCTGAAAATTTAGTTTTACCATCACAGGAATAAATTACATTTTAAAATATTTTAAAATAGAGAACAATTTTTTTAAATTGGAATAATATTTCAAAATATTACTGTTTTTATTGATTTTTTTTATTTAAAAATGCAGCCTTCATGAGCATGAGACATCTTCGAAGACATTAAAAAGTCCTTATTTTACAAACTTTTAACCAGTTGTGTATAAGTTCATGGAGATTTTGTCAACAAAATAATTTTTTGTTTGTTTGTTTGTTTGGTTTTTTTTTTTTTGACATTTTTACATTTTTGGAAAACACCATTTCTCCAGGCTTGTATGTTTCATTTTGTATGAATGGGGTTGCGTCATTATTTTCACCTTAAAACCTCAAAACTCTGACATTTTGTTTTTCTTCTTTCCTCGTTCTCTTTTCTGTGTCTGACAGACTGTCAGACAGCATATGTGGCACTCTGTGTAAAAATGAAGTGAAACAGTTACCCAGGCACCTGTTCTGTTTGGCTCATGTTGAGCTTTGCTATAAAAACCTTTTTTTGTTGTTGTTGTTGTTGTTGGATGAACTTTCTAGCTGCTGATTAAGCCCATGGCACAAACCCCGCCTTTCTCTTTTCTCTGTAGGTACAACCAGACAGCCTAAAGAAGGAGAGGTTCCAGGAGTGGACTACAACTTTGTGACCGTTGAGCGGTTTGTGGAATTGGAGAGAAGTGGAGCTTTGCTGGAAAGTGGAACTTATGAAGGTAAGTTGGCCAAGTTGCACAACATGGATTTGACTAAGTCTTAAACTAACTGACCAACCAATTAAGTATTGGTTTTTGTGCTATGTACATGAGTGATACCTCAAATCATGGAGTTCCTTGAGGTGAAGTGTGTTACTATTACTACTGTAAGCAGTTTTTAACTTAGTGAACTACAATAGCAGCTAAATAATCCCATAGACTTACACTGAAAAAGAGCGCTGTATCATATTTAGAAGCAAAATATCATCAGCCAAGATTTCTATCCACATATTTTAGGCAAATTTTAAGATGTTGCATAAAACGCTAGATTAAAACACCAAGATGTTCAAAATGTGCATAAAAAACTTGCTTTAGGTAAAAACATTGTTTTATTTAGTAAGAAGACAATTGCAGAAACTGCAATGGAAACACATTTACCAAGAAAATTCATAATTGTGCATCAAAAAGGTGTGACTTTGCCTGAAAAAGTTACATGAATGAATAATTCTCCCAGAGAACTAAAGAAAACATGTTGCTCTGGTCATTCTAAAATGCCAGAGCCAAAGCCTATCATTAAAATGATTGGCTATTATTTCCTCCTTGAACTGTCTGACACACTCTCACTCCCCAGATATAAGGCTTCTTCTGCCGATTGCTAACAAATATGTTTATCAGAGCATTTTGTTTGCGTAAGTAATTTATTACATTTAATACTGAGCCACAGTGGCGTCCCCAGTGGCTACAAGTTGTATTTCTATTTCTACAATATTTTGTGTCATTTTACATTTTTGTTATTTCTGTAAGCTTTTTTTTTTCTTTTTTTTTTCTCGATAATCTGATTTTCAAGACCCTAGTAGAGAACAGACCTTGGGAAAGTATCTGATTGGTGGTAACTCTAGTTAATTCGCAGCGTGATATAAAAATACCCTAAAGGGAATCTGATTCACTGGGGTCTTGTGAGCTTAGCCTTTCTTCACTTCAAAAGTCCAACAACTCCATCCCTTGAATAAATATTACTCTCCTCCTCCCTCTTTCAGTCCATTTTCACTTTTCTCTCAGAGTTGACTCTGGACTAGTGACTGAAAGCAACAGAAAAGAATCTCCATATGTGAAATACATCAGCTCTTCTCTTCTACTTTCGTTAATTCTTCCTCAGTGTTCATAATGGTGATTCTGATGTTCATCATGTTTTAAAGAATGTGACTAGCACAGTAAAGAGCTCTGAGACTGTTTCTCAGCTCAGCATTAATAATGTAACATCAGGTATATAAGTGGGATTTTTGATGAGTTTACAAAGATTTTGAAATCTAAGATATAAAATAGTCTTTAAATCCCTAGATACAAAAATATGCTAAGTGTATCAGTATTAACAGTGCGATGTTTATTATTCTACTGTTATTGTTTTTTAAATCCATATTTATGAGGTACAGCTGTTGCGCGCTGCAGCATCATGTCAGGTAGTGACCCAGGGAGAATTGAAGGTGTACTCAACCAGATGCCCTGCTCTCCTATAGAGCCTGTTCATCCCAGGGGAGCCGTGGCACTTTCACTGAGTCTGTAAACATAGAACAGCACTCGGTCGTTTGAGCAACAGTGTGTGGTGTTGTACAGGTGTCTAGAGTCCTGGCTGAATGGACTTTTGAGTTTTGTTGGTTTGTTTGCAGAGACAAGATTTCCACTGACTGAGCAATGCAAATAGCATACTTAGAGTAGTAAGATGTTATGAACACATGCACATAATTGCTTGTTTTCCTTAAAAAAGAAAACAAAAAGCCTCTAACGCTAGCTTTTCGTATTCTATGTATTTGTAAATATATATCTTGTCATAGCACTTGCATATTATTGCTCTTTTGTTGGTTTTGATTGCTTCTGTTGTCCTCATATTTTTATATAAAGCTAATTAGAATTACTACTATGTGTATAGATTAGGGTATTGACGGTTTAGGGACATGTCTATATTTTAAAAAATTGGCTTTTGTGTACGTTTGTGTGTATGTAGGTATGTACTCCCATACTCACTACTGTTTGGAGGTAATTCATATCGCTGTAGCACCTCAGTTCAAGCAGCACGTGAACCGATCATGTATTACCGTGAATGAACATCAGAAGGTATCTTGTTTCAACCGTGGAAAGACGTCAATACACACCATTTTACAAGTTCAAGTCCACCGATGTTAATCTACTCTCCTGACTGGTTTGTTGGACAAAATGGCAGATTCGGCTTTATGATTGGTCAGATCCGCCTTTCAATCAAACTGCCTATGAAGGGTCAATTAAGGATATTCTTTTTTTTTTTATTTTATTCAGGAGGATAAATATAATTGATCAAAAATGATGTTTCAAATAATTGGTGCTGACAATAGAACACGTTTCTGGAACACCAAAGTTATTAAAATAAAAAATTAACCATTAACACACTGTTTACTGCAATTTTAGATAAGCCTTTTCTTTCAAAAACATGAAAAATGATCACAAACCCTAAGCTTTTGATCCATACTCTGTGTGTGTATTCATTTTAAATTTCATTAAAAAAAACCCAAAAAAAACTACACTCTTAATTACTACATACCAAGCCTAACACAACCCCAAAATACTTTTTTTTTCATTTATTTATTTATTTTATTATTATTTTGAGAATTAATAAACATTATTTTCTTTATTTTTGAATCACTTTCATGTCATGTTGCCGGAAGTTCCTAAAAGATGTGTCTGCAGATGTAGCTCACTTCAGGAAGCAATTTTGTCCCAAAAGTATAACTAAACACCCACTGGAAAAACTACCTTGCTTATTGCCTGAGAGGCTGATTAACAACATGCATCTTTCTCCATTTCTCCAGTTGTGACATGGTGGTGGCTGAGAACAGTTATTCATCAAATTTCTGATCGGTTACAGATAACTATTACGGCACCCCGAAGCCCCCGGCAGAGCCCAGCCCACTGCTGCTGAATGTAGCTGAGCAGCTGTTGCCAGGCGCTACACCCAGATCGCAGGGCAAACGCAGACGTAACAAGTCCGTCAGCAATATGGAGAAAGCTGGCATCGAGCCTCCCGAGGAGGAGGAGGAGGAGAGGCCCGTCATCAATGGCAACGGAGTGGCCATCACCCCAGGTGAGGAGCTCTCAATCAGTTTAAGAAGAAGAGAGATCTTGTCATGTGCAGCTCTCCAGTGTATTAAATCCAGTTACTGCTGTGACCTCAGATCAGGGTTACTAGCATAGAGATGATTACCGTGAGGCCACTAGGTGCATCATCATAGCAACCGCCTCCACTCTAAATTACCTCATAGTAACCACTGTTGTCAGGGCAATAGCCTAGCAACTGTCGTGCCAGCATGTTATCACACATTCCTTGTTTTTGCACACCATAAGAGCGGCTCTGCGGGGAGGAAACGTGCATCAAGTCTGGATGTACTGAAAAAACCTTTTGTGTTCTTCTGGCTGTAATACAGCAGCATGACATAGTGATTTAGAATCTAACATAGTGAGAGAATTGTTGACATGTAGTAATATAAAGAACTGCCAGAGGAAAATGTATTGCTCAGAGCTCTTTTATAGCTCAGTGCACTTAAATTCAACATGAAATCAAAATTGACCCTATTTGCTTTCTTTAATACAAGTTCCTGGTCTTATTGTGCATGATTCATCAATTTATGTTATTCGAAAGAGGGAAAGAAAATCTAAATCTTGCTCTGTTCAAAAACAACTTTCAATTAACATCGCCTAGACTGGAAATAATGTTAAACAAAGGCCAAATAGCTGTTTAGGTATTGTTTTCCAAGGTTTTCTGAATTCTTGTATTAATTTAGGTGCTTTCGCACCGCATAGTTCTAGGAAGTAGCCAGCATGGATGTTCCTAGAGAACCAATTTCTCCCTCGGGACATTTTCCTGGTTACATTCACACCGGTAGCTTCCTCTGAAAAGGCCGACAGCAACATCTTTATTTGAGGCATTTACAAACGTCAATAACCGATGAATGGAGGATGCCGTGATCGGAGCTGTTCTTGTTCTGTGTCGTGGGTTTCGTGATAAAGGCGATGGAATTTAAACGCACAATTTACACCATTAAAAGAGAATGTGAAAATCTGACTAAATCTCCTACGACAACTTGCGGTGTTACATATCATCAAGGCTGAGAAAAGAACAAAATGCTGCAGACAGCAGGTAAATGCCATTAACGCTGTTTTCCATGGTCGTGGAGTAAATATTTTTACATGGCTTTTTAAAAATACCGGGTAGCTGGTGTCTTGTATGCAGTTGGCCAATCAGTGTACACTTACGTCACTTGTAGTTCCTATAGAACTGTTTTAGACCCTACTCTGAAGTAGGAGCTAATTTAGTTCCTAGAACTAAAACCATTCCTAGTTCCTGCGGTGTGAACACGCCAAAAAATTAAGAACTTCCGCCAATAGTTCTAGGAACTATGAAAAGTTTCCTCCGGTGCCAAAGCCTCTTTTAATGTTGGTTAATGTTCATATAGTGATTTTTATGGCAATAATGCCAAATAAAGATAGATTTGAAAAAGAAGGCATAGTTCAGCCAAAAATAATAATCATTTACTCAACCTCATGTCACCCAAACATATAAGATGTTCATTCATCCTCGAAACACAAATAAAAATTTCAATTTAACCTGAGAGATTTTTGTACCTCCATTGTACTTCCACCAAAACTTTGATGCTTCCAAAAGTAAATAAAGACATTTCGACAGAAATCCATATGAACTGAGCTGTTTAATCCAAGTCATCTTGTTTATATTTTGAATAGATTTAATTTTGCATGTTGTTCACATATAAACCTCAGTCAAAATTGATCAATGCACGTACATAAAGCAAATCAAATATGGTGAATAGAAGCTCACCTGTACTTGCTTGATATGTGAGAACAAACCTAATTGGTTCTTGTGCTTTAAGCATGTACATTTAAGCTTTACCATATTTTAATTTTATTTGCGTTTCAAAGATGAATGAAAGTCTTCATCTGAGTAATTGATGACATAATATTCATTTTTGGGGTGAACTAACTCTTCAGCCTCCACGTCCTAGTCAAAAAAGTGGGTAAATATTCTTTCACTCAGAAATGCATCAGATTATGGACATAAAATGAGTTGCAAATGGAGTTTAATGTCGACTTTAATGGAGTTCTCAATTTTTTTTTATTCACTAAAGTATAAACTTTGCCTTTAACCATGTTGGGGAGTAGTTACATGTAACGGAGTTATGTAATTTAATTACAAAATAAACTTAACTGTAATCCGTTACAGTTACTGAGAAAAAAAAAGTGTAATTAAATTACAGTTACTTATGAAAATGTTAACGATTACAAAGAGGGGTTACATCTGCATATTTTAACACACACATACAGATTTAATTGATTTCTTTCCCAAATTGCATTGACTGCTCTAAAATATGAAGTACCAATGTTTCAGGAGTTTGTGTATATGCTTTATTATATATTTTGTGTATATGCTTATATATATTTTTTAAATTAGCTGTTTTTCCAAGGCGTTGTTAGATCCCAGTGTTTCCAGTAATAGCTTTGCAAAGTTTTGATTTAAAAAACAGTATCATAGCTATTAAACTAGTGTTATGTTTTTGCACTTACACAACAGTAAGGAAGAGAATCAGATTGGAACTTATCTGGAACATGTCTTTACTGCACAATTCCAATTATCACACTTAACACAAGAGTGCGCAAATACAGAATACTCTTTTAGTCACTGACTCAATATGCAACAGTTCCTCCCCTCCAGCCTTGATGCACTCACTTTAAGATGCCTAAATTTAACATTACTATGAAGAACACTGGCATTCCGAACAGTTTTTTTTTTTTTTTTTTTTACAAACACGGCAATACATAACTTACTCAACTGAGTATATGCAAACAACTACAAGTCCAGCCTGTCAGGTGGTTTATGAATACGTTCAGGATAACGTTTCACTTGAGGCTCTGCATTTTGAGGAAGAGACTGTGAGCTGAGCGATTTAACAGTTTCTGGTCCTGTCACATCAGTGGCTGTCGAAGAAGCCTCAGGTGTCATGAGTGCATACTCGTCCAAGCATTGTGAAGTTTTTGCACTCTCTGCGATGTTTTGAGAAGAATTAACCTGTGTAGCTGTTGCATCCAAACGCTGATCAATGTGTCTGCGCCAAACCGTTTTGGTACCAACTTGTACAGTATAAGTGAGGGGCCCAGTCTTAGACAATATTTTACCTAATTGCCACTTTTGGTATGATTGTCTATAGTCTCTAGCAAGCACATTTTGTCCAACTTGCAAGGTCCGGAGTACTGATCGTTTTGAATTTTGTTTACACTGCTTGGTTTGCACATGTCGGCGTAAGTCAGGTTTAAGTAAGACTAGACATGAACGAAGACTTCTTCCCATGAAGAGTGTGGCTGGAGATTGACCCGTGGTCGCATGCGCTGAGTTCCTATAGGCCAGAAGAAAGTCTTTTCTTGCAGAGGCACTTTCTCTCCTCCCATGGCCTTCAGTGATTGTTTCAGGGACTGAATAAAGCGTTCTGCCAGGCCGTTCGTTGCAGGATGGTAAGGAACAGATGTAGTATGCTTAATTCCATTGCCCTTGACAAATGACTGTAATTCCTCTGAGGTAAACTGTGTACTGTTATCGCTGACTGCACTGGCAAGCCGGTGCGGGAGAACAATGTGCGGAGCAGTTCCACAGTCATCGTAGATGTAGCGTTTTTTACTGGAAATACCTCTGACCATTTTGAATATGCGTCCACTACTACCAGGAACATTTTGTCAAGAAAGGGTCCAGTGTAGTCAATATGGACTCACTGCCAGGGACTGGTGGGAAATTCCCACACATGTAAAGGTGCTGCTTGTGGCTGTCGCTGAATCTGTTGACACCCAGAGCATGTCTTAGCGAGATCTTCAATTTGGCGATCTAGTCCAGGCCACCAAACATAACTTCTGGCCAGGCTTTTCATTTTAACAACACCTAAATGTCCTTCGTGTAAGGCAGTGACTACCTTGGCTTGTAGCTTATGCGGCACAATTACTCGGGTACCCCACATGACACATCCTTGTGTTACAGGAAGTTGCTCACGGCGGTTTGAGTAGTCAAGAAGTTGAGAATCTCCTCTAGCTGGCCATCCTTTCATGGTCAGGTCAAACACCTTGGCCAGTACAGGATCTCGACGAGTCTCCCTTTGAATTTGAGCACTTGTGACAGGTAAAGTTTCCATTTTCACGATGTGAAACGTCAGTATCGTCTTTGACATCCTCTGAGTTCTCCTGAGGAAGACGCGACAGTCCATCTGCATTGCCATGGTACCTTGTGCCTTTGATCTCAATTGAATAGTCATGACCACCAAGAAATAACGCCCAACGTTGTAGTCATGCTGCAGCCATCACTGGAACACTTTTGCTAGGGCTGAAAATAGCCACTAAAGGTTGATGATCAGTGATCAGTGTGAAGTGTTTTCCATACAAATACTGATTAAACTTCTTCACTCCCCATACCAAGCTTAAACCCTCACAATCAATCTGTGCATATTTGCGTTCTGAAGCAGTCAAAAACCTGGATGCAAATGCAATTGGCCTCTCAGATCCATTAGTCATTTCATGAGACAATACGGCACCTATTCCGTATGGTGAAGCGTTGCACGCTACACGCAAGGGGAGACTGGGGTCATAATGTGTTAACACAGTCTCTGACGTGATCAGTTGTTTAGCTGTCTTGAAAGCCTTGTCACACTCTTTTGACCACATCCATATACTTTTCCGTTGCAGAAATGCATTTAATGGATGTACCACTGTGGAAAGATTTGGTAAGAATTTGTGATAATAATTCACAAGTCCAAGAAACGAACGAAGCTGGTTCACATTTTCTGATCTTGGTGCCTTCAACACAGCATTGATTTTGTCTGGAGATTTGTGAAGGCCGTCCTTGTCAATTTGGTGTCCACAGTATTCAATTGAATCTTTGAAAAATTCACATTTGCTCCTGTTTGCTCTCAGACCATATTCAGCAAGTCTTTCAAGAACAGCATTCAAGTTTGCCAGATGAGTATCATCGTCATGGCCAGTGACTATAATATCATCCAAATAGCACTGTGTGCCGGTGACACCTTGCAAAACTTGATCCATGGCTCTTTGCCACACAGCTAGTGCTGATGACACCCCAAAAACAAGTCTGTTGTAGCGGAAGAGACCTGCGTATTTATTGTTAGGTACTTTTTAGAAGATTCTTCCATCTCCATCTGCAAGTACGCCTTGGCAAGATCGATTTTTGAAAAACGCTGCCCACCTGATAGTGACGCAAAGATGTCCTCAATGCGAGGCAATGGATATTGGTCTGCCTGTAAGACTGGGTTAATTGTGACCTTGAAGTCACCACAGATTCTTACATCACCACTCTTCTTGACAACTGGAACTATAGGTGTAGCCCAGTCAGTCCAGCTTACTTTAGACAGGATTCCTTGGTCTTCTAGTTGCTTTAGCTCAGCCTCCACTTTTGGGCGCACTGAATATGGTACAGGGTGTGACTTGTGAAATTTTGGCTGCACATCACTCTCAATAGTGAGCCTTGCTTTAATGTGTTTCAGTGTTCCAATGCCATCTTGGAAAACTTGTGCGTATTTCGCTAGTACATGCTCTAGTTTGTCCTGCAATGAGCACGATGTTGCTTTGGGGGCAACTTGTATGGCTTTTATGGACTGCCAATTGAGCCGTATGCTCCTAAGCCATTCACATCCAAACAAGGGGACTCCAGCCTTTTTCAGCACATAAAGATCCAAGACTCGCCTTTTGTTTTCACATTTTACTCTGACCTTGAGTTTTCCAATGGGTGCAATTTTCTCACCTGTATAGGTCTTGAGTATTACCGAGGTGCGCTTCAGTTTGAGTTTGTCAAAATGGTCTTTGTAATCCTTGTATGACATTATTGACAGCGCTGATCCTGTGTCAAGTTCCATCTTCAATTCTACCCCTTCAATGATTGGAGTCACCCAGATGATTTTTCGATCCGTCTCTTTAAAGGCATGCAGTTCAATGTATGACAAGCCTGCCATATCAGAGTTTTCTGAGTCTGATCTGTTCAATTGATTTACCTTTGTTTTTGATTTTACAAATGTCCTTCTCTTCTTCTCAGTTGGTTTCGCTTTACACATTTTCTGTATGTGTCCCTTCCTATGACATTGTCTGCACTCTTTCTCTTTAAACCAACATTCAGTAGGGTTATGTGACTTTTCACCACATCTGAAACATAAAGGATTTTCACTTCGCTTTGTCGTGCATTTGTTTACGTGACATTCAGGGGTCGCCTTTCTTTGCAGTTCCAGTGCGTCTTTCGCGGTTGTCTTCATGGAGACGGCGATTTCCAGTGCTCACATCAAAGTGAGTTCTCTTTCTGTAAGGAGTCTCTTTTGCGTGCTCTCACTGTGCAGACCGCAAACAAGCCTATCTCTGAGCGCTTCAGACAAACCATCGCCGAATTGTCAGTGCTCTGCGAGCCTCCGGAGCTCAGCCATGTATTCCGATACTGATTCTGTCTTTTTTTGATTCCGCTTATGAAAGTGAAAGCACTCCACGATTATTAAGGGTTTTGTATTCAAATGCGTTTGCAGCACGTCCACAATTTCTTTAAATGCTTTCTCCGCTGGCTTGACTGGTGAAGTTATACTGCGCAAGAGGTTGTATGTTTTCACCCCCATAACACTCAAGAGAACGGCCACTTTTCTCTCATTCTCAATGTCATTGGCTAAACAATACTGCTCAACTCTCTCTACATACGTTGCCCAGTCTTCCACCGTACTGTCAAAAGCATCCATTTGTCCGACACACCCAGACATTTCTGTTCCTTTTGTTTCAATCGAATGTCTCTGTTGCACTTTACTCACGGCACGTTAGGCCTGAACGTGTCCCCTCCTCCATCCAGCAACTTTTCAGAACTTTTGAGGAAGGATAGACGTAAATCTTTGTGGATTTCTGCACAACAGGTTCCTTTCAAATCTCGTCACCAGTTCTGTTATGTTTTTGCACTTACACAACAGTAAGGAAGACAATCAGATCGGAGCTTATCTGGAACACGTCTTTACTGCACAATTGCAATTATCACACTTAACACTAGAGTGCACAAATACAGAATACTCTTTTAGTCACTGACTCAATATGCAACAACTAGATCTTAGTATTTTAAATCTGTAATTAACCTCAGAATGATCTCAAACTAAAAAGCGTTGCTAAAGTCTGATTTTGTGGTGGCTGTGCTTTTATTTAGAAATTTAAAAAATAATTATTATAATATTAATTCAAGTAATGAAGGATTTTGAAAGTCTGACAGTAATGAGAACTACTGTAATGTTAACCCTGCCTGCTTTAAATGTTTTAAAATGAATAACAGTTTAGAAAAATTTTGAAAAAAATTGAAATTTAGGTTTAGGAAAGTAATCAAATGTAATCATTTACATTACTTTAATAAAGTAATTGAAATAGTAACACTACTTATTACATTTTAAATAGGGTAACTTGTAATCTCTACCCTATTACATTTCCAAAGTAACCTTCCCAAAACTGGTCTTTCAAAGTTTCTCTTAAAATTCTTGAAGAAATAGAAACCAATAAGACCATTTTTGACAGCAAGTAAGAGTATATAATAAAGCTATAATATTAATGTGAATTGCTCAAATAATGTGGCCTTGGGATTTTATGTGAAATGTTTGATTTCATATTGAAATCTCTGACTTTCCATTGCATGGTTTCGTATCTTGCAATATCTGAGCTCAGTTTGAGATGTTGATGAAATATCTGAGGAGACACATTCTTATGAGATAAGAATATTCTTTATTTCTATTGTGCACCATCTTAGATGTATTGTTTCAGTATTTACTGTATATACATGCCTGGAAAATATTCTAAATTTATCCACCATTGGCAAGTGTGGAAAAAGACGCTGTGTGCCTTTGATGATTTTAAATGTTGTCTAGACAGCTCACTACAGGTTTCAGAACAGAGCTTGTGTGTGTGATTGAGTGAAGCTGTCCTCTCATTTTTCAGTTGATTAAAACATCAGTACTGCTGAATGTTATGGGATTCAGTGTCTTTTTCTTTCGTCTCTCCCTTTCTCTTCCCCTCGATCTGTCTTTTGCGCCTCTCCTTTGGGACCTCCAACCTCCATAACTCAAACTAGGACACGTTCAGCTCTCTATTTTTTTCTCTTCTTCTCTCTCGCTTTCTCACCGCAGACTCCATTTTAATCACTCCACTCTTTATTTCACCGTCTCAGTCCGGCTAACTCCATCTCTGTCTGTTCTTCCATCATTTCTTACAGTCTTCTGTTTTTTTTCTAACATGCCGCTCTTACCTGCTTTTCAATTCTCTCAGAAACTCCAAATCTCAGTTACATCTCCCTCTCTTATAAATATTTTCTCTGTCTGTCTTGCTCACATTCACCGGTTTTCTCTGTAGTCTTGGACTCTGAGTTTCACCAGCCGTGCCGATAAAAGTTGAAGACGTCTCCTAGAATATTGTGCTGGGTTATTGTAAATTTGACAGTTTCTTTTTATAAGCGTAGCATCTCTTGGTGATTATTCTGCTGAATTATATTACACCGTTCATGTTTTTTATCCACTTCTACTGTCTGATTCTTTTTAATTGATTGAGGTTTTTGAATTGGAGATGTAGGTCTGCAGTTTTTCTCGTTAAAATGTTATAACTTTGCAGTTTAAACAGTTTACTGTTTTTAGACTTTTCGTTATATTTGATGAAAGTTTAATTGATTACATAAAGCATTAGTTTTTGTCAAGGACTTTTGATAAAAGCAATTTTTCTTGCATTTTTCAGAGTCCAGTGAACATGAAGACAAGAGTACAGACGCCTCAGGAGAGATGCCCACCACATGCCCCTCCGAAACCTCTACAGATGCCCCTAAAGAAGAGACAGAACCTCCAAAATCGCCTCCCAAACCAGACGAGAATGACGAGTTGGGTCCTCTGCCAGATAATTGGGAGATGGCTTACACAGAGAAAGGAGAAGTGTACTTCATTGAGTGAGTATCTGTATTGGTCTAATTTTCAGCTAATTAGAATTAGAATGATAAATTATAATCAGCATTATTTAAAGGTGCATTCAGTACTTTTTTACTCAGAGAGGTAAATTAATAGAAATGAATAGTAATTTTGAAAAAAATATGTAAAAAACATGAACATTGAGCAGTACGCTTATTGGGAGCCATGTTGATATCAGCTAAAAATATATGTACTGCATATGTATAATATACAATTATTAGTATTTTTGTAATATACTTTTTTATAAAATCCAATATATATATTTGTCAGCAACCTACGTGGTTTTTATGCAGAACTGGGCTACTTTTAAACAAATTTTTTTTTTCCCTATATTTGACAGACAGGCTTGTATTGAAAAATTTTATAGTCTATAAAACTGTGCTAGATGATTATTTTAGTGAGGGAAGGGCACTGGTAGTGAGCCTCCTCTGAGCTCCTTTATGAAAACAGACTGTGTTTTGTGAATTACTAACTTATAACTACCTTACTAACTATTAATACGCAGCAGATTAGGAGTTTATTGAGGCAAACGTCATAGTTAATGATTTGTTAGTAGTGAGAACTGAACTGACCACGAAATTTGCTTAATGCACCTTTAAAAAATGTATGGAAATCATTAGAGCTGTTTTTTGCATGCATTGTTCAGACCATATTGAGCCTTGGTGCTCATGCAAGATATACAGGTTCTGATTCTGTAACATCTGTTGATTCCTTTTCCATTCTTTCTCAACTTGGTCAATTTAAGATTTTTTGTTGTTGTTTGTTCTGTTTTGTTACTTTTCATTTTGTTTTTAACCATGGCTTTGCAATTAGCAGCAGACCTTGTCCATGCCCACATTCTGTTTATTAAATGAGTTATTAGAGTTAATTTAGAACCCGAATTACTAAAATTATTATCTAAATCAGGCAACGGCACAAACATGGACCAAAACCACAATAATCCAGCCACCTAAATAATCTCTTTTAAATGCTAAAAGTGTGTTGGACTGCATGGCACATCTAAATATACACCCAGTTATATTACACTTTTCATCATTTGATCTGAAAATTCTATAGATGAATCACTGTTGCCATGATCAGTTAAACAACTCTGTTTAAAACCAGTTTCCATGGGTCATAATAGTGCAACATTAATTGTACCAAACTTTTTAATTTCACCCCAGAAAATTAGGGACATCCATAAATGATTCATTCATTCATTCATAAATACATTTATCGTGATTATATAATGTTATATAAAGATAATGCATCTTACTGGTTTTTCTATACATTTTTGATATGATATGTCCATTGCTAGGAATGTATGTGTGTTCAATCTTCAATCTGTGACTGTACAGTACTGCGTTTTTCCACAGGGACAGTAGTTATTTTCTGTTGTATCGTTCATAACGGAAGCTGTATGTGAGTGACTCCGAATGATGCGAGGACAGTCTGTCACTGCTTCATGAAACGCCACACACACACATACACTGTTTGCTCTGGCCCACACAGTGTGACTATTGAGGATTTAATGGAGTTGTCAAGCAGCCAATGACGCCTTGTTTTTCTCGATCTTCCTCACAGACGGAGCGTCTTTAATTTTCAAACTGTAGACACTTCTCCATATGTCTATCTCTCACCATGCATACACACACACATTCATACTGGACCAGATTAATCACGACAAAGTGATTCTGTACATGCATTTAGTCACATTTAAACTCCCAAAGCAACCAAACATAAGCTGCGGAAATGCACTGTGCCAATAGAATGTCCTTTGATATGCTTTTATATTAAATAAATTTTCTGTAAGTGAGAGATGAATCATAAAGAGACACTGGGGAGGAAGACACGAACTGAAAGACAGAGACACAAGGGCAGAAGTGTGGAGTGTCATAGAGAGCGAGCACATCAAAGGTGCACCATCTTTTCGCCCCTGGCTGCAATTTCTCTGGCCAGTCACTTGGCTGAGTGCCGTCAGTCGAGTTCCATCACTGAGACAGTCGAGTCTACCTTTCTCCCACTGATCTCAGAGCTGTTTCTTCTGCTACTTTAGACAAAAATGTGTCTCAGGGAGGAATACACAAAGCTCCAAAACATACTGAATGTATGTGAATGCATAGCATGCATGAACAGAAATGCTTCTTGCTTGTATTCTGAAATATGTCAGCATGCAATTAATAATACAACATACGTTTTTGGAAGTATAGTGTTGCTGTCGAGCATCATGGCAAGCTATTATTATTTTTTATTTTATTTTATTTTGTTTGTTTGTTTGTTTTGTTTTGTTGTTTTTTATGTTGTTTTTGTTTTGTTTTGTTTTGTTTTTAGTAATTTTTTTTTTTGTTCTGTTTTGTTCAACCATGACTTTGTAATTAGTGTCAGACCTTGTCAATGTCCAAATGTGTCACGAGTTCCCTGTCACTAGTCACCTGCCCTGGACTCCATATCCCAGCATCCTCCCCGGCTTACACCTGTGTAAGGGGTAATAGGTAAATAAGAGAAACAATGTCAGTTTAGCTCAAAGGGAATCATTTATGATTTTATAGGGAATTTGAACAGAATCACTGTTTCACGGCGGATCACTGAGTCGGCAGCGATTCAGTGAACGAGCCGTATAACATCAACTCTGCACTGGATATTAAAATCCAAAATATAGTGAAAACACTATTAAATAGCACAGTAACAAGATCAGCAGATTAAGACATTAACTTGTAAGCACAAAACACAAGATACTTCTCTTTTCAATATAAATAAGACTTTATTTGATAAATCTAAGACATGTAAACTAATCTAACACATGAACACACGCATTCATACAAGTTGCAGAAAGAGAGAAAGTAAGGAAAGGATGAGTTAAGAAAATGAAAATGTGATATCCTAAGTTTACAGCAATATGTGCAATTGCAGAGACCTGAACAACCATCAATCACTTATTTAACCCTTGCATTGAGTTTCTCAATGAGGCTAAAATTTATATTAAATGTACCAGCTCAGCAAAAATCTGGAGTTGTATTACTTGTGTTGCCTTTGTGTTAAGGGATTCCCTTTTGTTGTTGTCTTGCAGAAAGGGGTTTTCCCGAGGTCGCGGATTGGCTGAGTTCAGTGGTCTTTCGTAGTAAAGTCTTGGGCGTTGGCACTTGATGCGGAGTTGGTCTGGTTGAAGTTTGGGCGGGTGCAGTCGGAGCTGGACTTTGCGGCAAACTTAACTTAACGAAACTCTCACGGAAAGACAAGAAATTAAAGTAAAAGAATAAAAGGATGTAATGAGACTAGGTGGTTTTTCTTCTCATTGTGGTAGCAGCTGGCATGTAGGCCAGAGCACGCTGGAATGCTGCTCAAAGAATTCACGGACAAACAGCAGTGGCAAAAAGCATGGCTAAATGTACAAAGCAAGAGCAATGACGAAAAAGCATTGCTAAAAGTTAGAAGAGCAGAGATCTGAAGAAGAGCGTTTGATGGTGTCCTGAGTTTTTAAACTCGGCTTTCAGACCGGACCAATTAGAAATGATCTTAGCCTAGGGGTGTTGCTCTGTTTCTTCCCCATCATAAATCCTGTATCAGTCACATGGTCCAAATTTTCCCGCTCTTGTAAAGTATAATTTTGGACATGACTTCTATAACAAGACTATGGTACATTTGACAAAGAATTGATTGGAAGAAACATTTAAAGCATGATTTTTCAAACTCATACATACCAAACAAGGATATGAACCCTTAAGCTATTCCCTAGTTATTAATAAGACATACACAATATGTGATTAAAACATGATAGTTGTGTGGGTTACGTACATGATATGGAGTTATGCATAAAAATTATAAGTCTCATAAGTCCTTTTAAGATGATTTTTGGTGCATATGAAAAGAAAGTCTCTGTGTGTAGTTCTGCATAGAACAAAAAAAAACATGTTCTTTGGACCAGAGAGAGGTTAAAAAGTCTCCTAAAGAATTTCAGTCTCAGTCTTTGTCTTCTATGTGGAGAAAAGAAGCTCGTGATTTCTGTCGTGGAACACATGTGATGGCCATCTCTTTGACCATCAGTCTTGATTACTTGCCCCAAATTTGAGGATCTCCGTCCTGAATTGGAATTATCAATAAGTGTTCCTTTTGTTTTAATGTTGCAAGCTGTTCTGTGAAAAAGGCTTGTTGGTAAGGCTTTCTTAGAGGGCCGGAGCTAGGAATCTGATTTATGGCATCCTGTTGTCTTGGGATTCTGGGCCTCTTTGTGGAATTTGGCTCTTTTGGTGGTTCTAACACCAATCTGATCGAATGTTAAGTTGTCTGATTCGCTCTGATATCCTACACCTGGTTCCATTCACAGTCTTCAGTCACGATCCCCGTCACCTGGATTTCTTATTACTCACACCTGCAGCCACTGATCAGCTCCACTATATTACTGCACTCTCCTCACTACCTCCTCGTCGGGTCTACCGTTCACATACCTTTACCAAGCCAGACCTCTATTTACTTACCCGTGTGTTTTCTTACCCCAGACGTTCCAGATTCTCCACCGCTCCTGTTCTCCATCGCTCCCCGGATTCCTGCAAGTGATCACAGTTACTGTCACCGCAAGCTAAGCTATCTGGACCTTGTCTCTTTGTGCTTCACTCACCTCTCGTCTCCTCCTGGTTACTCCTCAGTCTGTTCAATAATTTCCCTTGTTTGACCACTTACCTCTGTGTCTCCTCGCCTGTGTGTTGTGACAGAAGACCCGACCAGACACTGACACCACCATGGAGGCCGTTCATGGCCGCCACCGTCTGCAGCTGGTCCCCGCCTGCTGGACCGATTTCAGCTTGATTCGGCTGCCAAGCCCGCCGCCATTCGCGGCTCGCTCCAGGCCGCCGCTCGCGGCTCATGCAGCGCTGCCATTTGCGGCTCACTCAAGGCCACGGGATGCGGTGAAGTTCAGGCCACCGCTCGCGGCTCGTGCCATGCCGCCGTCCATGGCTCTCCCAAGCCCGCCGTTCGCAGGGAAGACAACGCCGCCGTCCGCGGCTCTCCCAAGCCCGCCGGCAGAGAGTATGGCAAGCCCGGCGGCAGACAGTATGGCAAGCCCACCGGTCGCGGACCCTGCGCTTCCAGAGCGCCCCCAAGCGTCTGCGCTTCCAGAGTGCCCCCCAGTGCCTGCGCCATGAAGGCGCTTCCTATCTTCGCACTTCCAGAGCGCCCCCGAGTGTCCGCACTTCCAGAGCGCCCCCAAGTGTCCGCGCTTCCAGAGCGCCCCCCTGTGCCAGCTCCACGTAAGCGCCCTCCAGAGCACACTCCTCGGCAGCGCCCCCCCATGTGCAAGCTCCACGTAAGTACCCTAAAGAGCCCGCTCCTCAGCAGCGCCATCTTGTGCCAGCTCCACGTAAGCACACTCCAGTTCCCGAGTCAAGCCCAGGAGAGGCCCCAGTTCCCGAGTCAAGCCCAGGAGAGGCCCCAGTTCCCGAGTCGAACCCAGGAGAGCACCCAGTTCCCGAGTCGAGCCCAGGAGAGGCCCCAGTTCCCGAGTCGAGCCCAGGAGAGGCTCCAGTTCCCGATCCGAGCCCAGGAGAGGCCCCAGTTCCCGATCCGAGCCCAGGAGAGGCCCCAGTTCCCGAGTCGAGCCCAGGAGAGGCCCCAGTTCCCGAGTCGAGCCCAGGAGAGGCTCTCGCTCCCGAGTCGAGCCCAGGAGAGGCTCCTGATCCCCAGTCCAGCCCAGTGAGGGCTCCTGATCCCCAGTCCAGCCCCGTGAGGGCTCCTGATTGCCCAGTCCAGCCCAGTGAGGGC
The DNA here is from genome assembly GCA_039654775.1 of Spinibarbus caldwelli. Taxonomy (NCBI): domain Eukaryota; kingdom Metazoa; phylum Chordata; class Actinopteri; order Cypriniformes; family Cyprinidae; genus Spinibarbus; species Spinibarbus caldwelli. The sequence continues at coordinate 17,468,915 of CM077229.1, read as the reverse complement.
TCCTGATCCCCAGTCCAACCCAGGAAGGGCTCCAGATCCCCTGTTCAGCCCAGGACGGGCTCCAGATTCCCCGTTAAGCCCAGGGAGGGTTCCCGAGTTAAGGCCCGTAAGCTTCCCCAAGTTTTTTTTTTTTGGGGGGGGTAGGATGGCTTTAGCCGGAGAGGCCGGGACGGAGACTGGGGCCACGGCCTCGATGGCTGCACCGCCATGGCCTCCCGAGCTCTCTGCACCACCATGGCCACCCGAGCTCTCTGATCCTCCATGTGTCCCTGGAGGCCATCTATCCTCGAACTCTGCCCCTTGAAGCCTCCAGAGCACTCACCCCCCTCTCCCCGTTGGATGTTGTACGGCGCGGGACGCGCCTTTGGGGAGGGGGGAGTGATGTCACGAGTTCCCTGTCACTAGTCACTTGCCCTGGACTCCATATCCCAGCATCCTCCCCGTCTTACACCTGGTTCCATTCACAGTCTTCAGTCACGATCCCCGTCACCTGGATTTCTTATTACTCACACCTGCAGCCACTGATCAGCTCCACTATATTACTGCACTCTCCTCACTACCTCCTCGTCGGGTCTACCGTTCACATACCTTTACCAAACCAGACCTCTATTTACTTACCCGTGTGTTTCCTTACCCCAGACATTCCAGTTTCTCCACCGCTCCTGTTCTACACCACTCCATCGCTCCCCGGATTCCTGCAAGTGATCACAGTTACCATCACCGCAAGCTAAGCTATCTGGACCTTGTCTCTTTGTGCTTCACTCACCTCTCGTCACCTCCTGGTTACTCCTCAGTCTGTTCAATATATTCCCTTGTTTGACCACTTACCTCTGTGTCTCCTCACCTTGTGTTGTGACAATTTATTGTTTGGTTTGGTTTGATTTGGCTGAGTGTCATGGTTTAACTAAAACAAATTTTGTTTTGTTTTGTTTTATTCTGTTTTGTTTAGTTTTAGCTGAGTGTCATGGTTTAACAAAAAAATTATTTGTTAAACCATGACTTTGTGATTAGTGTCAGACCTTGTCAATGCCTAAATGTTCCTGTTTTGTTTTGGCTGAGTGTCATGGTTTAACAAAACAAACAACAACAAAAAAATGTTTGTTTTTTTTGTTTGTTTTGTCAAACTAAGTGTCAGACTTTGTCAATGCCCAAATGCTCCAGAATATGCTGTGCCTGTCCTCATGCAAAAGATTCAGGTTCTAACCTGACCTGCAACATGTTCCAATCCCATTAATTTTGCTAGCATTTAAATTGTAGCATTTCATAGCAATCAACAGCATTTAATTCATTTTGACATCAAAACTCATATCAAAACCTGGCATCCACAGACAATCAAAAATTACGCAAACCCATGCTAGCTCTTATGCTAATGTAAAACAGTGTTTTGCCTGGAAAAGCAAATAAGAACTTGAAGTGTTTGGAGTCAAGACTAGGTAAAAGAGAGAATTTATGGACTGCTTATACTTCCTTGCTAACTCAATGTAATTGTAACTAATGGATGCAACATTAATTAGCATAATTGGCTAATTAACGAGATGTTAATGTTGAATGAAATAGAGAGAAGGTAGTATCAACATTTTAAAAGGATCTGTCTCTCACACACACGCACACTCAAATTTGCGTCATCAGTTGCTGTACTCATATTGGCTCTTCCCGCAGGACTATGACTCAACATTTCAGATGCTGTCAGAAGTTTGTTGGAGGCTAAGATTTATTTCAATTAATTAGCTGTTGGTAAGCATGTTACACTAAGCCACTAAAATCTGGCAATTTTGCCAAATGTTTGAAAAGCTTTCCTGTAGCTCAAATAGTAGAGCATGGCGCTAGCAACGCTAAGATCGTGGGTTCGATTCCCAGGGAAAGCAAGAGTTGATCAAATGTAAAAACTGTAACTTGAATGCTATGTAAGTCGCTTTGGATAAAAGCGTCTGCTAAATGCATAAATGTAATGTAAATGAAAAGAAATCTTTATTATGATTCCTGGAATTGATCTCAGATGACAAAATTGTAAGGAAAAAAACTGTGTGATAAGCAATTTAGTGAAATCGCCACTCATGTTGGTTCTCCTCCCTTATACAATGTCACTCACATCTTCCTCGCTATCTCTCTCCTCCTCCTTTCATTCTTGCTGTGCTAATGAGAAGCTTACAGCTAATTAAAAGTATCGATTGCCATTTTGTTAAGCTAAACTTTTTTTCTCACCCTCGTTTAGAGATGAGATCTCCAGAGACTTCCTTTCAGTCTCTCTCGTCTCCTCAGCATGATGATTTACAATAGCAGTTTGCAGCACTCTCATCTCTCTCTCTCCTTCATCTCTTTTTCTTTTCTCTCCTCTCCAGCCACAATACGAAGACGACGTCCTGGCTGGACCCCCGGCTTGCGAAGAAAGCGAAGCCCCCTGAAGAATGCAAAGAGAATGGTTAGTGTTTATCTTTCATTTCTCTCTATGTTTTGAATCTGTTTGCTTTACTTTTTAAATGGTTGACTTTTGATGGCCAAACTCAAATGTTTAAATCTACTGAAATAAAGCAACTAACCACAAGAGGCTGTATTTTAGTGATATTACCACAGTTATGAAGTGTTATCAGGCAAGATGTGAAGCAGAAATGGCTTATTGCTATTATAAAACAACATCAAAAGTCTGATCTGATAAAATACCAATGTCCCTAAAATTCTTTCAAGTAATATAGTTCATTAGCCTAACTGCAGGCTGTTTATGGTTGCTTAGAGCCTAAAACATTTATGGATCTACAGTATAAGGGATATCAAAAGTTAAACATTACTTTTATTATTGGCTAAACATTACTTCGCTATTGGTTTTCGAAACAATTGGACAATTTTGATTGGTAGACAATGCCAAACAATCCCATAGATAAAGAAAGGTCTATAGCTATATCTAGTGATGAGAATATTCTAGAGCAGGAGTAGCCAGCACTGTTCCTTTAGGGCTACCATCCTGCAAAGTTTAATTCTGACACTAAACACAACTGAATTAGTTAATCAAGGTGTTTGGTATTACTTTAAAATCACAGCCAGGTGTGTTGGACACTCTGTCCACACTAGCGTTTTACAAAAGTTTCTCATCCACACTGAAATGTCAGAAAACGTTAAATTCAGCTTACTGTGCATGTGTAAAACCTCATAAAAAGTTCACTGAGATGATATAGACGGAATAGACATGTTTTCACACAATTATTCTGGCAGGATCATTTTATTTATGAAAGTTGAGAATTTAACTTGTGCGCAAAATTAGAATGTTACATAAAACATTTGCGAATTAGCACCGTTTCCGTCCAACGAGTCAAAGAGAACAAATATCGTCACTTCCTGATAAACTGGCACTAAATACCACAAAGAAAAGTAGGAGAAGCCACTGAATATAACAATTTTTCATATATAATAAATGACTTGTGCCTCAGAGCGAACAGACGAAACACAATGAATGCGATCATCGCTTTCGTGGATGTTGTGTAACAGTTCCGGGAGGCAATATTACTTTGACGAAAGACTTTGCTCGGGCATTTCAGAATGCCCATAACAACATTCCAGATGATGTGCATCATGATCGATCCGCTGGTTAGTCAGGTTGTGCCATCCCATATCACAAAGTCACATGAATTTTTGATGTGCAAGGAGGAATTTATACGGCAAATGCGTTTTCATCTCCCATTGTTCGCATTAATCCTTTTTGCACAAGACAAAAACCACCTCAATTGAGCATAAAAACTTTTTTGCGAATTAAGGGATTTTTTTTCTAGATTTCGCGTTTCCATCACTGACTTATAATGCGATACTTCAAAATGTGCATTAAAACTGTGATGGAAACGTGAGTAAATTTTTGAGTCATCTTTGCAGGACTGTAAAATGAAGAGTGTACAAAGTAACATCTTTAACAACAGTGTGAAAGTAGCACATAACAGGCTCAATATCAGTATAAACATAGATATCTATTGTTACAATATGTGTCACATGACTAAACATGTGTCATTGTTATCAACAGCCTACATTTTCACAGTCCACACTATAACACGAAAATGGCATTTTTAAATTTATCCACTTTGGAGAGCGTTTTCAAAAAGCTCTATTTTCCTTCTCAAAACGCTATCTCAGTCCAACACGGAGAGAAAAAGATGTGTTTTCCAACAAAAACGTATTAGTGTAGACAAGGCCCTAGTTAGCAATATCTTAATAACAACTTAACAAATACATAGACAAAAACACTAGGTACACCTTCGCAACCACATAGCTATGTTTTGGCAAAGACCCACAGCATCCAAACATTGTCGTGGCAACTATCTAGCAGTGTAGAACACTCTAGTGTCCATCTCATAATGTCCTACCAACCCCAAACACCCTAGCAGCAGTATATCAATACCCTGGCAACCACCCAGAACATCCTTGCAATCATCTACCAATGCCATAAACAATGGTAAAACAAACACTCAGAACACCTTAGGAACCACACTGCAATGCCTTTGGCAACGTCCCACAACACTTTTGCATTGTAGTGGAAGTTTTGCACAGGACAGCCAAGAACACCCTATCAACTGTCTCACAGCGTCCTACCACCCACCCAATACACCCTAGCACCACTTTAAAAGTGCTTAAAAACAGTCAGTGCTGGTGAGTTTTACACTGGCAAACATCTCTCACGTATTCTACAAGTCTAACAATGCAATTTTTCCTCAGGTTACTCTACACGCTACTTCTAGCACTCATAAGTGTGTTTGTGAAATGATCTTGAACTGAAGCATCTCAAAGTGAATATGTTGTTAAATTAATTATGTCTCCAAGAGTATTCACTGCTGTTTTACGTGCTGTAAGAGGATTTATTCATCACTACCTTCTTCCCAGTTCACACGTTCATGCCCTAAAATCTAACTTCATGTTTGCGGTATAATCAACTGTGCCAGTGCATCAGGGGCTGCTTGTTAGCATGCATGTGCGAGACAGCACATTTCACATGTCAGCGGATTCCCGCGGTTCAAAGGCCTGTCAGCCAGCGTTGTGAAAACACTCATCACTGCGGATTTGCGCGGACGCGTGCAATGCGTAACTCAGCCGCCCTCTTTTGTTTCGAAACTGAAGGGAAGACACAGCTCTGGATGCAAATCAAAGTCGTATGATGTTTTCTTTAATACTGTCACGCTCATGTTCCTAGACTGTTTGTTTCCCCGCAAATATTTACCGCAGCACGGAGTGAAGTTTCCGTAGATATGCCACAGTCGTCTCTCCTGTTTATCTGTCATCTCGCCTCTCGCCCTGTGTCGATGTTTCTCTCTGATGGTACGAATTCCCTGGGTTTGCGAGTGAATGAATAAGCACAACTAACATGTCTCTCTGTGTCTGTCACTTGTGTTTCATTGCATTTCATCATTTCTGAAACCGTCACTGTCAGCGAGCACCCTGAAAAAATACAACACGCTCACAATCGCCAGGAACAGGTGGAGATATGATTACAGAAACAGATGCATGGATGGATTGATGGATGGATGTGGCTTTATCAATTGACAGCTGTGTCAATGCAGGAATTATATATTTTCTCAGTAATATTGTACAAATGAGCTAAATTAATTAACAAAATGTACACGCGAAAGCCCAACAGCGTCGCATAACAGCACGCAGCGGTGTGATTTTCCCTGAGATGTTTATTCATGCAAGTTGCATGAGGTGTCACAGCAATTTTGTGCCATTGTGCATTCTTAGAACGACAAAAAGCCTCATTTTCCTGTAGCTGCAACAATTGAGATTGGATTTGAAATGTAATATTCGGGTTCATAAACGTCCCCTGATAACAGCATTTTTTAGCAGATATTGCTTTCAGTTTTGTGCATTTTCTCATGAGTAATTAGTTTAGTTGCCGTCAGAAGCAGTTTTATCCTTCATAAATGCTTATAATCACATAATTCTGTTCGTTTGAAGGAATCTTGGGTTTTAGGTAAACCTATTCCTCACGCTTTTTCTCTCAAAAATTAGAAAGCCAGCTTTACAGCAGGTGTTTCTAATGCCCAAAGAAAGTGATCCATTCGTCTCAATAGCTATGTTTCCATCCACCTTTTTTTAAGCGCATTTTGGAATATCACATTAAAAAAAAGCTGTATGGAAACGGCAAAATGTACATAAATTCTAAAAATGTGCTTTAACAGCTTATGCGCAAAATTAAGTAGGATAAACTTTTTATCCGAAAAAATGTGCATAAACTATGATGGAAACACATTTAGCGAATAAATTCCACCTTGCACATCAAATAGTCATGTGACTTTGCACGATGGGACGGGATAGATTGACTAACCAGTGGACCGATCTCGTTGCACAGCATCTGAAATGTTGTTTTAGTCATTCTGAAATGCTTGAGCAAAGTCTGTCGTCAAAGAATTTCTTATTGTGTTTCATCTGCTCGCTCTGAGGTTCAAGTAATTTATCATATATGAAAATTATGATATTCAGTCGCTTCTCCTACTTTTCTTAGTGATATTTAGTGCCAGTTTATCAGGAAGTGACGATTTTGTTCTCTTTGTTGGATGGAAATAGTGATTTATTCACAAATGTTTTATGTGATATTCCAGGTTTGTGCACAAGTTAAATTCGCATCTTTGGGTGGAAACAAAGCTAATGTCTGGAGTACACAAGATGCTGCAATATTTGCTTCACAGGCACTTTTAGGTAAAAATCCCATTCATTTTCTTGATAGGGTTATTGATTTTAAACAATAACTTATAAACCCTTAAACAAAAACTTACTGTGAGTTACGAGATTGTTAACTGATGGTATTTATATTCTTTCATTGAAGCCATCAGCCTGCATTATTTCAGCTTATTTTTTAAACAGTCATGTTTAACAGACCTATTGCTGGCAAGAAATTCTGCAAAGAAATGACCACCAATCAGAGAATCGCGACTAGCAAATCATACCAAAGCGTCCTTCCTACACTCGTAAAATACATAAATATTTCTATATATGTGTATATATTTTGTATATATTATATTTTTTACAATACTTATTTATTTATATTTTGCAATAAGCTGAAAATATGTTGGTTCTATATATAATTAACAACTTTAAATCAATAGTTTAAATTTCTCCATTTTTAATTCTCTTATGTTATTCGCAATGCTTCATGAGTTTGGAGTTCTTTCTCTCATTAAAATACACCGTCTTGTACCTTTGTCTTGTTCACTAAGTACACCGTGCTGTCACAAACATGCTTTTTGGCCCATAATCATGTAGTTGCAGCATCAAAATGATTTTAACAGACTATATCCTGTCCATAACTTGAGAATATTCAACCTGATCTCATGGCAATTCGTACATATTTTACAAGGTGGCTAATTTGTACAACCTCACTCGTACAAATTCGTACAATTTTTGCTAAATCATATATATTTTACGAGTTCCCCAATTCGTATTAATTTGTACGAATGACACATCGTCTAGACAAATCGTACAAATTCATGCGAATTAGCCACCTCATAAAATACGTACGAATTGGTCGTGAAATAGCGTTGGAATATTTGACCATAAATTGTATATATTTCAGTTCATTTCAAATTACTTTCTTGCAGAGAAAATCTGACCTTAGATGGAAGTGTCATGAACAATATTAATTTATCACGACTAGTTAGAAGTTATAGTCTTTGTAAAATGTCCTCAATTCTCTTCCAACTTCATAGTATGCCTGTGTGTTTGTTATCAGCAAAAGAAGATGTATCGTGGCATTATTGATGGGTGTTATTTTGGAAGACAGAAT